>JARWLC010000001.1:167616605-168021605 GCA_033318265.1 Phyllotis vaccarum | reverse complement strand
AATGGCTTGAAGCCACCACTATCCTTCTTTTTAAATGGCATGAGGAGACTGAGTTAGTCAGCCAGTGTTTTCCCACCAATATTACCAAAGCTATGTGAGACTTGAGATTAAATGATTTTTTAAAAAGTGTTTCCATTGATGACTTTTCCCAGTAATAAAAAAGTTGGTTAGTGCCTTCTTCATCTTGGTTTTGTAGGCTTCATGGTTGTAAAAGTCATTGGTGATAGATATTTTTAGTTTTTGAAGTTCACATTCCAAAAATGAGATATCTTTAATAACCATATGATTTCAATTTTCTAGAAGTGTCTAAAGTGGAAAGATAAGTTTTATCATAAATGTAACAGATGTAGATCCTGAAGCTATATGTTGTGTATTTGTGACCACACCCTTGTTCCAGCGGGATTTTCAGGGTAGTTCCAGGTTTACAGTGGATACTGAGTTTAGTGGGGGAACTCTTGGTATTCCATATTGAGGGACTTCCAAATTCTCTGACTCTGGAATATTGATGAATTTGAGGCTTTTGAAATGTGGAGAAGATAGATTTGTTAGTGAGTTGACCAGAGTATCAGAGATGACTATTTTACTAGATATGAAGACTTCTTGGGGAGGAAAGTTACGGCATGGAGATGAGCAGCGATGAGTGTGAAGGAGAAGGTGTGAAGTACAGTAGACATTCACAAGCTGACAGTTGTGGGATTTTGGTTAGTCTTTTATATCAGGGCATCAGTCAGATACTTTCCCCTGGGAAAGGAGCTGTGGAGTTGCCTGAAAGCCTTATTCATGTTTTCTGTACATTCCCTCTGATTTAACTATAGAAAGCTGCACTTTGAATTATTGCTTTGTAGATTTTAACTAATCTTTGTAATATATCTAACTTCATGCTAACATAGTTAAGGCAGGTTGGTGTGTGTGTGAGAGAGAGAGAGAGAGAGAGAGAGGAGAGAGAGAGAGGAGAGAGGAGAGAGGAGAGAGAGAGAGTGAGTGAGAGCATTTGTTCTATTGAAGTTTGGCCCCTGAAACATCTGATGTTGGATTTTGTTGGTGCTTGCCTATTGTGATCCAGGGTGTCAGTAATAGCCAAATGTTACTGGGTATATTAGAGCCTGCCTGTAACTCAATTCTGTCTGTAATAGGATAAAAATAATTCCTGCTTTTAGAGTTATGAAGATTACTATATATACCAACCACTTATAGTATATATATAGATCATAGTAAAAGCACTTCATGACTGTAACAATTTTTGCTGTATTGATGTGTCTGCAACTATCAATGACCAGTTTACAATGTAAAGGTTTTTAGATGTTGTGGATAAAAGAAGGTAAGTGACATGAGAAGGAAGGTTGTTGTATTTATTGCTAAATTTTCCTTTATTCAAAACAAATAGTACGGTCCTTTGTGGAAGGTGATGTCAAAGTTATCATTTTGTGGAGTCAATGTAAATCTGGGGAAAAAGCTTAATGAGTAGTACAGAAATATGGTATTGTGGCAGTCATGAACAGAAAATTATGTAACATTAAGTTAAAAAACTTTAGAGTAACTTTAATTTTTGTAAGTTAAAACTATGCCATGTTGAATATTTGATTCTGTTTCTCCCAACTTTCATAAGTGATATTTATGCTTAAAAAATAAAATAAAATAACTTACGGGTATGTTAGTATATATACACTTGTAATCTAAGCATTGAAGAGGCTGAACACATTTATGGCCAGCCTCGGCTGCTTAATGAGACCATATCTTAGGAGCCACAGACTTCCAAAATAACAAAAACCATTCTGGGCTAATGAATAGAATTTATAGTATTCAAAATTTTTCTGTTAAGTTATATTAATTTGATTTTTATATGTATGAATGTTTTGCCTCCATGTAGTCTTCCTTTCTCAGATTTGTGAGTACTAACTAGGATAGGTGTGTGATGGCTAATCCTGGCTGTCAGCCTGGCATACCTGGCAGGAGAACCTCAGCTGAGGAGTCGCTTCCATCAGAAAGGGCTGTGAGTGTATCTTTGAGGCATTTTAATTGTTAATTGACTTAGGAGACTCAGCCCATAATGTGTGGTTCCATCTGAGTAGGTGGGCCTGGGCTGTAGGAGAAAGGCTGAGGCAGTCAGAAGCAGCAATCCAGTGTCCTGAATGGTCTCTGCTTCAGTTCCCACCCCAAATTCCTGCTCTGACTTCCCCAGTGATGGACTGTGACCTGAAAGTTGAAAGACAAAATAAACCCTTTCTTTCCCAAGTTTCTTTTTTGTCAGTTCTGCCAGTTGCGAATAAGACCACTACTTCATTTTAAAGCTGAATTTTAAGCAAGCTTTAATTAAATACTGGTTAGGTGGATGGGCTCTGGCCAGCTCCTTCTCCAGGTTTCTGGAAGATGGTTCCAAATCAAGTTTTGCAGCATCTTATGTATTTCCTATCAGGTCCAATGAGGGGCAAGCATACACCTGGATGTACCTCCAGCCTACATCCAAGTCAGGGGCAAGTGTTTATCGTAATGTATTTCCTGCCTCTGAACCTTCTACCCACATGTGATCAAGAACATCTGGTGCAGATGGGTCAAACAAACTTGTTTAGGGGAGTGAAAACTTGTGGCTTGTTATCTCTCATAAATAACAGCCTCCAGCATTTCAGAACCTACTTTCCTTGGGTAAGGGCTTGCAGATCAGAGACATTTTTGTTACCAGGATCTCTAAGACATTGTAATTAAAATTTAAAATGTAACTTTGGCTTTCACATTTTGGCCTTGGTGTTGTATCCTGAGTCAAATCCTTGACTCTGTGATTGTTATCAGTTTTAACTGGAATCTAATAACCATCAGCTTAATGGTACCCAGACAGGAACTACCATTTAGTTATGGCATCAATGATGCAAAAGCTATTAACAATTAGTGGAAGCAGAAGGGCTAAAGGCCCTGCGATGACTGACATTAGAGTTACTATCTAGAAGGAACCTGGAAATGAGAATGTGTATCAGTTACTTATTTTATCTCAAGTTACCTTTTTTTGCAATGATTGTTTTTTGAGTACAGCCAGATGATTTCTAAGTTGTTTTTTATACAAACGACAATTTTCTCTTAAAGCTATACAATTACTTCTCTTTTATACGCAGAACAAGTTGAATGCCCTATCATAGTATAGAACTATTTTAGCTAATGAATTTTCCTCTTGCTTGATCTGGGTCTACTTGGTTTTGAATAGGTACTTTTTTTTGCTGTGCCAATAGGCACTATAGGTAGTTGTTTTGTCCCCTATGCTGGAGAGTTTCCTTTTGACCTAACATTCCAACCTGTTGGGAGACAAGGGGCGATGTAGTGTTTTCTGTAACTTCTGCCTGCTGAAGCTAGGGTATTGTTGTCAGGGCCCAGAAAGGCTGGAATGTTAGTCAAAGGCAAGGAGGGAATTCAGGCAATGGGGCATGCATCACAAGTATCTGGTTTGCTGACCCACCTGAAGAGACAGGGAGCTTCACATTGGCTGGACTGGTCTACATTAGCTTTCAGCAAGTCTAGGACTCATAAGTTGTTTGGAGCAGGTTGTAGTCGGTAGCTGATGATGCTTGGATGTCTGTTGGCCAAGGAGAAATCTGCTGAAATAGATATAGACTAGGGACAGAAGTTAACATTTGATAACTTAAGGGAAGGCAAAATATTATATTTGGAACTTTTAGGCTTATAGTCTTCATAATTGGGGAAGGGGAGGAGTCCCAAGACAGAGGGGTGGGGGAACTTTGGCTGTACTTATCTGGAGTCCTAGATCAGAGGCATTTTTGTTTTGTGGATCTCTGAATAGTAATTAGAGCTTAAAGTATAGCTTTAGCTTTCACATTTTTCCATGCTGTTTATCAGGAAAACATACTAGGATTAGGTGTCTTATATCTCTAATTAAAATGCGTATTCATAGTTAAAATGCCAACTTGAAGGGTTTTGCTGTATCTTAAGAATTATATGACCATTTCCTTTACTGTTCCCTACAGTCTCTGCCACCTAAAGTATTTTAAATGCATTACATTAAACCCAGAATAGGTTTCTCTGTGAAGAGTTCAGCTGAAGAAGTATTGTCATAGTTTGGATCAATGGAAAGAATAAGGAAATTGGATGATGTTTTCTTTGCTTAGATGAATGTGTCATTCTTAGTCTTTTGAGCATATTGACATGAGAAAAATGACAAAGTCTGATTTTCATTGTTTTGCATTTGAGAGTAACATCCATCTTTAAGTATAAACCTCTTCACTTATGTCTCACTCTAGATGCACCTTATGCTTTGACTTTGGAAGATGCTGTGTGTGTGATGAGTGGAGATAAGGCCTTCGCAGTAGTTCAGGCTGTCCTTGATCTTGTGATCCTCCTGCTTCAGACACCCAAGCACTGGAGTTACAGATACTCCAGAGAAGATGGGAGGGCTTGTGCACCTGTGTGTTTGTGTCTGTTTTGGTTTTTTAAGACAGGGTTTCTCTGTGTAGCCCTGGCTATCCTGGAACTTGATTTGTAGGTCAGGCTGGCCTCATAGAGATTTGTCTGACTCAGCTATGTTTATCTTTTTTAAAATAAAGGTGTCCCTCCCTTCCTCCCTCTCCCTCCCTCCTTCCCTCTCTTCCTCTCTCCTTCCCTCCCTCCCTCCCTTTTTCCTTCCTTCCTTCCTTCCTTCCTTCCTTCCTTCCTTCCATTCTTTCTTCCTTCCTTCCATTCTTCCTTCCTTCCATTCTTTCTTCCTTCCTTCCATTCTTTCTTCCTTCCTTCCATTCTTTCTTCCTTCCTTCCATTCTTTCTTCCTTCCTTCCATTCTTTCTTCCTTCCTTCCTTCCTTCCATTCTTTCTTCCTTCCTTCCATTCTTTCTTCTTTCCTTCCTTCCATTCTTCCTTCCTTCCTTCCTTCCTTCCTTCCTTCCTTCCTTCCTTCCATTCTTTCTTCCTTCCTTCCATTCTTTCTTCCTTCCTTCCATTCTTCCTTCCTTCCATTCTTTCTTCCTTCCTTCCATTCTTCCTTCCTTCCATTCTTTCTTCCTTCCTTCCTTCCATTCTTTCTTCCTTCCTTCCATTCTTTCTTCTTTCCTTCCTTCCTTCCTTCCTTCCTTCCTTCCTTCCTTCCTTCCTTCCTTCCTTCCTTCCTTCCATTCTTTCTTCCTTCCTTCCATTCTTTCTTCCTTCCTTCTTTCCTTTCTTTCTTTTCTTTCTTTTTTTTCTGACTGTGCCTCTGTGTAATTCTGGCTGTCCTGAGCTCACTGTGTAGACTGAGTTGGCCTCAAACTCACAGAAGTCTGCTGTGGGATAATGCTTTTGTATACTATAAACTGTAAACTTCTGATTACAGATCCTTCTGTGTCAGCCTAAAATTACATTTTTTTGAAAAGTTCTAAAAAGTACTTTCTTTTAAGATTTATTTCTATTTTATTTTTATATTTTATTTATATGTCATATAACTTTATTTTATATTTATTTATTTATTTATATTTATTTATTTTTAAGACAGGGGTTTTACTCTCTAGCCTTGGTTGGCCTGGAATTTGCTATGTAGATCAGGCTGCCCCCAAATTCACAGAGATCTGACTCTGGCCCTTTTTCTTCCCAGTGATGAGATTAAAGGCTTGTGTTACCACCTGGGTAGGGATATACTTTTTGATGAAATAAATGATATAATTTAAACTCCCCCCCTTTTTTTTCTTTGCCAGATACTAGAATTAGTATGAATTCCTGGAACACGCTTCTAAACACTGAGTGGAGTAACAGATGTGAGATGGTTTAATAGCTCTTATTGGGTAGAAAGGGTTCATTTGTGTTTTCCCAAATATTGGATATTTTATTAATAGTATAAACCTTATACAGCATAGGAGGTAGAGACAGGTGACAGAAAAGGGACTTTTCACACACCTTCCTTATGTTGGCATAGACTCTTACACTCTGTTCTCTCCTTCCTTACAGACCGTGTTTGTTTTTGAGATAGGGCCCAGATGTAACGCAATGTAGCCACAGCTGGTTTTGAACTCTTTGTTTCTCTCTCTCTCTCTTTTTAAAAAATTTATTATGTATATATAGTATTCTGCCTGCATGTATGCCTGCTTGCTAGAAAAGGGCAACAGATCTCTTTATAGATGGTTGTGAACTACCTTGTGATTGTTTGCATGAGTGTGGTGAGAGGTTATATTGTACTTTGTTCTTATTCATATAAAGCTCACACAGGCCACTTAGACCCATCCAGGAAATGGATGATTTAGTCTTACAAATACAATTGTTGTCATCTGTTTTTTGTTAGTTTTCTTTAAAGATTTATTTATTTATTATATATATAGTGTTCTGTCTGCATGTTTGCCTTCAGGCCAGAAGAGGGCACCAGATCTTAATTACAGATGGTGGTGAGCCATCATGTGGTTGACTAGGAATTGGACTTACGACCTATGGAAGGGCAGCCAGTGCTCTTAACCTCTGAGCCATCCATCCAGCCCAATTGTTGTCACCTTAAATGACCATTTTGGACACTAGAGGTGGTATTTCTTTCTTTAAGTAATGTATGGGTACTGGCATGCAGTCCTTACCTAGTATTCTGACCAGTTTCTCCCTTTCAGGTTTTGGATGGTGGCCACTCCTGTGTTGTGTTTTGTGGTGTGAAAATGCAGAGGTGTCTCCAAGTGCATTTTGTCTTCAAATCAGTATATACATTGTAGTTTCGAGATTGATGTTGAATTTATGTGGCCAATTGTTTTATAGCTTTTATAGATATCTGTAGAGCAAATGAAAAAATGTATTTTTAAATTCGGTATTATAACTCTGATTCCACTTAGCAGAGAAGATAATATTGGGAAGCAATTTGGTCTTCCTATCTGGGGTGATACATTTTCTTGGCTGCTTTGAATTTGTTTTGGTTCAGTAGATTAAACATACTAGACTGTTATTTTGTACATTTTATATGGTGTAGCCTCTGGCAATATTTTTTCATTGAGAAAATTGGGTAGAGTTCTGAGTGATTCACAGCCTAGCACTTAGAATTGTTCCCAAAGTAAAAAGGCATGTTTCATAGATTTTTGAGTGAAAATGAACTACTATTGAAACATTGCCATTTTATTTTCATGGGGACATTATTCTAAAACAGTATGAAGGCCTAGTTTAAAAGGACTGGTGAAGACTAAAGGATTGACTCTGAGTGATAAACCTGTGTGAGACTATTTTTCAGTCCTGGGTTAAAAAAAAATAATGAATCTAACAAGAAATTTTCATCTTGTTAGAACCTATTGGGAATTTTAGTCAGTTCATTTTGACTATGATAGGTAGATTCTGTGCATTAATTAAGACCAGTACTAGGCAGGGCGCCTAACTGTAGACAAAGAACTACAGGCAACTGAAGAATGCCAAGTGGGATTAGTCTTCCCCAGGGAATAGCCCCTAATTGGTTATCCAACACCAGATCTCAGCTCTGACATCATACACATACCAGTAACACTCAAGGGGCTGAGCAAGTTGTGTATATATATATATAAACATCTGTGTATGTGAGATAATAACAAGAAGAGACCATAGATTTGAAAAGGTGGGTTGGCTTGAGTTGGAGGAAAGGGAAGGAGAAAATGATTATATTTTAATAAAAATAAAAATTAAATTGGAAAAGAATAGTGCTAAGATTAACTTAAATTTTATATAATAAAAGATGATCTTCATAGGTTCTTTTGTTTAAAGTTTTTTGTTTGGCTGGGAATGTTGATAGTCCTGCAGCACGTATTTAATATGCACAGGGTCCTGAGTTTGTCAGTAGTATAGAAAAACCAGAAACTAATCTACTAACCAACCAGGAAAGACAAGCAATGTAAGCAAATCTACAAAATATTTTGTTTGAATTATGTGGCCCTTTAATTTTCTGCTGACTTGATTTATCCTTAAACCTTTCTATAGGAAGGAAAGATCTTAATTCATGTCTGAAACTGATTTATTGTCTAAATCATTGATTCTCAACCTGAGTCACGTGACCCTTTCACAGGGATCCTGGAAGACCATCAGAAAACACAGATATTGACATTTCAATTCATCATGATAGCAAAATTAGTTATGAAGTGGCAGTGAAATAATACAGTACTGGGGTCACCACAACATGAGGAGCTGTATTGGGGTCACAGCATTATAAGGGCTGAGAACCACCGAGCTAAGTCCTTTATGGAGAAGATACATTTGGCACAGTTTCCTGCCTTTGAATCTCTGTACAATCCAGTGGATTGCTTGCTTATAAACTTAGGTCCTTTATGACATGATTTCTTATTCAGATGGCTGGTATTTTATGGTAAAGAAGAAAGTAGATATTAGTATCACTAACTACATACTGTGTTACTCTATTTAATACTCATACATTTGTGTGTGTCTTTTATCCTCTTGTGCCAGGAACCTACTACATGCATCTTTAGGAACTCGAGAACCTTAGTCACCTTTGAGTAGTCTCTTGTTGGGAGATCCCACTCCAGATATCTGCTTACCTGTTGGAGTTGGCCACACTCTTTTCTCTGGGAATTGTCTATTTCTGACTGTTTGTCTTCCTCAGGCATTGGAGAGATTAACTATGTGAAGCCTAGAGGTGCTTTAAATGTGTAGTGGTCATGAAGATGCTATGGCTTGCAGTTAGCATCTGGCATACCTGGATGGAAGAGAACGTTCAGAACGGCTGATATGGATCATAACAAGTTTTGCTTGAGGACTCTTCTGGGGTCAGATGTTAACTGTCATATGTTCTGTGTCACTTCAGTTTTTAATTTTTTAATTTAAAATATATTTTACTATATGTATATATGTTTCTCTATGTGGATATGCATATGTAAGGGCAGGTGGCTGGAAGCCAGAAGTATCAGTTCTCTGAGCTGGAGATAGTAGTGTTTATGATCTAAGTGATTATAAGGACCTGTTGTTAGTACTAGGAACTGAATTCTTCCTCTGGGAGAGCAGCCAGCTTTTTATTTTTTGATACAGGGTTTCTCTGTGTAGCTTTGGCAGTCCTGGAACTTGTTGTGTAGACTATGCTGGCCGTGAACTCACAGAGATCTGCCTGACTTTGCCTACAGAATGCTGGGATTTAAGGCATGTGCCACCCCGGCCAGCTTGCTGCTAGCTTTTTAACTGCTGAGCTATCGCTTTAGTCCTCAATTTTTTTTCCCTCAGTAAAAAATAAAACAAAACAAGCAGAAGATATCTGATTATTTTCATTAATTGGAGATGTTAACCACTGTCCAAATAAATTAGTACCTTTGTTTTCCTGCACAAAAATGTTTCCACAGGTAGGGGGTGGCAGAGTTTCTCCTGTTCTCCAGATGGAGCAGTTCTCTGTCTCCTGCAGGGCTGCTGGATGAAGTTAGGTCAGACATATATAAGCACTCATTAACTGTACTGGTGATACATTTACACCTCCTGCCCTTCAAAGAGCAAATTTTCTCTTTCATTGATGTCTTTTAATGCTAGAGAGGAAAATCCGGCTTTTTATTTTGTGGAATAAGAGATTTACCTTTAACAGATGATTGCTTTTTTCTTCATAGTGCTTGTGGCATATTCATTGTATGGGATTTTAGTTTTAACTTGATGTTCTGTTCTCTCCTTTTAAAATAGTTGGTATCTCCAGTAATTTCAGACCCCTCATTGTGCCTATCTCTCTTAGCAGTATTTCCAGTGGTGCTTCATTATTTCTGTGTGTTCCAGCTGTTTATGGAGTCTTTATGTTTCTCTGCATTTTTTTTTTTTGTTTTATTTTTTGAGGTGTATACACACAGTTACACTTCATGGAGTTGCATCCAGCCAAGTCTCTATGTTCTTCTTGTGAAGAGGCAGAAAAATCACCTCTCCCAAGAATTTCCATCTTCTGGCCAAGGGAACTGTGTCCTGAAGATCTGTACACAGACGGGAGGCACCTTGTTTGCTTGCTCTGCTGCTAGAGCATTGATTTAATTAGAAGACAGGCTGTGGGTGGCCGTGTGCAGACAAAGAAGCACAAGACAGATCCCACTTAGCCTGGGACAGTAAAAGTAAGTTACGTTCTTTTAAAACACTTTTTGGAGTACTAATGCTGATTCTTGCCTTTAGTACTGAGGATCAACTGTAACTTACTGTGTTTACACATTAGGTTGGTACAGCTGTTCTTTTCCCAAGACTCTAGAAATCATTCTGCTTTGTAGCACAAAGTACATGCTTAGTGGAAGAACAATTTTTTTCTCACTTTTTTTTAAAGAATAAAAAGAAAATCAAGCCAGTTATTAGATTTTTAATTTTAACTTTGTACTAAAATCCAAGTAAAAACTCTTAACTACAGACTATGTCATGATTTACTTTGTACTGGTGGGAAGATGAAGACTTTCCTTAGCCTTTTCTAGTTATTCTTGATGAGCTTTTGGACCTCATCAGATGTTTCCTCTTGACTGAAGCTGCCCAGGGGATGTGTTCTAAGACTAGACCTAGTGGTTTCTGAGAAGCATGTAGCTTCATGAATGAGTTTTCCTTTTTCTCTGGGCATTGTTACTCTCAAGAATATATTTCATTTGATAACAGTTTTGAGTGATTAAAACTAACCTATTGTATGATGGTAGAATTGGTAGTATTTCTGTGTTTTGACCAGGTGGAAGTGATTTATCTTGAACATAAAATATGTTGTAGTTTTGTATTCATGTATATAATTTGATTTATTGGTTTTGAGTATTGCAGTTTTATTATTTTTGAATTATTGCATCTATATTTGTCGTTATTTGATTTATTATTCCAGACATCAATTTTACAGAATATTATATTTTTACAACTTTTTTTCATGCTTTATTTCTGTGTACCTGAAGTCTGTGTAATTTGAAGGACTACGTTTCTTTTTTGGGTGTGCGTGTATATGTGGTAGGTATGAGAGAACACTGTGACCAGTAGTTTATCCTACAGTTCCATAGCACAGTCTATCACTAAAGGAAGTCAGGAACCTCAGAGGTGTGCTGTTCACTGGCTGGTTCTCCATGGATTGCTTAGCCTGCTTTCCTAGAACATCCTGATCACCAGCCCAGGGGGGGCATTGGCTACAGTGAGCTGGGCCTCCCAAATAATCATCAGTTAAGGAAATGCTCCCGAGGCTTGCTCACAGCCTAGTTTGTCAGGCTGTTTTCTCAATTGAGGTTACTTCTTCCCAAATGATTCTATCTTGTGTCAAGTTACTAAAAAACGAAGTAGAATGGTTGATCTCTTTTCAGCTTGACATACAAATACATCCTTTATCAAGCTATAACT
Source organism: Phyllotis vaccarum (assembly GCA_033318265.1). NCBI lineage: Eukaryota > Metazoa > Chordata > Mammalia > Rodentia > Cricetidae > Phyllotis > Phyllotis vaccarum. The sequence goes on along the minus strand of JARWLC010000001.1, from coordinate 168,010,406 downwards.
TTTTATTTTTTGTCCCTAAGATGTCATGTCAATATTAATAAGACAGTGTAAAACATTCCAACTTTTAAAGAGTTCTGCAGTCTTTAAAATTGAAACACTTTAAAAGTTCAGTGTCTTTAGAATATACAAGGTTTCTTTTGAAATTCGTTTTTTTTTTTTTAAATTCCCAAAGTCTGCACTAAGTCTCTTAACTATAGGCTTTAGTAAAATCAAAACAAAAACAAAACCAAGTTAAATACGTTCTTACTTCAAAAGGGAAAAATCAAGGCACAGGTACAATCAAATCAAAATAAAAACAAATTCCTTCAGTAGAAATCTCACTGTCAGGTTTCTGAGACCTACTCATAATCCTCTGGGCTCCAGAGTGCTTCATTTTTCCAGCTCTGCCATCTGTAGCACACACAGCTTGTCTCCTGGGCTAAGTAAAGTCAGTCCACTTGACAGCTGCTGCTGTTCTTGGAGGTGTTGCCATAGTACTGGCATCTCCAAAATGCCGAGATATCTGTAACTAGGTTACACTTCCATTAATACCTTCTCCTGGGCTCTCTTCTGGGACTCTGACCTTGTCAGAAATAGTACCAAGTCTTCTGTGACCCCTTCAGCCCTGGGCCGTCTACTTTATTCGAGTCTGTATTTTCACCAGCGGTCTCTAATCAAAGATTCCAGCCCTACCGGACAGTGCCAAGCCTCAGTTGCTCTTTATGCCTCCAAAAACCAGTGACACTTTGGAAACTCTTCACATACTCAGTTCAGTTGCTAGCACAAGCTCCAGTAGCCTTGGCTCCTGTTGGACCATGCTTCTGTGTACTGACTGCAGAAATACTTCAAGAGATTTCACTCCAATGATGCTGGTCTCTCTTTAAGTACAGTTGACTCTTTAGCCCAAGCTGACCAGTATCAGTTGCTTCAGTGAAGTAAAGGTTTCAGTAGAGGTTTAAGTTTCTTCTTAATGACAAATGATATTTCAACAGCTGATCAGAACTACACAATCTTAAAACCCCAAATATCAAACAGCCCCAATATAGTCTTTGAGGGACTCCCAAAACCTCCCCCAAAACTTCATACAGCAAGCTTCAATCTTCGTACTGCTCTCATCATCATCTTCCAAGTTCCCACAGTAGCCCATTAAGCTCTGAACACTCCATGATTTTCCATTCCAAAGTTCCAAAATTCTTTCACTATTCTCCCTTAAACATAGCCAAGTCTATCAGAGTAATACCCCACTTCTAGTACCAATTTTGGTCTTAATTGCATTTTCTATTTCTGTTTTAAAACACTGTGACCAAAAGCAACTTGCAGAAGAAAGGGTTTATTTCAGAATACAGTTTTACATCACAGTTCATCATCAAAGGAAGTTAGGACAGGAACTCAAACAGCCTGCACCTGGAGGCAAAGACTATGGAAGGCAGGTCTGCTGTTTGCTGGCTTGCTTCCCATGTCCTGTTGGAGCCTGCTTTCTTATAGCACCCAGGATTACCAGCCCAGGAGTACCTTTGCTACAGTGAGCTAAGCTCTCTCATCAATCATTAATCAAGAAAATTCAGCATAGATCCTTACTTTTTTTTTTTTTAATGTGTGTGCGTATGCTTGTACATACACATAGAATGCAACCTTAGGCTTTTTCCTCTAATGCTCTCCACTCTATATTTTGAAACGGTCTTTCAATTCTAGGGTTACAGGTAAGTGTGGCAAGTTATGTCATACATGGCTTTGTTTTGCTCCAAAGATTTACTCTGAATTATGAGTGTCTACATGTTCATATGAGTACAGGTATCCATGGTTGTGCTCCACCTAGTATGATTTCTGGTAATTGAACTCAAGTCCTCTGAAAGAATAGTGTGTACTATTTTTCTAGCCTCCACATCTGTTATTTATTTATTTATTTTTTAATGTGGGTGCCGAAGATCTCAACTGTCATAACGCTTGGGTAACAAGCACTTTATCCCTTGAGCTATCTCCTCAATCCCAAATACTATCTTTTGATTTTAAGTTTCTGCTTATCTAAAAGAAAAGAAAAGAAAACAAAACAAAAATGGATATAGTGGCCTGTTCCTTTAATTTCTTCACTTAGGAGGCAGAGGCAAGCAGAGTTCAAGGCCAGGCAGGTCTACATAGTGAGTTCAAGGACAGCCAGAACTTCATAGTAAGGCCCGATCTTTTCGTGTGTCTCTTAAAATCAATCTTAATTCATAAACTGGGAAAGAATAAGGAAATGTGGCCCATAATTTTTAAGGATCTCAAGAACATCATGTAAATCTTGCTTTAAGATTGTACAAAATACTGTTCGTAAGTTTCCTCTTAATTGCCTGTCTTCTGTCTTAATTTTTAATGTGAGAACTTCAATGAAGGATCATATGTCACTTTAGAAAACAACTTTAAATTGTGAACATCCTGGCTGACAAAAGTTCTTTAGTCATTTCTGTTGCTAAGAAGTGTTTATTGACAATGATTTTTATTTCATATCTAGGTTTCCCGACAGTTTATAGCATCAACACTATACAGTGCACTAAGCTTCTTATAGAATCCAGAGTGGGAAATACATTTATACTTCCCTTTTCTGGCATATATGTAGTGATCAATAACATTATGTACTAGGCTAGAAATCTTTTAAATAAAAACAAATATAGTTAGTAGAGGACTCAAAAGTTAGTCCTCCTCCACCCCCATTCTGACTATGTCATGAAAGAAGGATGGTGTAAATACTATAATTTCATGATCTGGTAAGCTCTATTTGAGTGATATTTCAAAATTATTGTCAACATGGTTAAAAGGTACAATGACTTAAGTTGAAGGGAAGTGTAAGTGGCTGCCAAATCTGGCAACGTTGGGGAAATAGCTGCATTTGTCTTTTTATTGTAGCTCATGTGGAAAGAACAGTTTTAGGTACTGTGTGTGCTAACTTCCTCCTGGACATCATAATGAATCCAACTAAAACATTTTAAAACTATTTCAGATGTGCAAGTCTTGAAGCCAGTATTTTAGTTAAAGACTTCTGTTGTGTTTGACAAGTAACTCTTTGTACTGTAGCTCTGTGGCTTTTAGTTAAAAATGTGGAAAATACCTGCCATGATGTCATTTTCTGCATATTTATATTATGTTTACATAAAAATTAGGCAGGTTAATAATAAGGAGGTAAGTAAAATTATTTTTGTTAAAATATTTTAAATAACAAAAATATGATTATATATTTGAATGACTATGCCAGAATAACAAATGTCTTACTGCACAAATACCAACATTTATTCTAGGTTTTTTTTTGACATTTTCAGAAGATCTTACATAGTTGAGGATCATAAGACTTTTCCTAGTGCATATGCTGTTGTTTCCAGCCAAAGTATGTTGTCTTTTGTATAGTTGGATCATTTTGACAAATGAACTGTCACTAGTATTAAATCTTAGTACTCACAGAGTGTGATGCAAACAAATGTTCTCTCAACTTACATCCAGGACATTGAAGATATTACTTTAGCACATGTTTAAGTAAGCACTCTATTTGGTTGGATACAATTCCAGGCTGTCTAGTTGAGTAATTTCCTCAGGCATTCCAACTTTGATCAACCACAGCAAGAACTCTTAACGTGTCTGTAAAGCAGCAGTGCATCTGCAAGTTTGTCCTAAGAGGAAAGAGAGAACACAAAAAAGAAAGACTAATCTGTCTGTAGGAGTTATGGAATAAAGACGAAAAGTTTTCTTATTTCATTAGGAACTCTTCTGGATAATTGAATCTCTTCTTCCAAAGTATGCCATGTTGATTAGTAATAATGAATGAAAAAGACTCAGTTGGGCCGAATAAAAATGTTTTCTGGCTAATTCTGGTGCCTTATCAAAATCCATTAATTTTTGAGCTTTCTACTCTTTCAGATTGTAATAATTTACTAGCATTTCAAACACACTTAGTATGTACCTTAGTAAAACATGTCTTCATTATTTCTAGTTGGCTAGTGGTTTTTTTTTTTTTTTTTGTAGAAATGTTGGTATATAATTGAATATTCATGAATATCTTAAAAATTAGAATAACTGAAAAACAGGTATTATAGGAATACCTTAGGTGCTTTTTCCACACATGCAATAAAGTTATTTGTTCTCTGACGTTGCTTTCTGTAGTCTTGTGGTAACAGATAGGCATTAATTAGTCCCAGTTCTTCAAGTTTTTGTTCTGTTCTTTTTTTCCCCATCTTGGTACTGGGTGATGAAACACAAGGTGTCTGAGTGTATTGTAGGCAAGTACTGTAGCCCCACTCCTTAATTAGTTTCAATTCTGAAAATCTTGCATTTGGGTTCAGTTTGTATTAACTTTTATGGGAAGTTTATATTCATTCTTGTGACTTCCATATGTAGGATTTCTGTCATTGCCTACCTTCTCAATTATTGTGGAAAGGATGGTTAACACAGTTAAATAAAATTTATTGAAATTAAAAGTTTCATTATATTTTCAATTAATGTTTATTTAGAATTGAACAAGGGACAATAAAATTTGCAGACTTACACCCATCAAGTCTACCTCCTGTATCCTAAAGAATATGCATAGAAAGGGTATATTGGCAACCTGAAAAGAAGGTTGGAGGGCAAGTCCCAGGTCCACCAACTGTGATGTTCAGTGTAGGAGTATAAGCAGACATCTGAGTTGATCACTGTAGCCTTTTCCCATTGTAATGAAATAGCAGAAACCAAACTTCTTAGAGAAAGTATTGAACTCAAATGTTTGGAAGGTTAGTCGTGTGGTACCTTCATTGGCTGAGTTCTGGTTAAGACTTCCAGGTGAATGGCAGATAGGTGGAATGGTTGACCATGTCTCAAACCAAGAAACAGAAACCCGGGAGGGGGCAAACTCAGATTTTTATACTTTTCTCTGAGAACTCACAGAGAATCCTGTGAGATATGCCTTCTAAAGGCATGACCTTAGTTATCTAAAGCTCAAGGTACTACTTCTGCTGTAGCATTAGACCTAAATCTTATAATAATCTTGGATCAAAATGTCAATTTTATAAGGGCCTTGTTATAAGGGCCAAGAAAACCAATAGATAGTTTGACAATACTTTAATGCTCTTAGAGGCCAAAAATTGTTGTAAGAAGAATTTCTATCAAAACTTAAGTAGCGTATTACTTTTTAAATGAATTCAAAGTCAAACTAACAACTTCTCAAAAACCACCAATTGTAGCAGCTTGAACCATTGCCCAACTGTCTCTCTCTCCATAGAGTTTTGAGCTGCAGCTAAAACAGGTCAAAGTTCTTTGTGCTCCAGATAAGCTTGAACCAAATTCTTGATTCTCTTGGGGTCTCTGGAGTGAAGTACTGTGCTGAGTGTTTGTGGTGAAGAGTGTACCCTGAATCCAGACACGTTTCCTTTATTTCCATCTTTGTTAACCTCCTCTAAAGAGTATTTAGCTTCCACCACCATTATTCTATCTTCATTTTACTACTTAATAGAAAACATGGTAATACTTTATGCAATACTTGTGACCATATCACTAATGATTGCCTAGAAAACTTTTATGTCTAGCTACCAGTTATTTCCATTTTATTCTTTGATCTGATTCACATTGTTCTGTACTACCATAATGATCATCTTTGTAGTATTTCATAATTGTTGTGTAGCTTTTTGCTTTTTATTTCCTATGTGCTAATGTTGATAGAATCTACAAACTTTCTCAAAATGGGCTTGACAGAGAGAGTGAAGTTAAGCAGTTTAGGGAGTCATTAAAATGAGTTTCTCAAAGTGAGAATATGGTCCAGCTATGACAGTCATATGTAGTAGCTTATTAAAAAAACCAGAACCTTAGATTTATGTAACTCATGTTTCAAATGAGACTCTTTGGAGGTGGGAAAATGGAAAATTTTATTACTGATTCTTTTATTTTGAGCAGACAGACTGATTGACTCCACGGTTGTAACAGTCTTTAAAAACTTTAGTTGTCTAATTCTAAGAAATTTGCTTTGCGGTTTTAAAGCTGTTTATTTAGTCACACACACACACACACACACACACACACACACACACACACACACATTCTAGAAAGTATGTTTATTGTTTATAGATAGCTTGGATAAATTTTCATAGTAAACATAGCCTTGTGTCTATAGTACTTGGACCAGAAACACAACATTTCTGCCCCTCTAGAAGACCCAGTGATGTTAGAATGCCAGTGCTTTGTGAATTATAAAACTTGAAATATGTAGAATCATTGGCTATATGAACTTTTTAATCTTTTGTATGCTAAATTGAGGTAGAGGTCATGGCAATTTAAACTAGTCACACTATGCTCACAGTGCTTTGGAGACACCATTTCCTATCTTATTCCATATATTCTTATTTCTGTGAAGGATCCTCACACCCCTTAGACAGTTACTCTTTATTTGCTTGTTTTCTATCAGGTAGCAACTCATAGTCTGTTGTTTCTCTCTATGGATGTATCTGTTCTGGACAATTTATGTAACTTAAATCATACATTTTGTTTGCCCAATGCTTTTGAGCCATTTCCTGTTGTAGAGAGTTCGCGGGTCCCATGCCCCAGAGGTCCCGGACCCACAGATCTGTCGCCAGGACTGCTTATCCGCCTGCCGCCCTGGTCCCCAGAAACGACTCAGACGCTTATATAAACTTCATGCTGTTTGGCCTATGGCTCAGGCACATTGCTAGCTAGCTCTTATATCTTAAATCAACCCATCTCTATTAATCTGTGGCCCACGTGGGCCCGGCCCGTAGCTCACCCGTGTTCTTTACATGTTGTTCTTTCCGCGGCTCGCTCGATCTGCCTCTAAAACTCCGCCCTGCTTCTCCTACCCAAACTCCTCCCACTTTTTCTATGGTACCTGCCATGGCCCAAACCAGCTCCTTTATTTAAAGATATAGCACACACAAATGCATTCCCACATTTCCCCCTTTCTCTCTAATCAAAAAGGAAGGTTTCAATTTTACCATAGCAAAATTACATATAACAAAATAGCTATCAAGCAAGAATTAGTTATAATATCTAGTCTATTTGTATTTAATAAAATTAAAGAAAATACTCTATCATTTACCTTATCTTTATGAATCTAAAGTTTTATATCTAATATATCTTTTAAATGACTAAGAAAAACTGTACATATAACTATCTAATCTTCAACTACATCAAAGACCACAGAAGGATATAATATTTACCCAAGTAAACCAGAAGTGCAAACGACTTCTAAAATCTAGAAAGGACAGAGATGACACCTATCTGCCTGGACAGTCACCCAAAGTTCTTTTATAAAGTTGGGGCAACCATCTTCAGCCTATAGGCCTGGAGTCTCTTTTCATTTCAGTGAAGCAGGAAATCCGCTCTGCCCATTCTGGCACAGTTCATCCGTTGCTTCTCCTTGAGTCCTGAAGAATGTCTGACAGTTTTCTCTGTAAAGCAGGAACCTGAATGACCATCTAGGCTTGTTCTGCAAAAGTTCAGAGGTCATCTTCTTATGGAACCTGCATGTCCAGTTTAAACAGCATACTGTCAAGCAGTCAATATAAAAACAGTTTCTTCTCTAGTGGCTTACCATTACCACAAATAGATGAGACTCTATATGGAGTTTCTTTAATGTCCATTTTCCTGTTGAAGTAAATTAGTGCTGCCAGGAACAGACCTGTCTCACTGTCCAGAAAAGTCTAAGCTCTTAAAACATTTTAAATGCCATATTCTGTAGGTCTTAGAAGTATTTGAAGATTATCTATTTAATTGAAATATATCTTTGTATACCTAAAAATCTTAACTAACCTAACTATAAGTTTGATTATCAAAAGTGACTATTAACCTTCGTTTTTTAATTATACACTACAATTTTAAAACAGTTACATGAACATCATACCTTAAACAAGAATAGAAAAACACATACAACATAATAAAATTGACTTTAAATTTGTATCAATAAACCAAAATCTATACCAATGTAAAGCAGTTTGAGATTAACAGCTGATTACCTGTAAAGTTAATAATCTAATTTTTTAAAAAAGCATTCACATACCATATCCCCCGTTTCTTCTTAGAAAGAGATTGACTATGACCATTAACCATTTATAATGAAAACAAACATTTAGAAACAATATTTGGGGAATTTGGGCGAAGTTATCCATTACTACTTCCTGCTGATTAAGGGGCGTTGAAAATCTCACGGATTGTTGAGACTGGATCATAATCTGCAGCCATGAAGCTGATCTGGCCATCTCTTCTCATCAGAGGTTTTTTCAGGGGGTCTTGGTTGATGAAACCATATTTGCCTGGAAGCAATCCACAGGTTCTCATCTGTGGAAACAGAAACAGAACTCTTCCAAAGCAATAAATCTTTAGACACAAATTTCAAAATCAAAATACCTTTAAAATATATATTCTTGTTTAACTTAGTAGCCTTTGCAATCCATTGTCTTTTTGCAGTTAGCTCATTAACAGTTAAAAAATTAAAAGAAAACACAATAACAACCAAAATCCAGATTTTGTGTCTATTTTCCATCTTTACGTGGCTTATTATATTTTTATTACTTTATTTCTCGCTTTAAAAACTTTTTCTAACCTCTTTCTTTTTTCTCTGAAGCCTATGTACCTTTTACAAACATTGTAACCCGTTTACAGGTTTTTCTTTTTATCTGAATCTGTTTTATTGTGAATCCTTAATCATCTTCTAACCTTAAGAGCTTTTAAAATACATTCTCCAAAAAGAAACACAGTTTTTGCAAATTAGGCTGAATCACTAAGTTTTCTTAAACGGACCGTAAACAGAGCACACCTAAGAAAATGTTGCCACGAAGAAAATTTGTTTCTCTTTTGTTCAAAATAAGCAGAAATCTAAAATCAATCATATGTTATTTAGTCTTCTGTGAGACTGGTTGCAGCTGCAGCTCACACTGACTGCCGACAGCCCGCCGGCGCCATTTTGAATGTGACCCGGACCATGCTTTGTTTGTACAAAGACCCGATTTACATACACAATTTGGAAGCTGCCTTTGCTCAGTTTCTGCGATCTAGAACTCTTTTTAATCTTCCTCAGGCTCTAAGCCCACGTTGGATGAGCCATCTGTTGTAGCAGGTTCTCTCGGGTCCTGTATGCCAGAGGTCCCGGACCCACAGATCTGTCGCCCGGATCGCTTATCCGCCCGCCGCCCGGGTCCCTAAAAAGACTCAGACGCTTCTCTTTACTTTATGCTGTTTGGCCTATGGCTCAGGCACATTGCTAGCTAGCTCTTACATCTTAAATCAACCCATTTCTATTAATCTGCGGGCCACGTGGCCCGTAGCTCACCCATGCTCCTTACATGCTGATCCTTCGGCGGCTTCAGCTCGGTCTGCCTCTAACTCCGCCCTGCTTCTCCTCCCCAAACTCCTCCCATTTCTTCTATGGTACCTGCCATGGCCCAAACCAGCTCCTTTATTTAAAGATATAGCACACACAAATGCATTCCCACAATTTCCACATTGCAGCATCTGTCAGTACCCCATTTCTCTTTTTGGAGGCCTAGTCAGCATTATTCTTGTACATACTACAGTACTTTTATGCATTCATTCACTGATTAGTGTGGGCGCTGTTCCCATCTGTAGGCTATTGTGAACACTCTTACAGACAATAGCCCTGAACAAATATTGAACACTTGATTTTAGTTTCTTATAATATTCACCTATAGCTAGACTTTCTGGATCACATGTTAATTGTACATTGAACCTTTTATGGAACTATTAAGCTGTAGTTTTTTAGAACTACAGAATGAACCACTTTTCATTGCAGTAACAGTGTGTGTATGAGAATTACTTTGCGTACATGTATGTTGTTATGTTTTTTGCCCCCTTGTCACTAAAGCTATCCTTGTGAATGAGAATTGATACCTGTCTTAGTTATGGTTTTTATTGCTATGGAGATACACCTTGAACACAAACTCTTCTAAAGGAAAACATTTAACTGGAGTGGCTTGCTTACAGTTCAGAGATTTAGTCCATTATTGTTATTTCAGGAAGCAAGGCCGCATGCTTGCAGACATGGTGCTGGAGAAGGATCTGAGAGTTCTTACATCTTGACTCAAAGGCAACAGGAAGTGACATACTTCTTCCAATGCCACACCTATCTCAACAAAGCCACACCTCCTGATAATGCCACTCCCTATGAGTTTATCGATACTAATTAGATTTAAATTACTGCAGTACCTTATCGTTGTTTCTTTATTTCCTTAGTAGAAATGATATTCAACCTATTCTTATATGTTTGTAGGCCATTTATATGTCTTTGAGGAAAATACCTGTTGATGTCACTTCATGTCCTCTGCCTATTTAAAATTTTTTCTGATCCATTATGGTTGTAGAAAAGCTGCATATATTCTGATTATTAGATTACTTAAAAATTTAAATTACCCTTTCTTTATTTTGTGTGTTAGCATACATGTGCCATGGCATCTACAGGTTAGAGGGGTGCTTCTGAGAGTCAATTCTCTCCTACCTTGTGGTTCAGGGATTGATTTCAGGTTGTCAGGCATGATGTCAGGTGTCTTTACCCACTGAACAATCTTGCTGGCTGTTGGATATTGAATTATATCACAGGTTTAAGTTTGAAATAATGTGAGAAGAAACAAAATAAAAACTAAACTGTGGACACCATTGTGTTTGCTTGTTTCATGTTTAGCTTTCTGACCATGACCTATCTTCTATTTTTGATTTGCTTTATTATATTTACTGTTGTCTAATAGCAAATTTATCATAGCTAGAAGTTTTGAATCTTTGTAGTTGCAGATGAAAAAACATTCCAACTGAAATTTGCATCTTTTCTGAATATGAAGTTTTTTTTTTTTTTTGTCATTCCTTCAATGGTACAGTGCAACAATGTTAGTTATGTAGCCATGCTGGCTTTGAACTCATGCCTTACCTTCCCGAGTGCTAAGATTATAGGCCTAGCCCCATTATGCGTGACATTATTTTTGATTTTTTTTTTTTTTGAGACAGTTCTCTGTGTAACCCAGTTTGGCATTTTTCCCTTCTCTTTTCCTTTAATAAATACACACACGCACTCGCACTCACACAAACAAGTGTTTGAGTATTTGCCTCATGTATATATATACCATGTGCATTACTGGTGCCCTCAGAGGCTAGATAGGACATAGTCTGGGATTCTCTGGAACTGGAGTTACAGATGCCCTATGATCCTGGGAACTCAACCCAGGTCCTCTTTAAGAGCGTTATTTTCTCTTAATTACTGAGTTGTTTCACCAGCCCTCTCAGTATGGCTTTAAGTATGTGTGTCACTCCTATCTCAGCATTCTAAATATTGCAAGCAGGAGCTAACATGTCTAATGAATATGTATTACTCACGGTTCATAAACTTTTTCTTCATAATACTAGATGATACTGGGGATTGAACCCAAGACTTCATGCATGCTAGGCAAGCATTTTACCACTGACCTGCATCCTCAGTCTCAATGCCACTTTATATAAGGGTTTAATGTGGTGAGGTATTCTGAAACTTACCTCTTCAGATACCCAAGGACATCTATATTTCATTCCCTTCCCTGCCGTGCCAACCCCTTTTTTGATACTGGGTATGGAAGTGTTAAGCGTATGCTCTGCTACTGAAAGCATCTGCCTTCTATAGCTAGAATTGGGGCTACTTTTCAGGAAGACTACATTCTGTTTTGTGTATTGCTATAAGCCCTATGATTTATCTTATGATTTAGCAAACTTGGGTCAAAAGCCAAGTGGGCTTTCTGCCAATTTTTGATGGTCTGTCAACTTGTAATGGGTTTTAATTTTTAAGATGCCTGAAACAAAATCAAAAGGAAGCTAATATTTCATGATGCTAGAAAATTATATGAAATTCAAATTTCAGGGTACAAATTGCAACCTTTTTTTGGGGTGCAGCCATACTCATTCACTTGTGTGTTTTTTCTGGCTGCTTTTGTACCTCAGTGGCAGAGTTGAGTAGCTGAAGCATTGTGTGGTCCACAAGTCTGAATCATTTAATATATCTGGCCTTTTACCAGAAAAAAATTGCATGGCAATAGATACCAGTAAATATTTGTTGAATGAACCCTAACCTATACTACCTCAAAGGAATTTCAACAGGAAAACCTTCAGTCATTTAGTTCTTGCAAATTTGAGATTAATTGGTTGTTAAAAATGTTCCTAAATATATATGTGTGTATTGATTGTTTTTGTTGGTAACTCGGTTTCAGCCATCATCCTGTAGATATCATTAACCAATAAAGATAAGCATATTGCATTTTTTTTTTAAAAGTTTTTGTCCATTACCCCATTCCCTTTCCCTAGGATGGCTTCTCACTATGTAGCGCAGGCTAGTCTGAGTCTGCATTTTAATTTGAAAAAGCTGTGATGGAAAATGCATTCTACTTTTTATTATTTTTTTTGTAACCTGGGCAGTCAAATCTAGGGTCTTGCACACACTAGGCAAGTTAATACAAGCGTCTCTGTATTTCAGTGGGTCTTTGGTACTGAGAGTCTACAGGTCTGGGCCATGAGGCTAGGCTGGAAAGTCTGGGTCAGAAACCTCTTACAACAAATGGCCACTGAGCTATATTTACACATTCTATTAATCTTACTTAGAAAGATTCATGAACATTTGTTTGAAGTTTATTTCCTACTTGTTGCTTTATTTAAGATGAATAAAGCTACTCATCAATGGAGGCACTAATTATAAGAATTTCAATAGAATACTTAATTATGTGTGGGTAAAAATTATATATTATCCTGTTTTATTCATCTTAAGATATGCTTGTTGAATTTGCACTTGAGACAGAATGTAAACATTAATGTACTGGTGATCTATCAGTAGACATCTAACATACTCCAATAGAAATATTGGAGATTAGACAGATAGGATCATCATCTATAAAATGATTGTATATTGTGCTAGTTCGCTTTTTGTATATTTGAGAACTTATTGTTTGTAACTGTAAGAGATATTTATAGAGGTTACGTAATAAATCTCTCAAGGTACAGTAAACCCTGTAGCTGTGAAAACTGTATTTTATGCTTTTCTCAAAGGATTCTAAGTGGGTAATGTAGCTTGTGGTTTCTAGTGAAAAAGTAAAGTGTTGCAGCTTTTTGTTTGGCTGGATGCTGCCAGATTTTACTGTAGGAAAAGCTTCCCTGTCAATGGTAGTAGAGTAGACCCTGGCTCACCGTTTCTTCCATCCTCTTTTTCAAAGGAATATTGCTATTTGAAGTCTTGTGTGTCTGTCCGTCCCCCCACCCCCCCGGAATTTCTCTGTAAGAATGTCATGCAAGAATTAGTGGGTAGCTAGCTTAAGGGTTGATTTTTCACAATAATAATTATCCTACTCAACCTAGTTAAAAATCAAATTTAGTCATTCTCCAAATATTTACCATGTATGAATGAAGCATTGCTTTAGACTCTGGGATACAACACCTAAAAAGACAAAGGGGCTTATGCTCTGTTGCACAAATTAATAACAGAAATTAAGATGTAAGCTGAGTGTGGTGATGTGTACTGTCTTAGTTGGGTTTGTTTTAGTTATGGTTACTATTGTTGTGATGAAACATCATGACCAAAGAGATTTGGGAAGTAAAAGGTTTATTTTGCTTGTACTTCCATGTCACTCTTCATTACTGAAGGAAGTCAGGACAGGAATTCAAACATGACAGGAACCTTGAGGCAGGAGCTGAATCAGAGACCACAGAAGTGTGCTGCTTACTGACTTAGTCCTATGGCTTGGTTATCCTGACTTTTTCCATGACCAGCAGCCTAGGAATGGTACCACCCTCAATGATCTGGGCTCTCTCCAATTAATTATTAGTTAAGAAAATGCATACAGGCTTGTCTACAGCCCTATCTTATGAAGGTTTCCCCTCCCCTCCCCCCTTTCCCCTTCTCCCTTTCCCCCTCCCCCTTTTCCCCTTGCCTCTTATTCCCCTTCCCCCTTTCCCCCTTCCTCCTCCCTCCCCTCTCCCTTCTCCCTCCTCTCTTTTTCCTTTTTTTTTTTCAATTGAGGCTTTCTCCTTTTTGATGACTGGAGTTAAGAATAGTTGTAAACCACCATGTTGGTACTAGGTATCTAACCTGAGTATTCTGCAAGAGTAACAAGTGCTTTTACCTTCTGAGTCACCACTCCAGATTCCATTATGGCTCAATTTTAACATTTTTCTCACCCATTGGAGACAGGGTCTCATGTAGCTTAAGCTACATGCCCTAACAGAACCCATTACTTTATACAGGCAACTCATGCTAAAAAAAGATAAATATATTTAAAGAGACGGCACTTGATTTTTCTAGTTTATTTGGTCTTTATTTCTTTTCCTTGCTTAAATGTCATACATGTTGTTGAATAAGAAATTCAGAATGGATAATCCTGCTGTGTTGTGAATTTAGGGCAGATTATTCTGTCTTTTCCCTTTTCCCTATTTGGCAATGTTAGCTTTGGAACTTTTGTAGGTTTCCTTTATTGTGGCAAGGATGTTTTCTGTTTCTAGGTTACTTATTGTTTTTATTAAAGGGTGTTGTAGTTTGTTAAATGCCTTTTCCCTATGACTCTGAACATGGTTATTTTTATTAACATGGGCTGTTCCGATTGTTTTTCTTCTTCCAGATACTAACCAGCTTTGTTTTCTTGAGATCCCTCTTGTTCATGGTATAAACACTTGTTTATATTCTGCTGAAATTTGTGTGTTTTGTTTCTTCAGTGATTTTGTTGTTAGAATCTACAAAGTATAAAGTTTATGGTCTCTAATTTTCTCATAATATTTTTGTTCTTTGTCATCAAAGCAGTGTTGATATCTCATGAGTCTTAGAAAATGTTTTCTTACCTTCTAGGTATTAGAGTTATGAAGGATTGACATTAATTCTCTTTTAAGACTAATAGTATTTAAATTTGTTTTTGTTTTTTTAGGATTCTCCATTTACAAATGCAGGAATGGGATCTAATCTAAATCTCCTAGGAGAAATTGAGTGTGATGCCAGCATAATGGATGGAAAATCCTTAAATTTTGGAGCAGTTGGAGCACTGAGTGGTACGTGGGCATTATTATATACTGCTTTATTAATGCAGCCCGGAGTTCACCTCCCAGAACTGCTTCCAGGGTTGCTAAAAGAATGCTTTTCAGGAGTGGGGCTTGGAAAAACCTTCTTATCTATAATAAATTTATTGTTTGGGTCATGCTCGTTTGTTCTTCTATATTCTTCTGCTATAGCTCTAATTCTGCTTCAGTTCTACCTAAGTTCTAGTTCCTTCTTTCAAATTCTGATTCGCTCTGAAACTTTTTATCCACAGTTCTTACATAACTACATTCTCCACATTATTCTTCTAGGCAGCCATACATACCTACACATAATTACATCTCTTTTCTATGCAGCTTCCTCTTCCTTGTCTCTACACAGTTAGGTTCTTTACCCATTCTACACATAGCTCCATACCTTCACATTTTTCTCACACTTCTCTCTCATTTCTTTTTCCATCTCTCACACCCCTTCTTACATCTCTTCTAACACAGATCTTTACACAGCTACTGTTCTGTCCCTTCTTCTATCTATACATTTCTATGCACAGCTCTTTCTACACACACACACCACATTCTGCCCAGCTCTTTACACAGCAGCTCTCTACATAGCTCTATATGCCCCCTCTCCCCGCCCAGGCTAAATTCTGGACAAATATGAGTTAGTTACATTTTCAGGGTCACAAAGCATTTCTTGAGTAAACAATCAGAGTCAGAGCCATGTGGTTCAACAAACACTTGGGAATTTGTACTTGAGCAAATCCTTTCTAGGGGCAACTTAGTCTATTTCTGAATTTGTTCTAAGTTCTTAGCTAAATTTGTAAAAGGCTGTCTTTTTTAGCTGAGAATTCTCCCATGTCAGTCTGAGTTAGTGGTAAAAAACAGCTTAAGTGTCTTATAATCTTTATGAAACATCTAGCTAGGAAACATTTTCTAGTGTATTTCTGTTCATCAAAGTTATGTAGCTTAAATGACAAATCATCTTTTTGAGTTTCCACAGATACATGTGTTCAAAAAATTGAGATATAATCATGAGATTGCATGTACACATTACATGAATGCATGGTAATAGGTAGATTCCATAGCTGTTTTTGCACATGTGAAATTAAAGACAGAAACTAGTGTTGAGCATCTGTGGTCTGACGGGGTTTTTCATCAGAGCATTATTCTCCTGGTGGGTTGACATCTGAATTATCAATTTTCATTTGCTATATTTAAGTCATGACCCTTGACACTCTATCATTTGAAAAATTGAGTATGTTGCCATTTCATACATTCTGAAGACTTATTCCCATATTTTTAATCATTTTGTTTGGAGGAATGCTGAAACAATTTTTATTCCCCCTTTACTAAATTAAGAATATAAAATCATAGGTATACACAGTTTTAAAGGAACCCTCCGATGCTGGGGATGTAGCTTAGCTGGTAGATCACTTGCCTATTGTGGACAAGGTCCTTGCTCTGAATTCCAACACTGAAAAAGAATAACAACAATGAAAAAGCAAACATAACAATTAAGCAGAGCAGTCTATGAGCAAGTTTGTTTAGAAGTACACTCCTCTTCTCCAGTCCTAAAAGAGATTATAGACATTTAACACTTAATTCTTGATATTCTTTTAAATTTGCAATTTGAAATATATTAACATTAATAAACTTAGGGAATATAAATAAAATATACTTTAGATTCCATAAATCTTTTTTATCCCTCTCCTCCTTAGTTATTGACCAGGAAAATATCTGGGTTATTTATATAGTAGATGTGTATTATGTGAATATGATTGTCTTTAAAAAGTGAATGTTATTCTGTGTGCATGATATGCATGTGAGCCCATGTACTTGTATGCCATTGTGTACATGTGGAGGTTATAGGACAACTTTTAAGTATTGTTTCTTTTTCTTTCCACTTGTGGTAAGAAGGGTCTCTTGTGGTTTCTGTTACATTACGTACTAGAGGCTACCTGTCACAGGAGCCTCTGGGCAATTTTCCTGTTTCTTTATCACATTTCACCTTAGGAAGGGAAAGCGGAGATCACAGATGTTTGCTGCACTATCTTTTTATGTGTGTTATGAGGCTTAAGTCAGGTCCTCAGTTTTGTATGACAAGCATGTTTTCATACTGAGCCATCTCACTGGCCCACACTTAAATATTTTAATGAGCAAATTTTTAATAATTAAAAAAATTTTTAAAAATTTAATAAATCCTACCTCTTCTTTTTTTCCTCCATTCCTTTCTTCTTTGTCTATCTCCTTTTTTTTTTAAAGCAGAGTCTTGCTATAGGATGGTCTTTTTGTATGCTGTAAATATGTGTTGCTACTACTATATGGCCTATGGCAAGACAGGATACAACCAGGCAGGATATCCAAGAGAGATACAGGGAGAGAAAGGCAGAGTCAGAGTATATGTTGTGAGCTGCCACCAGGGAAGCAAGATGTAACTGGACAGTAATGCCATTAACCCATGTGACAAGACAGTAATTGGTTAAGTTGTAAGAGCTAGTTGTTAATGAACCTGCACCATAGGCCAAACAGTTTGTAATATAAGCCTCTGAGTAATTATTTTATAAGTGGCTGTGGGACAGTAGGTGGAAGAGATTTGTCCAGACCATGGATCTAGATGGGACTGAGAACTTCTGTCTATGGAGTCACATTATGTAACTCAGAGAATGTTCATCAATTTTGCAGTCTAGAGTGGCCTTAATTTTTTGATACCCCTGTGTTAGCCTTTTTACTGTTAGAATTTTAGGTTTGCAATCCCCTGTCCACTACTGGAAAATTTTCTCTTTAAATCAAAGTCTTGACTGTCTCGTGCCAATCTGTATTCATTAGTTCAGTGTTGGCCTTTGCACCTGCTTCTGCATATGTTTCTAGATATGCCTTGCCTACAATCTGTTTTCAGATGAACTGGTTACCACAATGAAAACATCAAACTTTTGATTTTTTTGTGATATTTTTAGAAGTCACCACTTCTACCCAAATATCATAAGCATGATATCCAGTATCAGCTATATTTTTAATGCATTCATCTATTGGTGCCAAACTCGCCTTTAAAGGTCTGATCACCCTTTTATTTTCTGAATTAGCATTATCAAAAGCCAAAGATTAAATTAGTAATTGTCTGACTTCTGGATCTGATATCATTCAATTTACACCTGAAGCCAATCTTGGTTAAAAAAGAAAAATGAGAGAAGTATTCTTTAGGGCCTTGTATAATTTTAGTAATTGGCTCAATCCTCTTCAATTTTGTCCTAAGCAGTCAAAGCTGCTGTATGGCTTAGAGCCAAGGTGCGATCATCAAATTTAATTTGTTTTCCAAACCAGCATAATACCCCACTGAGGATTTAATCTTGGGGAAATCCCATAACCTCTAGCCCCACCTCATTGTTTGATGACCCTGACTTCATCTTTACAACAGAGTCTCTACTGTAACTGAGGACCAGCTTTCAATACTGCTGTAACTAAATCTTTCCAGTCTTGTGGATTAATTATGTTTGGAGTGGCCCGTGAACTTAATGTCTGCTTCACAAAAAGTGAATGCATACCATATAAAATTATTGTCTCTTTAAATTTAACATTTTCATAAGATTCCAGCACCTTCTGAATCACCTTGGGGGTGTTTATCATCTGGTGGCCATTCTTGAATGGTAATTGGATAAATTAAGATTGTTTTTGTAATGCACTTGGGCTGATCCTCTTCTGTTTTATAATACAGTGCTGTGGTAGGTTATGCTCTAAGCTCCTGTCTGTATGTGAATATTTTTCTTAGTTTCATTAGTATGTCTTTCTAAGGATTGTATCTTTTCAGTCAGTTTTTTTTTTTTTGTATTTGGAACCAGTATCAAACAACTTTTTAGGGATAAAACATGAATTACCAAACTGATAATGAATATAATTGATGTCATATAAATTCCAGTTTAATTAATTATTCCTTCATGTAATTGTTCTAGAATCACACAGAGCCCTTACTCTTTCCATTGTAATATTGTTTCCTGTTTTTAACATAAAATTTTTTTTAAAAACTCATGAGAATTTTCAGTTGTCTCACCAGTGAAATTGTGTAATAAAGCTGGGCAAAGAACACAGGTGAGGGTGCCCAGTCTATTTGAGAGCAGCTGCAGCTGCTTGCCTGTCGCTGTGAGCTGAGAATCTCACCAACAGTAGATGTCTGAGCAGGTGTCATGGTGGCTGACCTAGTGTGGCAACAGTCTGAGGAGGGGTCCTGGACAAGCTCACAACCCATGTGGAGAAGGAACTAGCCACCTGAAAAGTGGACACAGGAACATTCGGAAGCATGTGTGGCAGGAAGGGAGAGCGGCACAGAACTACCGAAAGGCAGAGCTGGCAGTCCTTGGTGCATTTGGGGCGTTTGGAGCCCATGTGCCTGTGGAGTTTGGGTTGCAGCTGGAGACAGTTGTAGAAAGGCTTCAAGAGGAAAATCCTAGACTTGTGCAGAGGTTTTGGGCCAAGGAAAGAAAAGCAAGAAGGCTCTGGCGGTTCTGGTGGGTCTGGTAGCTGTGGCTCTGGTGGCTGCAAAACTTCTGCTCAGCAGCTGTCTTATGATTTTGTGCCCTGAGTTGGACAACAGACGATGCTCTTATCTAATTGTTCTTTATCAGTAAAAATGAGGAGTCGATTGGGTTAAGACCCTGAATGATACTTCCTGTCTACTCCAGTTCTCCATCCAAAAGGCCTGAGACCCTGGTAAGCCCCGCCTTACTGCTTTATTTCAGTCCGTCCTCAGCCATCCAGCACTGTCTTGTAATCCAAAGCAAGTGTAGCACCCAAACATAGAACATTTACATAATCCACAGAAAGGCTCTTGTCTCTCCCCCATTTACATATTCTCATTTTGGACTAATCCATTTGCTCCTCAAGTTGCTATGAGTGTAATGAGACAACCGTGTTCCTATTTTTGATTTTTTTGTAACATTATGTACGTGAGATTAATCTATAGTTTGTGCCACAGCACATCATTTTTTATATTGCTGTCATTTCATTGATTAGACTTCTGTAACTTGGTAATTATTCCTTGGTGCATCTGCACAATTTCTAGTTTTAGACTATTGTCAATAAAGGTGTAATGAGTGTTTTTTTAAACATGTGTTTTTGAAAAAAATAGGCATTTGTTTTTCTTGAATACATCCTAGGAGTTGACATACAGTGTTGAATTGTATTAATGTTTTGCTAGTGGCTGGTGCTAGTTTTCAAAGTAGATATTTCTATTAGTAGTGCGTGAGCATTTCAGTAACTACATCTTTGGTGCTTTTTAAATATTGCTTATTGTTCTTCAATAATTTTTATTTTAATTAAAAAGCCATTTTAATATTTCTGTAGATGTATTGTTTTGAGTTTTTCTATGATTAACAATACTAAGTGTCCCTTTTTCTACCTATTCCACTTTTAAGCGGCTTAAAAAAAACTGATTTATTTATTTATTATGGATACAGTGCTCTGCCTGCACACCAGAAGAGTGTGCCAGATCTTACTGTAGATGGTTGTGAACTGCCATGTGGGTGCTGGGGATTGAATTCAGGCCTTTGGAAGAGCAACCAGTGCTCTTAACCTGTGAGCCATCTCTCTAGCTCCCTTATTCAACCTTAAAACGTCCTTGTTGTAAAATTTTCATTTACAACTTTCTAGTATTTTTATTGGTTATTATTTTATTGCTTTGAAGACATATTCTATATTTTTAATTAAAAACCGTTTTTCAGATACATATGAAATTTGGATATCCTATATTTTCTTCCAAGATTTTTTTTCACTCCTTTAATGCTAACTTTGGGTGAGCAAGTTTTCTATTATAATGCATTTAAGGTCTCAACCTTTTTTTTTTTTTTTAACTTTTAGTTTTATGTATGTGGATATTTTAGCTTCTTGTATGTCTTCGCCCTACTTGTGTGCAATGCCTACAGAGGCCAGAAGAGGGCATTAGATAACCCTGCAACTGGAATTAAAGATGGTTATGAGCTATATAGATGCTGTGATGGAATCCATGTCCTAAGAAAGAGCAGCCAGTGCTCTTACCTGCTGAGCCTAGCTCCAGCTCCTACTGTTTTCTTTCTTCTTAAAGATCTGATTCATTATTGTATTTTAAGAAGTTGTATTTATTCTAAGATAGAAAGCCACTTTCCCTTATTTTCTTTATTATTTTTATTGTTTTTACTCTGATAATTTAGTTTTTTTTTTTTCTTAAGGTAGGGTTGAGACGGCTTATTGCTCTTTATTTAAAAGATATTCCCTTTCTTACAAAATTTTATTGTCAAGTTAGGTGAAGTTCTAACTGGCTTAGAACCCAGGTGTAGAGTTGGCATTCATGGTTGGCAGGTTGTTTTTTTTTTTTGTTTGTTTGTTTGTTTCAGCTCTTGATGTAGATCATTTCTTGAATTCTTGACACTCAAGAATTGTGAAGAGATTTAGCATTTCTGTATGTTTGTCTTTGTAGGTGATATGATGCTTTTCTCTTACATAATGTTTGTTTGTTTCTGTAGTTTTGACAATTGTAATAAACCCAGGGAAGATAATAGAGAATCAAAAAGACAAAGGGAATAAGAGGAATTAAACAGGAAGGAGGAAAAGTATGAGGTAGAGTATGAGAGAAATAGAGAACAGTCATAGAATAGGTGCAGAAAAGAGTGTGAGCGCTGTGGGGCAGGATGCGCTAAACCAACAAATTCAGGCACAGAGGTGAAGATGGAAAACTGTTAAAGAAGACAGCATAAATATAGCATCAGTTATAGTGTCTTTTATGTGGGGATGAATATGATTTTCCCTACCCCTTCGTTATCTTTTTGTGCGCGTGAGTGCATGTATGAATGTTCATGTATGTGTTGGTACACATATGTGTGAATTTGTGTGTGCATATCTAGAACTCACAGCCCAAACTGGGACAGCATTTCTCAGGCACCCTCTACCTTCTTTTAGAGACGAGGTCTTTCCTTGGCTTAGAACTTGCCAAGTACAGTACAGTATAGTACAGTACAGTACAGTAGGCAGATTGGCCATGGAACCCTGTGGATTTACCTGCCTAGGCCTCTCCAGCACAACCATGGCAGGTGTTTTAAAAATGTGGGCTTCAGAGATGAAGTTCAAGTCCTTGTGCTGGTATGGCAAACGTGAACTAGCCCCAGGTTATATCCTGTATATCCTGCAGTTGATATAATTTAAGAAGAGGTTTATAAATCTTTATGCATAAGAAAAATAAATGGTTTCAGAATGTCTTTCCTGCTGGGTTAGGTTCCTACACAAGTATTAGCTCTCTCTGGGAGTTTCCCAGTCCTAGATATGGATTCTATTTTTATTTTCATGTAGTCCCATCTCTTGATACTTGGGGTTAGTCTCTACACAGCTAAGTGATTACTACTCTAAAAGTGGTAGAACCTAGGAGAATGCAGACTAAAACGAGGTGGGCTAAAGTCTCATGCAATAGCCAGCTTTATTCAGAGTCTCAGACAGTTTTTTTTTTTTTTTACTCTCTCATGGAGGGATAAGAAAAAGAAAGTAACAGAAAAAAGGAGAAGAGGATAGAAGATTCATGAAAGAACTAGAACTAGAAGCTGAGTGATCTCCCTCCCTCCCTCCCTCCCTCCCTCCCTCCCTCCCTCCCTCCCTCCCTCCCTCCCTCCCCCCCCCCTTTGGTTTTCTGAGACAAATTTCTCTGTAATTTTTAACTGTCCTGGAATTCACTCTGTAGATCACACTGGCCTCCTGAGTGCTGAGATTAAGGACATTTACCATTGGAAAATGGCTTAAAAGTCTTTAATAGCCGCACATTGACACTGGGCTGGTGTCCAGAATTTACAAAAAATTGAAGAATTTAAATATCAAGGAAATAAAAATTGCCAATCAACAAATGAGAAAAAGAACCACAGATACAGTTTTCAAAAAAGAAATACAAATGCTCAGTCACTGAGCACCCAGTATCCCTAGCCATCAGGGAAATGCAAAAATTAAACTACTTTGAGATATCTTACCATAATCAGTGTAACTATTGTCAAAGAATATTACAGCGAATGTTGGTGAGGATGTGGAGAGAAAGCAGCTCTTAATCATGGTTGGGGTGCAAACTAATACATTGTGGAAATCAGTTTAGAGAGCTCTTAAAAATTAAAAATAGAACTACCATATGACTCAGCTATTTCTCTTGTAGGATATACTCAGAAATCCACATCCAACTACAGAGATATTTACACTCACATGTTTATTGCTGCTTTATTCACTATAGCAAAGAATTGGAATTAACCTACTTGTTTTTCAACAGATGAATCAATAATAATTTGATATATATATATTTGTATATATGTATACACATAAATACATACATAAAGAGAATTATCACTCTGCGTTAAAGAAAAATAAAGTTAAAATTGCAGAAAAATGAATGGATATAGAATGTTTAGTATTAAGTGAGGGCACACAATGTCAGAAACAAAAAAAGTATGTTCTTTTTCATACATGGAGTCTGGGCAATAATAGATGTATATGTGTAAAGAAATGTACATGTGGGTACAGTATAACATGAAGAAAAGTGAACAAGAAAGTCTAAATATAAGAGGCAAGGAAGGACTGAATGAAGGTAGTGGACATGAGTTATGAAAAGGACGTAAAGCTAATTGTTTTTCTAGTTCTAATTCTTTCATGACTCTTGTTTTGCTTTGTGAGGCAAAGTCTTACTTCATAGTTGAGGTTGGCTGCCTGTAAGTTATTATGAATCCCAGGCTACCCTTATACGTGTGGCCATCCTTCTGACTCTGTATCTCAAGTGCTGGGATTACAGGTAGGCTCACATTTTTTCACAGTTTGGTGTCCCATGTTTTGGGGTAAGTGGATAGATGGATGGGACACAGATACGCTTTGCTGCTTGGACTCTTCATCAGGAAAGGACTCCGGTTGTTTTTCTGCCCATAGTGTACAGTTCTTGCCTGACTTTATGTTATATATATACCATGTTACCACCGTGTTTAAAAATTGAAAGGGTTACTTCTTAGTCTCAGGTCAGAGTTTCCCAAGAGCACTGGTTCTTAACCTTCCTAATGGTGTGACTCTTTAATACTGTTCCTTCTGTTATGGTGCCCCTCAACTATAAAATTACTTTTGTTGCTCCTTCATAACTAATTTGCTAATGAATGATTATGTGAATATCTGATATGTAGATATAGGCGACCATGTGAAAGGGTTGTTTAATTTCCTAAACATGTTGTGATCCACAGGTTGAGAACTGCTGTAATAAAGTACATTTTAAGTTTTTGGGTTAAGTTTGTTTTAGTGCGTTTGGTGTCTCTAAAGAATTTCAAAGGAATTTTAATGTTGTCTTTTTGAAATACTACAAAACAAAGTGGAGAAATGTGAAGATATTTCTGATTTCTTCTTATGTCAATTTTATTTTGTAGGAATCAAGAATCCAGTCTCAGTTGCAAACAGACTCTTGTGTGAAGGGCAGAAGGGCAAGCTCTCTGCAGGCAGAATTCCTCCCTGGTAATAACCACTTTATTCCTGTTGACTTCTGTCTTGGGTTGCTAGTGTTTTAAGGATGCTTTAATCCATAGGGGATTGCTGCTGTTGGTTCCATACTGGTGATCACATGTCTTTAGACTAAAGCATGCTTTGCTCTGTAATGGTGGCATACACTACAGTTGATATGCCCCAGATGGAATAAAATCTCATGGATTAAAGGAGGTTGGAGTTAATTTCTGGATTTACACATTATTGATTCTCAAAAGAGGATTTTGTGTCACTGAGTGATCAGTTAGGTTTGTTTTGTTGTGAAACTGAAAACCTATCATACTGGAGTCTAGTACATAAAGTAATTAGTTTTGGGACATTCTTTGGAAACATATACATTGCATATTTTGAATGGTCATGATGCAACTATTATCCAGTGCTAATAATTAACAATGTCTTATCTTTTACTTTATTCATTGTAGTGAGTCAGTAGCACAGATTTCAAAGTTAAAGGGATTCAGTCTTTGGTGATGGTGTCATCTCGGTCACTGTGGTGGAAAAAAGATGCACTAAGTAACTTGTACTGGGGTAATGTATGTGGAAGAACAATAAGTTTACTGCAGTCATAAAATACAGTGCAAATCTGAAGGTCAAAAACTGTGCTGGAAAGGTTTATGACTCAGAATTTAAGAGTACTTGCTTAAAGAGGACCCCACTTCAGTTCCCAGCACCTATATGGTGTTTTACTCCACAACACAATATCTTTGGGTGAATGTTTACACCAAGTTTAAACTCTCATAAATGTAGAGGTTGAGAAGTTCACACTCACAATTCCAGCCTGTTTGGTTTGGTGAGGGCTTTCTGTTTGCATGCAGGTAATTGCCTTTGTGTTTTGTTCCTTATTGGAAGAATATGGGAGAGGGAAGGGGAGAAGGAAGCTATAGAGGTGCAGATGAGAGGAGGAAAAGAGAGAGAGGAAGAGAGAGTGAGAGAGGAGGGTTGGGAATGCCATTTCTTCTATTAGTACTGTTTTTTGTTTTTTTCTTTTTTGGTGTGCTCTGCCACCCAGCTCCCAAATAAATCACATATGCAGAGGCTTATTCTTACTTATTAATACCTGCTTTAGCTTGGCCTTTTTCTTGCAAGCTTTTCTTAACTTGTCTTGTCTACCTTTTGCATCTTGGCTTTTTCCTTTTCTTACTTTTGTATATATTACTTTCACTCTTACTCTGTGGCTGATTATGTGGCTGGGTATCTGAGGGGCTGCTCCTTTCTTTTTTTCTTGCTTCTTTCTCTTTGTTCTCTTGCTCTTTCCTCCTACCAGATTTTTCCTTCTATTTATTCTCTCTGTCTTCCAGTCCTGCCTCGCTATTGGCCATTTAGCTCTTTATTAGACCATCAGGTTTTTTAGACAGGCACAGTAACACAGCTTCATGAAGTTAAACAAATGTAACAAAAGTAACACACCCTAAAATAATATTCTACTATATTTTCTTTTTTTGTCTAAATAAAAAAAGAAAGGTTTTAACTTTAACATGTAAAACAATATACAACAAAAACTAGCAACTAAGAATTACATTTACAATATTCAGTCTATTTGTATTTAGCAAATTCAGAGAACATGTTTTATTATCTATCTTATCTTAGTGATCCAAAACTATAGTAATATGTTTCTGGCCTAGCTTTGAGGTTCTGACCCTCTGTCCCACAGAGACACACAGATGCTTGTATTAATTTTATGCTGATTGACCTAGGGCCCAGGCTTATAACTTGCTAACTTTTTAAACTAATCCCAGATTCTTATTTTGTTTAGCCATGAAGCTCAGTACCTTTTCTCAGAGCAGCATAGTTGTTCTCTGCTGGTTTTTCCACTGGTCTCTCTGACTCTCTGCTCTGTTTTTCCTGTTCCCAGAGTTTTCTTTGTCTGGTAACCCCACCCACACTTCCTGTCTGCCTTCAGCCAATCAATGGTTTTTATTAAACTAGAAGGTGGGACAGTTATTTACAGTAACAACATAATTCCCACTACACTTGAACCTAATTTACTTTGTATCACAACTAAGGAAAACTATAACTCTAATGATTTAGTCCCAGAAGGATGCAATATTACTTAACAACAGAGACATTTTGTTGCCTGGATAGTCACACAAAGTTCCTCTGCAATTTTGAGGCATCCACTATCAGCCTGCAGGCCCAGAATATCTGGCAAACTTTTCAGTGAAGCAGGAAATTTGAAAGATTGTCCTGCTTTGTTGGCCAAGTTTATCAGTCGCTATCCTCTCTGTCTTTCAGAATATCTGACAGACTCTTCTGTAAAGCAGGAATTTTGAAGGACTTCCATGCTTTGTTTTGGAAAAGTTCGTCTTTTTCCTGTATGTTCTGCATATTCAGTCTGCACAGCATATTGTCATCAGTCAACGGCAAGAGCAATTTCTTTGTCCAGTGGCTAACCTTGCCACAGTCAAAGCAAACTCCATAAGGAGTTTCTTCAGTGCTCGTTCTCCCTGAATTTGTTGGTGCTGCCAGGAGCAGATTTTTACTTAAATGATCTCATCTATCCTGGCTGAATAAAACTCCAGTGGGTGTATGCACCACATTTCCTTTGTATGTTAATCTGTTGTTGGATATCTAGGTTACTTCCACATCTTGACTATTGTGAACAGTACTGTAATAAGCACAATTATCTACGTATCTTTTTGGTATGCTTATTTAGTTAGATTCCTTTGCATATGTATATCTCAAAGGATGCTTTGTCTGGATCATAAAGTGGTTTCATTCATTCATTCATTCATTCATTCATTCATTCATTCATTCATTTACTATCTCACTGTGTAGCTCTGGCTGGCTTAGAATTCTGTATGTAGACTGTATAGGCTTTGAACTCAAAAAAGTCTGCCTGTCTCTGTTTTTTTAGTGCTGGAATTAAAGGAGGGAACTGCTCTCACATCTGGCCTATTTTTGTTTTTGAGGAACATCTGTATTGATCTACATAGTGGCTGCACAAATTTTTATTCTTACCTGAAAGTGTGTAAGGATTCCTTTCCCTAAATCTTGAACAGTATTTGCTGTCATTTATTTGTGTTTTTGGCAATAGCCAATTTGACTGTTATGAAACATACTTAAAAAGCAGTTTTAAATTCATTTTCATGGTGACTAAGGACATTGAGAGATGGTTTCTTCTTATAGCCCTAGCTGTTCTAGAAGTCACTTTGTAGACCAGGCTGGCCTCTGCCTCCCGATTGCTGAGATTAAAGGCATGCACCACCAGTGTCTCGCCAAGATATATTTATATGTTGTGTCCATTTGTATTTCTGTTTTGCTTGCATATATCTTTGTGTTCCAAATGCTTACTTGGTGCCTGAGGAAAGAAGAAGACATTGAATCCTTTTGTAAGTTGCCATGTGGATGCTAGAATTGATTCTGGATTCTCTGGAAGAAAAGCAAGTGCTCTTAGCTGCTGAGCAATATTATTTCTGCAGCCCCTATATATCTTTTGTTCTAAAATGTCTTCAATTTGCTTTTCTATTTGTTCATTAGGTGATTTAGTTTTTGAATGTTTAGTCTTTTGTGTTTTCTATAGAATCAAAGTATTGATCTTTTGTGAGATGCGTAGTTGGCAAGGGTTTTTTTTTTCCCATCCCATATACTGTCTCTTCAGTATACTTTTTATTATTATTATTATTTTGCTGTGCATAGATGTTTTAGTTTCATCCAGTTCCATTTGTCAATTGTTGGAATTACTTTTTCTGCTGTTGGAGTCCTTTTCAAAAAGCCTTTATTTATTTATTTTTTATTCCTTCACCTTGAACCCCTTTCCTCATATCTTCTAGTGATTTCAAAACTTAAGGTCTTTGATTTATTTTAAATCAGTCTTTGTCATGTGAGATAGATTTTTATTTTGTTGTTCTACTTATAAAAATAGAGGTTTTCCACATTCTTTTTTGAAGATATTCCCTCTGTATGTGTGTTTGTGTGTCTCTGTTGTGTGTAAGACATGTCTATGATTACATGTAGCTGCAGTTGTGGGGCTTTATTTCTAGGTTTCTACTTAGACACATGATTATGAGTTACCCTGTATTGCTAAATAGTGATGCTAGGTAGGTATATATTTCAAATGTATTTGTTATTCTGCTATGTTGCCCAGGCTGTTCATCTTAGGCTGGCCTTCTGTCACCCATGTAGAGAGATGATAGGTATCTGTTACTGTGCCCTGCTATCATGTTTTTTAACTTAAGATGTTTCCTCTCCTTTCCTCCTTTTGCCAGCCCTTACATATACTAGGCAAAAATGTCACCGAACTCTGTTCCATCCTGGTAGGACATTTTCTTTTATAGTTGGTGTTCTAGTTTGCCTCT
Source organism: Phyllotis vaccarum (assembly GCA_033318265.1). Classification (NCBI taxonomy): domain Eukaryota; kingdom Metazoa; phylum Chordata; class Mammalia; order Rodentia; family Cricetidae; genus Phyllotis; species Phyllotis vaccarum. The sequence continues at coordinate 167,981,661 of JARWLC010000001.1, read as the reverse complement.
CTGTTCTACATTAATCACTGACCAAAAGCAGATTAAGGAGGCAATGGCTTATTTGGATAAAACTTCTCAGTCACAGTTTATTACTGAGGCAAGTTAGAATAGGAACTCTAAAGAGTTGGAGGTAGGAATTGTAGTAGTGGGGTTTCTTGGGTCCCGGGCGGCCAAGACCCACAGACCTGCCGCCCAAGCACGCTTAGCTGCCCAGGCCCCCAAAAATGACTCAGATGCTTATATTAAGTCCATGCTGTTTGGCCTATGGCTCAGGCACTTTACTAGCTAGCTCTTACATCTTAAATCAACCCATTTCTATTAATTCATCGGCCACATGGCCCGTGGCTCACCTGTGTTCCTTACATGTTTCCTCTTGGGCAGCTTGCTCGATCTGTCTCTGACTCCGCCCTGCTTCTCCTACCTATGCTCTGATTTCTCCTCCTACTTCTTCTATGGTGCCTGTCATGGCCCCAAACAGCTCCTTTATTTAAAGATTGAGATTCACAGCATACATGAACGCATTCCCACATCAAGGAATGACCTGGAGGAATGCCGAGTACTGACTTATTTGCTCTGGATTGGTCGGGTACATTTCTTATACAGCCTATGCTCATCCACCCACAGTAGGCTGGGCCCACCAGTGTTGGCTAACAGTTTGAAGGAAGAACCTCTGTTGAGGATCCCTCCTCCTGGGTGTGTCAAGCTCAAGTCAACTATGACAGTATAGGTGTATCTGTCTGCTTGTTCCTCTCAATAGGCTGAGGAGCAGTTGTATTTGTCCTGTGTATTAACTTCTTAATCTTCCTTTTTCCTTGTTTCATTTGTTTATGGTTTTCAAACTCAGTTATTCTTTGGTATCTAGTCACCAGCAAGTCACATCCAGTTTAGTTTATCATTTCTGACTTTGTAGGTATTTCCATACCTTAGATTAGTATCTTTACAAAAGGCTTCTGTCTTTCTGAATGCATATGAATGGAGTTATAACAGTTATTTTAATAACTTTGTTTACTAGTTATATAATTTTAATATATTTAGATTATATTGAATCAAGTTATTACCCCCTATCCCCATTATATTATTTTGCTTGGTAGTTTTTATTTTTGGAATTACAGGCATTTCAAGTTTTATATTTCTTGTGTATCTGAATGTTTTTATATTTTAATACACCTTTTAAAATTTTATTACAGGATATGGCTAACTTACTTAAAAACTTTGGTCATTTTCAGGTGCTGCTTTAGACTTTCATAAGCACAGAGAATACTTTTAGCCTTGAGCTAATTTTGCCTTATTATAAGGCAAAAGTATTAGGAATTCTGTAACAAATGATATTAGAGTGAAGAAGCTCTCACCAGCTGGTGGGAACCTAGGGTGTCCCTGCCCTTATCTGAACTTGGGATTTCCTCCTTTAAAATTGCAAGCTGTTTGTTTCAGGGCTCTGGGTAATTTCCTCTTTCTTGGGCTGTAATCTTCGTTTAGCAAACTACTAAAGGTGCTTTCTGCAGGTCGCTGGAGCCCTCTCTCTTTTTTGTTTTCTCTGTCCTGTGAACTATAGCCATTTTCGCTTTAATGGCCCAGTTCTATCTCTCTGCTTTAGACACTGCTGAGCTCCTGGACTGTGGCCTAAAAACTCTGAAAGTCATACAAGTGAGTTGTCTAATTGTAGCAAGGTGGTTTTATATTTTTCTCTTCTTTTCTACAGGATTAATAGTCCTTTGTTGCCTCTATAATATCTAAAACTGTTGATTTTCATATTTTTCTGTGTATCCTCATTGATTTAGACAAAATAAGTTTTGTTCTCTTATTCTATCTTGCCTCATAGTGAAAAATCTGTACATATTTGGAAGTTCATTGTATAAGTACTTTAAAAGTAGATTCTTATATTCTTCTGTATTAATTTAACCAGATTTGTCACTTATTTTGAGTTTATTTTATATTTTTTAAAGAAAAAGTACTTTAAAAATTTTTTAAATTATTTTTTGTTCATATATTACATCCCTATTACAATTTCCCCTTCTTCCCCTCACCCCAGTCTCTCTCACAATCTCTCATCTTCCTCAGATCCATGGTCCTCCCACTTCCCTAAGAGAAGAGCAGGCCTCCCAGGGACGTCAACCAAATCCAGTACAGTATGCTACAATAAGGCTAGGTACATACCATTACTTCAAGACTGGAAAAGACAACCCAGGAGGAGGAAAAGAGTCCTGTATGTAGGCAAAAGAGTCAGTGACTGTTGCTGCTCCCACTGTTAGGAATCCCGCTACTCACCAAACTACTCACCCATAACATATATGCAGAAGACCTAGGTCATACTCCTACAGACTCCCTGATATCTGCAAGCCTCTGTGAGTTCCAGTCAGTTGATTTTGTGGGCCATTTTCTTGTGGTGTCCTTGACCTCTTAGGTTCCTCCAATCTTTCCTGCCTCTCATCCATAAGACTCCCCGAGTTCCACCTCATGTTTGGCTGTGGGACTCTGCATCTGCTCCCACCAGTTTCTGGATGAAGTCTCTCTGGTCTCTTTGATGATGATTCTGCTAGGCTCTGGTTCCAGAACACTCTGAAGGCAGGACAAAATGTAGGTTGAAGGTTTTGTTGCTGGGTTGGGGTTCCAAGCCCTTCAGTTGAGGCCTTGCCTGCTTACTTACATACAGAAGATGACCAGAGTCTTTGCTTTATTCTTGTAGATTCCATTGCACTAGGTTCTACTTTGTCTCCCAAATGTCCTTCAGTTCCAGTTGTTCTCCCAGTATTCTTTCCACCCCACAGTAATTCCTCCTATTCCCAACTCCACCTGTCCCTAGTTCACCTGCAAAATGTATTTTATTTCCCCTTCCCAGGGAGATCCTTACTTTCTCCTTTAGCCCTTCTTCTTACTTAACTCTCTGTATCTGTATACCATAGCATATCTTTTACTTTACAGCTAATAAACACTTAAAAGTGAGTACACACTTTGTCTTTCTGGGTTTGGGTTACCTCACTCTAGATGATTTTTTTTTTTTCAGTTTCATTCATTTGCCTGCAGATTTCATTATGTCATTGTTTTTAATAGCTGAGTAATATTCCATTGTGTAAATTACCACATTTTTCTTATTGATTCTTCAGTTGAGGGTCATTTAGGTTGTTTCCAGGTTATGGCTATTATGATAAAACAGCTATGAACATAGTTGTACAATTGTCCCTGTGATAGGATGGAGTGTCCTTTGCTATATGCCCAGGAGTGGTATAGCTGGGTCTTGATGTATATCAGTTCCCAATTTTCTAAAAATTCTCTCACCCCCCCCTTTTTTTTTTTTGGTTGAAATTTTGTGTGTTTGGGTACCAGGGTGACTGCGGCCTTATAAAACAAATTTAGTAATGTCTCTTTTGTTTTTATTTTGTGGAATAATTGAAGAATATTGGAGTATTGGTAATAGCTCTAGTAGAATACTGGGCTACAGCCATCTGTCGTCCCCTTCACCCATTTTCCTGGGAGACTTTTGATGAATGTTTCTATTTTTTTTAAGATGTTATATGTCTATTTAAATTGTTTAACTAATTTTTATTTAACTTTGGTAATTGTACCTATCCAAAAAATTGTTTATTTTTTATTAGATTTTCCAATTTTGTGGAGTGCAGGTTTTTGAAGTATGACCTAATAATTCTCTAGATTTCCTCCATGTCTGTTGTTATGTTCCTCCTCTTGTTTTGGATTTTGTTGATTTGGATACTTTTCTCTCTGCCTTTTAGTTAGTTTCAACACGGGTTTAATCAACCTTCAAAGAATCAGCTCTTTGTTTCGCTTATTCTTTGTTTCTGTTTTATTGATTTCTGCCCTCAGATTATTTCACCAGTCCACTCCTTTTGGGTTTGTTTGTTTCTTTTGTTCAGGAGTATTGCATGAATTCTAACTGGTATTTTAATAAAATCTGGAATCAGATATTGGAGAAAAGCTAAAAGATCAGTGAGACAGAGGAACAAGCCATAGCCACTTCTCAACCAGCCACCTTCTCAGGCCAAAAGGGGAAGATCCTGTCTCCATGAATCCTCAGACTGAATGCTGAGTCCTCAGCTGAAAGGGAAGAAGTCTGTCTCCTCCCACCTTACACACCTTTCTCTGCTTGGCTTTGTCACTTCTCCTTCAAACTTTCTAGTGCTGGGATTGAAGGTTGTCTCCCAAGTACTGCCTCTGCCACTTGAGTTCTAAGCTGTGTCACCAGTTCCTGACCTCTGTGGCTAACTGTAGGGTCGCTCTGTCCTCAGATCTTCAGCAAACTTTATTTCTTTAGAGCCTATACAGTATATCACCATATAGCCCCCCTTTGTCAGAAATAAATGAGGTTATAAATAATATAAGAAAAACTACATACAATAGGTACAATAGCTATGCAACAGATACAGGCAATAATTACATTAATAATGTCTAGTTCATTAAGAATTGACAAATTCAGAAAAAATACTTCATTATTTATCTTGTCTTGGTGAGCTCAAAGGATTGTACCTAACTTTCTTTCTATCCTAACTTGTATTACCAACTGAAAGCTATCTTTTGATGTCTCTCAAATTTATATGCTTTATATCTCTTTAGTGAGGTATTTTTTGTATTTGTAACTAGGAAAACTATTAAGTATCTAGTCTTCAACTCCCTCAGAAACCTGAGAAGAAAATATTAAGTAAACAGGAACTGCAAGCAACTTACTTCCAAAAAATGTGAAAAATTAAGTAGTTGGCTGCCAAGACAGTCACCCAAGATTCCTCCACAATATTGGAGCATCCATCTTCAGCCTACAGGCCTAGCATATCTGACAGACTTTTCTGTGAAGTAGGATATTCTTAAAAATGCTCCTTACTTGTTTAGGCATGGTTTGGAAGTCCTCTCTTGTGCGTCCTGGCTGTCTATTTTGGACATCATACTGTCAGTAGTCGAGGCAAGAACATTTTTTTTCCCCAGAGGCTAATATTTTGCACAAAAAAAGTAAGCTCCATATTGAGTTCTTCAGTGCTCCTCGTATTGTCTGAAGTATATTGCCAGCAGCAGGCATGTCTCATTATCATAAAAGTAAACATTTTAAATGCCATATCCTGAAGATCTCATCAGTGTTTGAAGATGATCTGTCTATCTAAAATATAGCTGTTTGACCTTGAAAACATATCTAATATGACTATAAGTTCAATTGTAATATCTAACTACTAACTTACATTTCTTTATATCCTAATTAGTTGGTAATAATAATTTTCAAGAACTAGTAATTTGTATTACATTGTTAAAAGAGCTGTATAAGTATAATACTTTGAACAAGAGTAGAAATTTATGTACAGTAAGAAAATAATCTTAATTTTGTATCAATATATACTGTTGTCTACAATATAAAAAATCCAATCCCATGTAAAATATTTAAGATTAGTAGTTACTTTTTAAAAGTATATTCAGTAATCTACCATTTTTCCCTATCATATCTATATTTCTCTTTTTTCTTTTCAGAGTAAATTCAGTAATCTAACTTTTTGTCCTGTCGTATTTGTATCCTCCCTTTTTCATTTTTATTTTCTTTCTTTTTTCAAACAAGAACTACTGCGTCCAGGCAAGGGGCATCGAGGTTAAATAATCTGCACTCTGGAGTCGTTAGGTTCTATCATTCAGGATCACAATGAGAGACCCGAGCTTTATTTAGTACACCTTACATCTTAGTCCTGCTTCTCTCTCTCCTGGTCCCCCACTTAGCTTCTCCTTTCTTGATTTTCTCACACCCCGCCCCCTCGTCCGGCCCACCCAAGGTCTTGGAAAACCCCAAAAGACTAGCACTCAGCAGGTGGCAGCGGTGAGGAGACTGCAGAGCAGGAAAACATGTTTTTCTTAATCCCCCTATTTAACATAAGGTTTTAGTCCTTTGGGGAGGAAGAGGGGCCATAAGGGCCAGAATGGCACTATTCAGGAATCAACATCTCACCCCCCTTTATTAAAAAAAAATATAGAAGGAAACCCCTGTCTTAGGATCGACCCCTAGCCCCTGCTATAGAACCCGTCATTGGATGTGCCAACTCCTGTCTTAGGTAGATATAGTAGGCGGGGAAGTTGCCCGTCATTGGGAGAGTCCTTTTAGCATTGATATGCATATTTGAGCATCAGTTGGGGGTCGCAAGGCCAGAAGCCTGTTTTATTATTTCCTACTGATGACCTTGCTGCTTTTGTAGCATACTAGAATGAAAAGACAGCATGCCAACCCTTGAGGCAAAAATATTAAGAAGGGATATAGATACAGACCATTGGGTGATCTACCCAGCCATTTTAGCCAGGGTATTCTAAGCCACTAGTCTCAAGGGGTGTAATGGTGTATGCTAACTGCAAGGTGTAAATTAAAAAGGTATTCTAGGGGCCCCCGAAAACACTGGTTTAACAATATGCAACTGCTGACAACATTTTCTATCTTACTTGAGGTAACACAAATATCAGAATATCCAAGGTCACACAATAGCCATTATTACATATGCAAAATGTCAGTAGGGCAGTTTGTTGGTTGAGGGATAAATCTTAAAATGTATTTGTCCGTTTAAAGTCTCTGGAATTTCAAAGGCAGTCACTACCCTGGCTGATTGTTGGTTCACTAGGGATGCAGCTCCGGCTGTCTGGCTCAATGCATTTTCCGAGGCTGTTTGGAGTCTCTCTTTTGCACCTGGGAGATGGATCTTGGTCTGATGAACAACTACCAGCATCACTGCAGCTGGGACTCGTACCAACAGGGCACTGGAATGTTCTTTACTCCAATCAGTTGCTTAAGCTGAAATTTAGAGCTGAACAGTTTAAAAGACCCTTCCCACCCTCCAGGGTCTGAATCTGGGTAAAGGGACCAAGAGACATGGAGTAGAAGAGATAGAATTTTTTTTTTTTTTTTTTTTTTTTTTTTAATACACTTACTGGCCTTGTCAGAAGCTTCAGGAACCACAATCTTTTCATGTTGAACAGGACGTACACACCTTTCAGGTATCCAGATTGGCTTCTCAGCACCTGGTGGATAAACACAGACAGCCCCCCTAACTCTGGCCAGCACAGGTGCTGGCGGTTGCCATTGTCTGGAGGATAAATTTTTCCATCGAACCATAGCTTCTATGGAGGGGGGGACAGAATAGTGTCTCTGGGCAGCACTATATCCTTCATAATCCAGCAGCAAAAAATTTAAAGTGAATAAGGTAAGAGAAAGAAGGGTCTGTGGACCCTGACAGTTTTGGTATATGTCACCCCTTTAATTTTTTTAAATAAGTTTTGATGTGCTGGTGGGTCTTCTCAACAATAGCTTGTCCTTGTGGATTATAAGGGATACCAGTACTGTGTTTAATATCCCAGAGTTCACAAAACCGGGAAAATTTTCTGCTAGTATATGCTGGACCATTGTCAGTTTTAATCTGTTTAGGCACTCCCATAACAGCAAAAGAAGCTAGCAAATATTCAATTACTTGTCTAGTTTTCTCTCCTGAATGTAAGGTAGCCATGATCATTTTTGAATAAGTATCTACAGCCACGTGCAAAAAATGTTTGGTTCCCAAACTATTGACATGAGTGACATCCATATAGCATTTGGTCTGAGACCTCTAGGATTTACTCCAAAGAATGGAACATGAATAAAGGGAGCACAAGTGACACGTGGAAACTATAGAAAGGGCCTCTGTTTTGGTGCATTGTGTCTGATGCCTTAACGTTTGAGCATTGAGATGAAACTTTTTATGTAATTGTAGAGCCCGATCATATTCTAGAGAGGCAAAATTATTCGGGTAGCTTCATCTGCTCACGCATTGCCTTTGGCAAGTGGTCCAGGCAAGCCAGAATGTCCTCTAATATGTCCTACAAACACAGATTGCTTTCTGGACCATATCAAAATCTGTAAGCTTTGTAATTGGCTAACAATCTTTGATGATTCCCCCACATTAGGGGCCACTTCTAGTTGGGGCATAATATTGGCCACATACACACTATCAGTATAAATATTAAGGGGCTCTTCAGGATATAATTGAAAGGCAAGTATCATAGCAGTAATTTCTATCAACTGAGCAGAGGCCTGGGGCACTATTACGCTTTCTATATGATCTCCATCCACAACTACTGCTTTTCCAGTCTTGGAGCCATCAGTGAAGAGTAGACGTGCCCCAGCTATAGATTGGGTCTTTATTATCTTGGGAAAGATAAAAGGGCATAATTTAAAACTTTGAATGATTTTATGTTTAGGATAAGCTTGAACTATCTGTCCTTTAAAGGTGCACAAAAACAAACACCAAGAATCATCATTTTGAATCAAATTAGCAACCATTTCTTGGGTATAGGGCAAAACTATTATATCTGCATCTTTGGCAAATAAAGCCCGCCCCAAGCATCTACCCTTCCATAACAATTGAACTATTAATTCAGGATAAGGAGTAACTGTACGCCCAGGTGACGCAGAAAGATGTATCCAATAAATGGGACCTTGTTGCCAAAAAACACTGGTAGGTGCAAAATTAGAGGCCAAAACTAAAAATTGCAAAGGCTGATCATAATCATCTGTTGTACTGACATATCTTGTAATGCCTTTTCTATTTTAGTAAGGGCCTTTTTGGCCTCAGGAGTCAAAATCCGGGTAGATGTGGGCTCAGCATCTCTTTTTAGGAGTTCAAAAAGAGGCTTAAGTTCTCCTGTAGAAATTGAAAAAGAGGGCCTTAGCCATTGAATTTCTCCTAGGAATTGTTGCCACTGATGTAAGGTTTTTAACTGGGAGGTGGCCAACTGTATCTTTTGAGGGACAATACCCACCTTTTGAATAACATAACCCAAATAACTATAAGGAGGTATCAATTGAACCTTTTCAGGAGCTATAACGAGACCCACTTATTTTAATCCTTTTTGTAATTTATCATACAATTCCATCAATGCCTCTTGAGAAGAATGTGCCAGAAGTAAATCATCCATGTAATGAATTATATAGGCTTTGGGAAACTGGCTTCTAATTGGCTCTAAGGCTGCAGAAACATACATTTGACACAATGTGGGGCTATTAGCCATGCCTTGGGGTAAAACTATTCAATGATATCTCTTATAGGGTTCTTTATAGTTTGGTGAGGGGACAGAAAAAGCAAAACACTGGCAATCTTGAGGAACAAGAGGAATGGTAAAAAAGCAATCCTTTAAATCTAAAACAATCAAATGCCAATCTTTGGGTATAGCAGCAGGATGAGGAAGTCCAGGCTGCAGCGCCCCCATAATTTGCATGGTGGTATTAACTGCCCTAAGATCTTGTAACAGCCTCCATTTTCCTGACTTCTTTTTTATAACAAATATAGGAGTATTCCAAGGTGACATGGAAGGAACTATATGTCCCACCGACAGTTGTTCCTTGACAAGATTCTGTGCGGCCTGTAATTTTTCTCTAGTCAAGGGCCACTGTTCTACCCACACTGGGGAATCTGATTTCCATATTATAGGTGTGGGTTCAGGCCTAATCCCAGTGGCCCCTAGAAAAAGGTTCTTCACCGAGCCCTCTTCTATCTCCAGGCCTCCTAGTAACTTCATCCCAAGGTTGTAATGCTTTAGGGCGTCCCTGTTGTAAACGGCCAAGCCCTTTGCCTGGTGTCCATCCCATGTCCAACATCCTATTCGTCACAAAAGGGTTACTGTTCCCAAGAGCCTGAGTAGTAAGCACTGCCCCCATAGCAGCTAGTACATCCCGTCCCCATAAATTAGTGGGCAAATCGGGAACTATATAAGGTTGAAATTTTCCTGAATGCTCTCCATCATTCCAGTCAAGAATTTGGGAGCTGCGGGCTGGCCTTACTTGTCCCAAACCTTGGAGTATAGCAGTAGCTTCATCTTTTGGCCATTTCTTGGGCCAGTAGAGGGTGGAAATAACTGAAACGTCAGCCCCAGAATCCAGAATTCCTAAGAATTCTTTACCATTCACTTTAAGGGTGAGCTGAGGTCGTGAGGACATCTGAGCAACCCAATAAACTTGGGCCCCTCCTGAGTAGCCGAACCCCCTATCACCTCGCATAGGTGCTGTGCTAGAGGCATTAGTATTTAGATAAGGAAGAAGTAACAGCTGGGCCACTCTTTGTTCTTGCTCAATCACTGCTACTCCCCCTTTGGATTCCATCATGATTTTTATCTCCCCAGTAAAATCAGAGTCAATCACTCCAGGATGTACGATTATGCCCTGCATAGTGATGCTGCCTCTTCCTAACAACAGTCCTACTGACCCCGTGGGAAGTGGGCCAGAAACCCCTGTGGGTACTGCCTGAGGCCCCATGGAGGGGGTTAATATTGTTCTGGCGGAGGCACTGAGGTCCAATCCTGTGCTACCTGGGGTAGCTTGGTAGAGGTCTCTGACAGAAAAGGATTGTTGGCCTGATTGTTTATTGGAATGTGATGCAGTCTGCCACTGTCTGGAAGGGGTGCTGTAGTTCTCAAAACTCCGTATGCATTGGCTTTCGGGGCCCGGAGCGGCCCCCTCACCCCGTTTCCCCGCTGGATGGGGTTTCCCTGATTGTCCCACTTCGAGCGACATTCATTACTCCAGTGCTGTCCCTTTTTACAACGAGGACAAATTCCAGGGGCATGCCTTGCCTTAGCAGATGAACCGTTTGGACAATCACGTTTTAAATGTCCAGGCTGTCCACACTGAAAACAACCTCTTCTCCTCATTTCATTTTCTGCTCTTCCTGCCCTCAATCCTTTGCTAATTGCAGCAGCCATAACCTGTGCCTGCACAAAGCTTGCATCAATATCTCTATAGACTTTAATCATAAAATCAAGACTCTCTCCTTTGTGAGGTCGCAGGGCTTCTTTACAATGCTTGTTGGCGTTTTCAAATGCCAGTTGTTTAACTACTGGCATAGCTGCTTTAACATCTCCAAGTATTTTCTCTGCTAATTGCAACAGTCGAGAAACAAAATCTGCATAGGGCTCTGAAGGACCCTGTAAGACCTTAGTTAATTGTTGACCAGCCGCAGTACTAGGCAGGGCTTTCCATGCTCTGTTTGCTGCAGCAGCAATCTGAGCATAAGTGCCGGCATCATACTGAATCTGTGCTTGTATACTAGCATACGCTCCAGTGCCAGTCAGCAGCTCTACGTCAACTTCAGGTTTTCTGGCCTGGGCGTTTAAGTGGGCAATTTCAACGCATCTCTCCTGAAATTCTCCTTTCCATATTAAATAATCTCTGCCCGATAGAGCAGCCCTAGTCAATTGTTGCCAGTCACTAGGAGTCAAAAACGACCCTTGGTAAGATTCAAAAAGAGATTGGGTGAAAGGGGCATGAGGGCCGTAACTGGAAACAGCCTCTTTGAGCTGCTTCAGGTCTTTAAAGGTGAGTGGCTCATGCTGCCAAATAGTCTGGCCTTGGGCATCTTGTATCTCGGTAACCGGGTAAGCTTGCAATTCTGGGAAAATTACTCCCTTAGGGCTGTTTTCTTCCCTATCTTCTCTCCACCGCATCAGCGGCTTTTCTGGTCTATCCCAATTATATGGGGGCGGCGGAAGTGCAGAAGGACTAACTGGCCCCTTCACCTCAGTCACTTCTAAATACCTTAATTTTCGAGTTAATTTATGAGTGTCTTTAACAAGGGAGCGCTCCTCAAAATGTCTCTCCTCTTCACTGTCTGAATCATAACTATTTGCCACCATCCATCCTTTTCCTTTACTCTTACTGGATGAGGCAGTAGAAGCCCCCTTCTCTGATTCAAGATTGGATAAATCTGAATCTGAGGCTTCTTTAAATGATTCCTGGGTCTCTATTTCTTGCTCTTCTTCAAATGCACGCTCCAGGTCAGCGAGTTGTTGTTTTACTTTAACCTGATTAGAGAGCAGTGCGTTTTTTTACGTATCTCCAGAGAGAGAAGGTAAATACTGGAAGAGATTTGGGACCCTGATCTCTCAATGTCTTTTGTAAGTCTATCTTAACTTTACCCAATCAGAAATGTTAAAACTTCCTCCCGTCAAGAACCATGGACTAATCTCCCCTATCGTTTTTACAAAAGTGAGTGCGGTCCGAGCTTTTATTAAAAGTCCCTGTTGCCTTAATAACTCTCCGAGTTCAGAAGCCAGCCGAACTTGCGAGGTTGAGTTTCCCATATTTCTGTTCTTATATTCTTATTCTTATATTTCTATTTTTATCTTTAGGCGCCTATTCCTGGGTATTTCCCAGATCCTCCCCCGGTGAGCCTGGTCCGCTTATCCCTCTTTCCTGGATCTCGGTGGGACCTCCACTTACCAGTCCAGTTTTGGGGTGTTCGAGTCTTGTCTAGGCAAGGGGCGTCGAGGTTAAATAATCTGCACTCTGGAGTCGTTAGGTTCTATCATTCAGGATCACAATGAGAGACCCGAGCTTTATTTAGTACACCTTACATCTTAGTCCTGCTTCTCTCTCTCCTGGTCCCCCACTTAGCTTCTCCTTTCTTGATTTTCTCACACTCCGCCCCCTCGTCCGGCCCACCCAAGGTCTTGGAAAACCCCAAAAGACTAGCACTCAGCAGGTGGCAGCAATAAGGAGACTGTAGAGCAGGAAAACATGTTTTTCTTAGTCCCCCTATTTAACATAAGATTTTAGTCCTTTGGGGAGGAAGAGGGACCATAAGGGCCAGAATGGCATATTCAGGAATCAACAAAGAACCCTGAATCTAATTTCCTTTGTCATAATATTCCTTTGTTGTGACATCCAAGTAAAAGGCCTGTATGGTAGTACATGTCTGCAATCCCTACGCTGGGGGAGCTTCACAGAAACACAGGATCACTGAGAGACCTTGACTCAAAAATAGAAGGTAGAAAGTGATAGAGGGAGACACACATGGCATTGACCTCTGGTTTCTTCATGTCCCTGCATGGGTGCAGAAACATGTACACATATCACAACATTTCACATTCTATACACATCTCACACTACACACCATATAGATATCACATACATACATATTACATACATAATATACAACTACATCCATTATACACACAGCACATATATTACATACAGATCACACACATTACATGAATATTATACATATCATACACACTGCTGACACTGCGTGGAACAATCTTTCCAAAAATTATCCTATGGTTCAATATCTTGTATCAGTGAGTGTTTCATATAAACCCCTTAATAAATATTAATCTTTATATATAATCAGTTGCTAGTGATTAATACCCTCAACATGTGGCACCCAACGTGAGGCATGAACCCACAACCTTAAGATTAAGAGTCTCATACTCTACCAACAGAGCTAGCCTGGCAATAGTCTCTTTTTAAGGAAAAAGGGGATATGATATAGAAATGATTTAAAAAGATTATTGAATCTGCTTTAATCCAAAAACAATAGCTGCTATTCTCAAAATATTTTATGTTGTGGATTTTGGTTTACTGATACATATTTAAGCCTGTTTTTCTGTATGTACATTTCTATTATTGTTTTAGGTATTATATTTTTGTAAATAACTTAAAATGGTATTATTAGGAAATACAAATTATTAGTCATCTATGTAACCAAATTCACAGTCATGTTAGTTAGATTTTCTTTAGGTACATAAAGATGTATTTCAATTAGATAGTTAATCTTCAAACACTCAAAGACCTCAGAATATGGCATTTAAAATATTTTAAGAACTTAGACTTTTCTGGACAGTAAGACAGGTCTCTGCTCTTGGCAGCAAAAATCTACCTCAAGAGGATGATGGGCATCAAAGAAACTCAATGTGGAGTTTCTTTTCTTTGCAGCAAAAGTTAGCCACTAGACAAGAAACTATTCTTGCCTCAACTGCCTTACAGTTTGCTGTATAAATTGGACATGTAGGATCCATATGAAAGTGACCTCTGAACTTTGGCAGAACAAGCCAAGATGGTCCTTCAGGTTCCTGCTTCACAGAGAAAATGGCCAGAGACTCTTCAGGACAAAGGAGAAATGACTGACAAACAATGCCAGAATGGGCAGATTAGTCCTTCAAATTTCCTCCTTCACTGAAAGGTATGTCAGAGAATCTAGGCCTATAGGCTGAAGATGGATGCTCCAGTGTTACAAAGGAACTTTGGGTGACTGTCCAAATAGAAAGATGGCTCTATTATTTTTAGAATTTGAAAGTTGCTTACAATGCCCTTTCTTACTCAGGTAATATATTCTTCTGTGGTCTTTGATGTAGTTGAAGATTAGATAGTTATAATTATAGTTTTTCTTAGTTATAATAAAAGGTAAGTTAGATGTGAAATTTTGGCTCATATGGATAAGGTAGATGATAAAAATATTTTCTTTAATTTTCTAAATACAAATAGACTAGAAATTTTAACTGTAATTCTTGTTTGATAGTTGTTTTTCTATATGTAATTCTGCTATGTTAAAATTGAAACCTTCCTTTTTGATTAGACAGAAAAGGGGAAGTAATGTGGGATGTCTTTCTGTATGCTGTGAATACCACTAGATAATAAGAAACTGTTTTGGCCCATGTCAGAGTAGCTTAGAAGCAGGCAGGAAACCCAAACATAGATATAGGGGAAGAAAGGTGGAGTCACAGGAGATGTGGTTCAGCCACTCAGGAAGCAATATGTCGTGGATTACAGGTAAGCCACAAGCCAGTGGCAAGACAGATTAATAGAAATAGGTTGAGTTAAGATTCGAGAGTTAGCTAGCAATAAGCCTGAGCCATAGGCTGAATAGCGTGTAGTTAATATAAGCCTTCCTGTGATTACTTGGGGCTAAGCAGTTGCTGGGCTGCTGTCAGGTCCGGACCTCTGGGCTAGATGTGCCAGAAACTTAAAACCTATTTTCCTTTGTACCTTTATTTTATTATTGAGGATTTCTTATATGAATATAATGTGTTTCAGCTTACTCCACCCTCCTTTCCCTCCTTTTCAATCCTTTCCCCCATTTCCTCCCAATTTCACGTTACTTTCTTTCTTTGTTTCTTTGTCTGTCTGTCCGTCTGTCCTTCCCTCCTTCCCTTTTTAAACTCACTGAGTCCACTTAATACCTGGGTCATTTACTAGAACATAGATAGCTTTTCAGGGACCATAACCCTTTGCAGAACTGACTTTCTCTTTTAAGTAGCTATCCATTGCCAGTAGCTTCTCAGTTAGGGGTGGAATTTTGTGATTACCTCCCTACTTCATGCTTGAGTTTTGTCTGGCTTGATTTTTGAAGATCTTGTTTATGCTGTCACAATTTCTGTCATTTCATATGTACAACTGCTCTACTGTCTCCAGAAGCAAAGTTTTGCTATAGCCATCCATTTCATCTGGCTCTTTATATGCCTTCTAGCCCCTCTTCTGAGATGATCTCTGAGCCTTAATAGAAAAGAGTATGATGAAGTTGTATTTAGGGCTAAACACCTTGCTGTCTATTATGAGTTATTGTGTTAATTGCCATCTATTGCAAAAATAAGCTTCTCTGATTAGAGTTGAAAGGTGCACTTGCCTTTGGGTATAGAGATAAGTCTTTGAGTATTGGTTTAATATTATATTCATTATATAATAGCAATATGATCTCTCTTAGGTCCTCTGAGTTACCTAGTCTTAGAATCTCAGCTTTATTAAATTTGCTAGAAACATGAGGTCTGACTTGTGTTTTTCCAAGACTTTAATGATTGGTTTGAGAATTGACTGGAGTGGTGTGGGGTGGGTACACACACAGCAAGGCAAGCATAGAAACTGTATCAATGAGGTCAGTGCAGCTATAGGATAGTTCGGTTAAGAGTAAGGAAGGACAGTAGTGGGCATGTCTTACTATGGTGGAGTTAATGGGTTTGCTTCAATCTCCTTTAAAGTTTTCTCCTTATAAATTCAGGACAAATCTTAAAGGAAATTTAAGTTTGTACTTAGCTGTCCTGGAAAGTGATTTCCTTTTCTTTCTATATGTCTGTTATATACAGTGACATACGTATATACATTTTTTTTACAAAAATTTTACATCGAAATGATACCAAAAATGTTTATATATTTCATGTGATGATGAATTCCAGGACAGTAATATATAAGGATAAATGAAGGCTACCTATTTAGTATGTTGTACAGTATGTATAAGTGACTTCTAAATAATTAATATTTTAAAATGTCCAAAATATAGATTATATCGGTTTGAGAGAAATTCTCATGTATTCCAGGCCGGCCTCAATTCACCACGTGGATCAAGGGATCAAACTCAGAACTTCATGTATACTTGGTGTCTTAGTTAGGGTTACTATTGCTGTGATGAAACACCATGACCAAAAGCAACTTGGTGAAAAGGGATTTATTTGGCTTACACTTCTACATCATAGTTCATTATAGAAGGAAGTCAGGACAGGAAGTAAAACAGGGCAGGAACCTGGAGGCAGGAGCTAATATAGAGGCCATGGGCGAGTGTTGCTTACTGCTTATTCTTCCGTATGTTGCTCAGCCTGATTTCTGAACCCAGGATTACTAGCTCATGGACGCCATGACCCACTACAGGTTGGACCCTTCCCCATCCATTACTAATTAAGAAAATGCCCTCCAGGCTTGCCTGTAGCCTGATTTTATGGAAGCATTTTACAAATTGTGGTTCCCTCTTCTCAGATGACTATAGATATAGCGTATATCAAGTTGACATATAGCTATCCAGCACAGTAGTCAAGTACTTTACAAACTGAGTCACATCTTTATGCTCTAGATTGGTTTTATTTATGTCAAAATTATGAATGGTGAAAGAATGAAAAATTACGAACTCTATACAAAATGACAATGATTCTAGACACTGAGATTAAATCCTAGATGAAAACATACTAGGTTCAGCCCAAATTTCTGTCATAATTGCTTAATATTACATCGCCTGGTTTACATTTTTACATTAATATAAGGACTTACCCAAATTAGCTTCCTTTTTTTTCTCTAGAAGGAAGGAAGTGCTAAAGATGGCATAACAATAGCTCAAAGTTTTCATCTAAGTTTGCGTCTTAGTTGCTCTGAATTTCATGTGGCAGCTTTCATCTGCAGTGGCCATTGTTACACAAAGTTGGACATTTCAGTTGACTCTCACTTCTCTCTTCCTGTCTCTATTATAGTCCTAGTGTAAAGAAAACAGTTGCTGTAGTTAATCACATGGCTACTGGGATTTTTATCATTTAATCTCTACAGATTTTTAAGTATATCAGAGGAAAATAAACATTTGGATCCTGTCATAAGATTTCTAAACATGTGACCTTTTTGTATTATCAAATGTTGTTTGTTTGCTTTTTGTTTGTTTGTTTTTTGAAACATGGTTTCTTTGTGTGTAACAATCCTGGCTGTCCTGGAACTTGCTTTGTAGACTAGGCTGGCCTCGAACTCACAGAGATGTGCTTGACTCTGCTTTTTGAGTTCTGTCATTAAAGTTGGGTTCCACCACTGCCAGGCTCAAATGTTGCTTTCTGATAGTTGTCAATGCATGAAATGTTGAATTTCTTAGTAGTAATAACTGAATGTAAAGACTTCAATAACTACTGCTCTTGATGTTTGATTTATTCTATTTTTAAAAATTATATTAATGTATGTTTGTCTGTGTCAAAGTATGTGCACATGGATTCAGGTGCCTACAAAGCTCATAAGATAGTCAGATCTGTTGGAACTGGAGTTAAACGTGGTTGTGAGCCTCTAGTTATAGATTCTGGGAAATGAGTGTGGGCCTCCTGAAGAGTAGTAGGTACTCTTTACCACTGATTTCTCCAGCCAAATAGTCTTGAGTTTTAATGTGGAAATCATTAGAAATGAAAAATAGAGAATAGGAGACTAACAACCAGGCACATGTTCAAGGGGTCCATTAGTAGCTGGCTGGGATCTTTAAGTAGTTGGCTATGGAAGAAGATGAAGTGAGTATTACAGTTTACTGCTTACAATTACTGTTTACCTCATGAAATTACCTAAGAAAATAGGATTATTACTTGTGTTGGCATGCTTTTTGAAGTCTTTGGAAATTAGTCTTTCATAAATCAGAAGTGCCCTGTTCCCTTTTTTATCTTAAAAATTGTAGTATAGGGTTGAAAAAAATCCCTTTTGGGATGTATTTCAGTATTTACTTACTAGAGTGAAAATGATTCTGAGCATTCTATATACCTTCTTGCTTCATTGAACTTAGGATGTAAACATGCCATTGTGTTTGTATATATCTAATTCTTGACAAGAATAGCAAATCTGAAGACATTCATTTAGACTCCTAACCTGATTGAACAGATTGTATAAAATAAACTTTATAATCATGTGGATCAAAGAACAATCTTATTTTCCATAGGAAGTTACTTTTAGTTTTTATTGTGTTTTCCCCCCAATTTCTGTATCAGTTACTTTTAATGAGGAGAATTTTAAAAGAAACTTTGAGCATTTAGCTATCTTATTTTGTGCCAACTCTAGAATTACATGTATGTCTCAGACTTGACTTTAATTGTCATATGATATACTTTTATAACTTTTTGATTGTAGAAGATGACACTATATATTTTTAAAAGAATAACTTTTTTGTTGTTAGCTTTTTAGTTGGAGAAGGAGCCTACAGATGGGCAGTGGATCATGGGATACCCTCTTGCCCTCCTAGCATCATGACCACAAGTGAGTAAAACCTTGAGATAAGCTGTGTGAACAAGCCTAAAGTGTTAAATTACTTCTGTTCATATGCATAGGTAGAATATTTTTATGTTGAAATATTTATAGGTAAAAGATAGGTCAAGTTTACTGATTTTTTTTTCCATCACTTTTTTATTCTGAAGGTTTTTTCCTTGCTTTTTGAGGCGGTCTTGTTCTATAACTCAAGTTGGCCTGGAATTTACAATATAGCTCTCTCTGACTGGCCCTGACCTTGAATAAGTCCTTCTAAGTGCTAGGATTGCAGGTGTGAGTCATTATGCCAGGTTTGTAACAGTATTCTTGAAATAATATTTTTAGTTTACTTAAAGTAATTGTGAATAGTAAAACCATAGTGCTCTCTCTGGAGGACACTGGGAGGAAGGACGGGGAGGATGTTTAACTGCTCTTGAGCTGAGGAAGGATTTCTTTTTGTTTTTTTACTGTTTAAGATTAGTTTATGTTTGCTTTTTTTGTGTATGGGTATTTTGCCTGCATCAATGTCTGTGGGCCAGAAGAGAGCCTTGATTGGTCCCCTAGAAGTGGAGTTACTGCTGGTTGTAAGCTATTACTTGGGTGTGGGACATGGAATCTAAGTCGCCAGGAAGAGCAACAAAGGCTCTTAATTACTAAGCTATGTTTTCAGTCCTTTGCTTTGTATTTTGGGTCAGGATTTTATTCACTTGGTGCCTGAAAATGGCCTGAAACTTACTATGGAGCTCTTGTGTTTGGAATGAGAAGGGCCCCCATAGGTGCATTATTTGAATGTTTAGTTTAGGCGTTGTGGCCTTCTGGGTGGAGGTCTGTTACTGGGAATGGGTTTGTTTTCAGGTTCCAAAATCCCATGCCAGACTCAGTCTTGTTCTTCTCTCTTGGCCTCTATCTTACTGATCAGATGTAAGCTGTCAGCTTCTGCTCCAGTGTCATACATGCTTGCTGCCATATTCCCTACCATGATGGTCATGGACTAATAACACTCTGAAACTGTAGGCAAGCCCCAGTTAGATTCTGTTTTTTGAATTGGTCATGGTGTGAGTGGATGGCCAGTTAGGTCTATAGAGCAAGTTCTAGGATAGCAAGGGATATCCAGACAAATCTTGTTAAAAAAACAGTGGAAAAAAAAAGTCCTCCTTCTGAAAGTTGCCTTGGTTATGGTGTCTCATAGCTGCAATAGATCAGTAACTAAAGCAGTAGCCCATGCTGGCCCCAAACTTGATTCTTTCACCTCTGCTGCCCAATTGCTCAGATTATAGGTTTGGGGCACTATGCTTGGCCCTGAGGAATCAGCAACAAACTCTTAAGGTGTAAATGTATAAAAAAGACACATGAGTTAAAACTGAGAAATGTCATAGGTAAGACAAAGTTTGGATATATAGTTTAATGTGAAGATTTTGCTAAGTTCAGAACCACAGCATACAAGTAATACTCCAATAGAAAAATGGTCAAGCCGTAGTAGATAATAGGGAAACTCAAATTAAATGAGTACATGCTAAATTTATTCTCTTAATTTACAAAAGAGTTAAAAATGCTACAGTGCTCCTGGTGAGCCCATGAAATGAAAGAATAGCCAGCAGAGATTTTGGAGCATGGCTACATCATGTAGCTCAAAAGTCTTAAATTCATGTTTTAGTAATTTGTCATTGGAGAAAAAGAGACAAAGAGAAAGAGAGGGTCAGAGCAGACCAGGGTGAGCCGTAGATGGAGATATATGTCTGTAGACAAACGTTTCTGGCCATCCAACCTGAAGGCCAGACCTGCAGTTTGTTGCACAAATAAAGGAAAGTACATAGCTTCTTTGCCTCAAATAATGACTCAGACGCTTGTATTAATTACAAACTATGATTTATGGCTTAGGCTCATTATCAGTTAGCCCTAGAGCTTATCTCAACCCATTTCTATTCATCTATATCTTGCCATGTGGCTAGTGACTTTACCAGTGTTCCATTACATCCTGCTTGCTTGTATAGCTGCTCGCAGTGTCTTAGTGTGACTCTGCCCCTCCTTCCCCTTTATCTATGCTTGGCATTCCCACCTGCCTATAAACGGGCTTGCCATAGGCCAGAAACAATTCCAGTGGTAACTCACAGCATACAGAAAGACATCCTACATTATATGTGTGTATATGTTTATGTGTTTATACATACATGTGGATATCCATTATCTATATTAACTGATTTATATAGATTGGTCTCTGTGAGCATTCAGACCAAAACACAACCAGAGAAACATCCTATGTCCAATCTAGAGGAATTAGAATAAAGTATCATTATTCTTACAGTAAAAAATGTTACAAAATAACTAGAAATCCTGTGAAAACTCTTTTCTGATAATAACTAAATCTTATGATTTTGAAGAGAGTATGAAACGGAGCTATAAATGACAAGAACAAAAAGGTGTCATTTCTTTCAACCTTGGATTTTCTCAGTAGGTAGCTCTGGCTGTCCTGGAACTGTAGGTCAGTCTGACTTTGAACTCACAGAAATCCACTTGCCTCTGCTCTCAGTACTGGCATTAAAGGAGTGTGTTTCTATGCCCCAGGATGTACAGAATTTTCTCAGTATTCACTCTCTAAAAAGATTTGCCTTTACTTTAAAAATATAATTTTAATTAGATTTAGACTTCTACATTTATTTTTTTAATGTTTTCCCATTTTTTATTTTAAAATATCCATATCATCAGTTATTATCTTCATCATTTTATTTCATTTGCTTGTGTGAGTGTCCTTGTCATGGTGCATATGCGTGTGGAGTGAGGAGAACAACTTGGAGGAGTTGGCTCTCGGCTTTAACCTCGTGAATCCTGGGTATCAGACTCAGGATGTATTTAGTGATGTACAGCTGTACCGTTCTCTATCCCTAACTGTTTTGTTATCCCGAACAGAATCTTTAAACTGTTTGCTTGTTCCCTATTGTTACTTGGGAACCTGCTTTTACTGTTTTATGGATTTGCCTCACCTTACATGACTGAAGTAAAACTTAGCCTTAATTCCTTATATTTGCTTGTCCTCAGTGTAACCATGGCATGCCCGTGTGTGTGTGTGTGTGTGTGTGTGTGTGTGTGTGTGTGTGTGTGTTTTGTGCATAGTCTGCTAGATCTTTGGATTAGTTTTACTTTCTTTTAAAGCTTATTCAAAGCTTGTAATATTATTGCTGTGTAGATTTGTCACAAACCAGAGGCAGTAAGGCCTGGAAGAATGGAACTGATAAATGAGGCAGACTGAAGTCTCATGCAATAGCTAACTTTATTTAGGGCCTAGGACAGTTTATATTCAGAGGGTTAAGAAAAGTCATGTGAGTAAAGTTCTCATGAGTTCAAGATGTATATAATTACAAGGACAAACCACACATAACAAAAGCATGTTTTTTTTTTTATAGAAACATATAAAAGATAATTTAAGCATTTACTTGAATAGCAACAGCATGCAATAACGAGTAATTTGAAGTAATCCTATCCCCTATACCTGGGAAGAGCACAAACTTACTTTCCAAGAACAATTCTGTATTTTGAATAAACTGAGATTACAAGATTCTTGTCTTGTTTTCTTGGAGTGTCCAAACAAGCACTCAGAATTCTCACTTGACTCCTAACAGGTTAGTTTGGTGTAATTGACTCCTTTGCAACCAGGAGATAGAAGCCGTGCTTTCTAAGTATATGGTCTTAATAAACATAGTGTGAATAATTATTATGTTGATAATAATAACTATAATGCATCAGTTATTTGTTTCATTGCTGTGACAAAATACCCACCGAAGCACATTTTGTATGGAAAGGTTTATTTTGCCCTACAGTTTCTTGGTTTGTAGTACATCATGGCATGGAAGGCATGATGGCAGCAACAGGAGGTGTCCAGTCATATTGTTACCAGGTCAGGAAGCAGAGAGTTATGAAGGCGTATGTTTAGGTTGCTTTTTTCTTTTTATTCAGTGGCCCCCACATGCATGCCCTAAATATTTTTATAATGATTCTTAGTCCCATCAAGCTGACAATAAAGATTAATCACAAATAATAGTAATAATTAATGATAGGAAATATTAGCAAATACAACAAATATATTATAAAAGTATATTTAAACATTAAATTTTTAAATTAAAAAAATATGACATATCTTTATATATTTATGAGGTACATTGTGATGCTTTGATTCTGAATGCATTGTGTGATGGTGAGATAAGGTTAATTAGGACATCTGGATGTGTGTGTGTGTTTGCATTTGCATGCTGCTTCTGGCTTTTAGTGTTTTCTCTTAACAATGTGTCAATTAGGATGCCACTGTTAGAGCTGAGCTTGAAGATCAATGTCGTCTTCAAATAGGTCTTTCTCGTTTTGACCTTTTATATCACTCACTTCCTCCTATCTTCACCCCTAGCAGCCATTAATATACTCTTCATTAGTATAATTTTGTTATGTTAAGAGTGTTATATAATGCACCAGGTAAAGCCACTTGCTGCTAAACTTGATGACCTGAGTTTGATTACATGGACTCATATGTGGGAAAGAGAGAACTAACTGCTGGAATTTGTCCTTTGACCTTAATATACATGCATTACATGTATATGCTGTTGTGTATACACTAATTGTTAGATTAGCTTTTGCTATTAATTTTTATGTTTTCTAGTATTTTTCCTTGTTTATCTATTTATTTATTTAACCTTTATTTGGTTTGGTTTTCTTTGATTGCAAAGAGATTTTAATATAATTTCTTAAACTGTACATACAGTCTTTGCATTTTTTTTGCAGCTATTGGTTACCACAGTGATTAATTAATACTTTAAGATTATAGCTTAATTTTATGCTGTCTTTATGGGATCATATTAATAAGAAGTTTTGTTATTAAGCACCTCTGTCACCATTCCCCTTCAGTTATTAATGTAACAAAATTTCATAATAGCCAGAGATAGTTAATCAAATACAGTGGCTTTCACTAAGACTGACAGCCTGATGACCCAAACTCAGTCTCAGACACACACACATTGCAAGGGAAGAACTGATTACTGAAAGTTATCTTTTGACCTCTGCCTGTGTCATGGCATGTACACAAACCCAGGCACATAATCGATTAAATGTAAAAGCCATGCACATATAAAATAACCTTTTCAAATCTTAGTTCTAAAATGATGTAGAAAGCAAACAATTAGGAACAAAAATTAGAATAGTAATAGCTTTTATAATTGTGCATTTACCTTATAATCAGATCTTTATTGTTGGGCATATCTTTTATGCTGTTGCTTGGCATTCTTTTGTTTGTTTTGCCTGATGATTCCCTTTAGTCTTTCTTGGAGGGTAGGTCTGATGGTGATCAACAGTGTATGCTTTCCATTTTTTGAGGCTATTTTAATTTAGTCCTCATTTTGGAAACATAGCTAGTCAGATTTGGTATTCATGGTTTACACTCCTTTCTTTTAGTGCTGTGAACATGTGAATCCATAATTTGTAGTTTCAGAAGTTTGGATGAGAAATCTGTCTATAATCCTTTGTTGATCCTTAGTGTGTGATTATTGACTTTTAAAATCTTTGATAATTAAAAGGAAAATCCAAACATTATAAATTGATATAATGTTTGCATATAATTATGATACAGAATTTTATGCATGTTTGCACTTTGTGAGGATGAAATTAGGGTGAGCAGCATGCTGGTATCTGAAGGCCTTATGATTATCAGAACTACTGACACCTAATTACTGTGCTGTGTGTTTTTATTTTTAAACTGCAAAATACATCACAGCATGAAATTTGCAGATAAATAGGTGGAACTAGAACATATGATCCTTTGCATATATATTGTGGCTTCCAGTATTGTGTTTAGATAAAACTCTTGAGTGTGTGAATAAGTGGGTCTTCGTGTCTATTTATATCTGTTCTTGGACTCTTTTCCATTTCCTTTACCACTGATCTGCCATCTTCAGATCCTATGGGGCATTGACTATCTTACTTCTTGTTTTGGCTGCTTTATATTTCTCCACTGTCTTGGTCCAATCTAGTGTATTGTATATGCCCAGGGCTTATCTGTGTCATCTAGATTTTCCAGTTTTAGGCATGTGATTATCATGACAGTTTTTCTGATTATTTGCATTTTGTGATACTACATTTTAAGTCTCTCCATTTTCACGTCTAATTATAATTTTCTTCCTTTGTTTACCAAAACTGATTTTTATGTTTCAAAAGATCAGGTATCAATTTGATGAGTTATTTATTTCTAGTCTCTATTTCACTTATTTCTGCTCTGATTGTCATGGTTTCCTGGGGTTTGGTTGTTTTCCTAGACACAGCTTTTTTTTTTAAACCTTATTTTTTTAAGAAAATATTTTTATTTATTTTATATAACAATCATAGATCCCGCTTTCATCTCTCCTATTGCCCCCCCCCCAGCCTCACATGGGGTGTTATCAAATCCTGGTACATTCAACTGAGGTAAGGCCAAGTAGGTAATGAGCTCCATAAAGCCAGTTCATGCACCAGGGATAAACCCTGATCCCACTACCCTGAGCCCCTCAAATTATCTAAACTACACAACAATCTCCCTTATGCATAGGGTCTAGTCCAGTCTTTTGCAGGTTCCACAGCTGTCAGTCTAAGGTTTGTGTGTTCCCATGAGCTTGGTTGAGTTGTCTCTGTAGATTTCCCTATCATTATCTTGACCCCTCATGTTCATATAATCCCTCTTCCCTCTCTTTGACTGGACTCCTGAAGCTTGGCCTGATGCTTGGCTGTGGATCTCGCATCTGCTTCCATCAGTTATTGGATGAGAAAACTCTGTGATGACAGAGTACTCAGCAGTCGTAGACCCAGCTCTTTGACGTAGGAAGTAACTACTTCCAGTTGCTTTTACTATCTTGCATTTGGTGAATAAATAGGTTCTGGCATGCAGTGTTTCCACCAACTTGAGAGACTTTACTGATTCCTTTTTATTTCTTTAGTGACTTTTTTTCCCTCCTTTGTGATAGGGTTTTTCTGTGTAGCTCTTGCTGTCTTAGAGCTCACTCTGTAGACCAGGCTGTCCTCAAATTCAGAGACCCATCTGCTGGGATTAAAGGAATGCACTACCACTGCCTTGCCCTTCAAGTGACATATTGGTTGTTCCTGAGCATATTGTTTAATTTTCATATATGTATTTGTTTTCTGTTTTTTGCTTATTGATTTCTTATTGCAAGAATTTTACTTGGTATTATAATCAAAACCCAAAGCCAGATATTGGGGGAAAGCTGAATGAAATATTGGAGAGAGAGAGAAACAAACCACAGCAAACTTCTCAGGCCTTTCTCCAAGAATCCTCTGACCTCAATTCTCTTTATCCTCAGTGGAAAAGGGAAGTACCAGGTGAAGCTTAACTCTTCCCTCCTCTGTCTCTGCCCAGCTCTCTCACTTCCTGGTTCAACTTTTCTAGAGATAGCTAGGATTAAAGGTGTGTGCCACCACTGCCTGGCTCTGTGAGATCCAAAGGATCTCTGCCTACTTAGTAATGGGATTAAAGACGTGGGTCACCACTCCCAGACCTTCATGGCTTGGCTCTGTGTGTAGCTCTGTCCTCTGATATATATCACCACAATTTCCAAAGTTTGTTCTGGCACTTTATAGATTTGTGATAAGATCTCAGTTTTTAAAATCTTGAGACTTATTTTGGTGCCTAATATATATAGTCTAGGTTGGAGAATGTTCTAGTGTTGATGAGTATGAGTATTCCAAAGCTGTTATACAGAGATCCAGTGAGTATTTTTTGTTTGTTTGTTTGTTTTGGAGGATGTTTTATTCTGTAGCCTAAGCTGGCCTTGAGCCTATAATAATGGTTTTTCTTAGCTTGTTGAATGTTGTGATGATAGGTGTGAGCCACTATACCAAGCTACTCAGTGATTGTTTTTGTTGTGTTGTTTTGTTTTTTTCCAAATTGTCTTCCTGTCAGGATAGTCTGTAGCCAAACACCAGAGAAGAAGGAACTTGAGGAGGGTGTGTTCTGGCTACAGTATGAGGGACACTGCCCAATGATCCAGTCGAGAAGCATAGAGACACAGAGACCGGTGCTCAGCTTGCTTTGTTTTTTGATTCAGTCCAGGGCCCTAGACCATGGGATGGTCTACCAACATTCAAGGGGAGTACTTCCCTCTCTGGAAGTCCCTCAGAGACGCACACAGGGAGCTTTAATTTGATGATTCTAAATTCTGCTTAGTTGATAGAGAAGATTAAGCATCATTTAAACTGAGGTTTTTCTCCCTCAGATCATACAGATAATATGAACTCTTCTCTACCTACTCATCCCGTGAAAACTCTTCTTCACATCTAGAGACAAGGTTGA
The DNA here is from genome assembly GCA_033318265.1 of Phyllotis vaccarum. Lineage (NCBI taxonomy): Eukaryota > Metazoa > Chordata > Mammalia > Rodentia > Cricetidae > Phyllotis > Phyllotis vaccarum. Next base: position 167,954,872 of record JARWLC010000001.1, on the reverse strand, counting down.
GACTTACGACCTTAATTCTTAGTTTATGGCAGCTTGTTTAGCCTCTCCTGTGGTGTATGGACCTTTAGGACTTCTTCCTTTTCTTGTAGCTCATGTCTTGTATACTTTTTAGTGCTCTGCTCCCAAATTTCATCTCTTACCTTATGCATTGAGACGGTCATGGGTTGCCAGGTGCCCCTGCACCGTCTACCTTCAGAACTCAGTTGTTTCTCCAGTTTGATCTTTTCCGTATGTCTCTAAACTTGTGCTGTTGCTTTTGTTTTTCAGTTTGTTGTGCTACATTGGAAATTCTTTTTAAAATCAACAGTTCAGCAGTCCTAAGTGCTTTTTTTTTCTGGGAACATTATTCAGGATAATCTCACTTGCCTTTTTGCTCTTAAAATTCTTAGTGTTGTTTTTGTTCTGCTCTTTTGTAGGGTTCAGCTTAGCTGCATTTAAAAGAAACAAGAGGAAACTGGAACTGGCAGAAAGGGTGGAAACAGACTTGATTCAGCTAAAGAGAAGAAGACAATCCAGTGCAAAGGTCAGGAGTCGTGCCTGCCCTCACAACAGCAATGTGTACCTTGTGTGTATTTTAGAGCAGGTAGAAGGAGAGAACTGATTCCTGTAAGATGTCCTCTGACCTTCACATGTGTGTTGTGACATTCACCTGAGCATGTGCACACATGCTGCACAATTTATGTATAAAAATGTCATTTAAAACTAGCCAGCCTGGACTACAGAGCAAGTTCAGTATAGCTAGGGCTGCACAGAGAAGCCCAGTGTCAAACAAACAACAACAGCAGCAAAATCCCCCAAAGCAAAATTTGATTGTGAAAAGAAATAAGTGAAATTAATTTCAAAATGTAAACAAAACAAATACAATTAATTTCAACATATATTTAAGCTATTTAATTGAAATATCTTTTGAATGTAATCAGTGGAAAAATTACTAATGGGCTTTTGTAAAATTTTGTTGAGGATGGCAAGATGGCTCAGTGTGTAAAGGCACTTTCTGCCAGAGTTTGATCCCGAGGGCCCACATGATAAAGGACAGAGCAGACTTCTGGAAGTTGTCCTGTGACCTCCACATGAATGCTGTGGCATGTGTATAAAAATAACATATAAATGAATACATGTAATAAAATTAACTGTTGGAAAGGTAAAAAAAATACATATTTAGTTATTAGAATCATGCTTTGCAGTGGCTGAAAATGTTTTAAAATGAAACTTAAATCAAATTGAGTAAAATAAAAAATTTGAAAATATTTTAAAATGATAGAATAAAATAAGAAATTTAGCTTGTGTTGTTGGTTGTTTTTGCTCCTTTGGGGGGCCTCCACCCAGCTCCCAAATGATTTATCCTCAGAGGCTTATTCTTAATTAGAAATGCCCAGCCTTGGCTTGCCTTGTATTTAGCCAGCTTTTCTTTTTTTCCCCCTTCATTTAAAAAAAAAATTATTTAAAATGGCAGTTTTTGATATTACCACTGCTCTCTCTTCTTTCCCTCCTCCCAGTCTCTCCCAGTCCTCCTCAACCTCCTTCTACCCCATCCCCCATCCATTTCCCAAGGTGGGTTGTTCAACCTGGTGTTCATTTGAGGTAGGTCTGAGTCCATCATTCCAGTGTTAAGGCTCAGTTAGGTGTTCCTCTGTAGGGAATGGGCTCTAAGATGTCAGTTGATGTACCAGGAACATAGTCTGATTCTACTGCAAGAGGCTCCACAAACTGCCCACACCATTTGACACTCCTCTATCTTTGGAGGGTTTCATTCTTTTCCCTGTAGGTTCCTCATCTGTCATTTCAGCGTCAGTGAGCTCCCAATAGCTTGGGTCAGCCATCACTTTGTGTCTCCTCCTCATGATCCTGATCCTTTGCTCATATGATCTCTCCTCCCACTCTTCAGCTGGACTGGGAGCTAGACCTGGTGCTTAGCTGTGGATCTCTGTCTCTGCCTCTATCCATTGCTGGATGAAGGTTCTATAGTGGCAATTAGGGTGGCCATTATTTGATTATAAAGGACATCTTGTGGGTTCTTGGAGGTTTCCTTAGCACCATGTTTCTTTTTAACCCCACCAAGGCTCCTTCTATCATGTTATCTATTTCTATTTTCTCTTTCTCTCTGTTGCTCCTCTCACTCACCCATCTCCTTCTCATGATTTGTTCCCCCCTCCCCTTGCTCTTGCACTGCTATGATCCTAATTTACTCCGGAGCGGAGATCTTCTCTGTCTCCCCTTCCCAGGGCGTCCTTGCATGTCTCTTAAGTCCCTTCTGTTACCAAGCTGTTCAGGGAGAGGCTGTGGTGTGCAGCCTCAGTTCACTGAGGAGTGAGTAGGGCCATGTCTGTCCTTCTGGGCCTGTGCTACCTCACCCTCACCCAGGAAGGTAATCTCCAAATCCATCCATTTGCCTGCACATTTATTAATGCATTCTTCAGTTGAGGGGCTTCTAGGTTATCTCCAGGTTCTGGCTATTACAAATAATGCTGCTATGAACATAGTTGATGTAATGTGCATCTTTTGGGTATTGCTGGATCACTGGGAAGATTAATTCTAAGTTTTCTGAGGAACCACCATATTTATTTCCAAAGTGGCTGTACAAGTTTACACTCCCACCAGCAATGGAGGAGTGCACCACTTGTTCCATAACCTCTCCAGCAGAGGCTGTCCTCTATGTTTTTGAACTTAGCCATTCTGACAGGTATAAGGTGGTATCTCAAAGTTATTTTGATTTGCATTTCTCTGATGGCTAAACATGTTCGGCAGTTTTTTAAGTGCCTTTCAGCCATTTGCAATTCTTCTGTTGATAATTCCCTTTTTAGCTCTGAACTCCAATTTTTAATTGGATTATTTAGGTTTTGGGGTTCTAGTTTCTTGAGTTTTCTGTATATTTTAGAGATCAGTCATCTGTTCGATGTATGGTTGGTGAAGATCTCTTCCCATTCTGTAGGCTGTCGTTTTGTCTTATTGACTGTGTCCTTTGCCTTACAGAAGCTTCTCAGTTTCAGGCGGTCCCACTTATTGATTGCGTTCTTAGTGTCTGTGCTACTGGTGTTATATTTAGGAAGTGTTCTCCTGTGCAAATGCGTTGGAGGGTATTTCCCACTTTCTTTTCTATCAAGTTCAGTGTGGCTGGGTTTATGTTGAGGACTTTGACCTACTTGGATTTGAGTTTTGTGCAAGGTGATACATACAGATCTATTTGCATTCTTCTACATACTTCCATCCAGTTATGCCAACACCATTTTCATACTATCTTTTTTTCATTGACTATTTTTGGCAAATCTTTGTCAAAAATCAGGGGTTCAAAGGTGTTTGGATTAATTTTGGGGTCTTCAATTTGATTCCATTGATGCACAAGTCTGTTTTGTGCCAATATCAGGGTGTTTTTTATTACTGTGGCCCTAGTTTTGCTTGAAGTCAGGGATGGTGATTCTTCCTGAAGTTCTTTTATTGAGCAGTATTGTTTGGCAATCCTGGGTTTCCTGTTATTCCATATGAAGTTGAGTATTATTCTTTCAAGGTCTGTAAAAAAATGTGTTGGGATTTTAATTGGGATTGCATTGAATCTGTAGATTGCTTTTAGAAAATTGCCATTTTTACTATGTTGGTCCTACCTAATCAGGAGCATGGGAGATCTTTCCATTTTCTGATATCTTTCAGTTTATTTCTTCAGTGACTTAAAGTTTTTCAAACTGGTCTGCTACTTCTTTGGTTAGAGTTACATGAAGATATTTAATGCTATTTGCAGCTATTATAAAGGGTGATGTTTCCCTTATTTCTTTTTCAGCCCTTTTATCCTTAGTGTATAGGTGGGATATTGTTTTGTTTTTTTTAATTAATCTTGTACCCTGCTATATTGTTGGAGGTGATTATTAGCTATAGGAGTTCCCTGGTAGAATTTTTGGGGTCACTTATGTATATGATCATCATATCATCTGCAAATAGAGATAGTTTGACTTCTTCCTTTCCAATTTGTATCCCGTGAATCTCCTTTTGCTGTCTTATTGCTTTAGCTAAAACTTCAAGAACTATATTGAATAGATAGGAAAGAGAAGACAGCCTTGTCTTGTTCCTGATTTTAGTGAGATTGCTTTGAGTGTTTCTTCATTTAGTTTGATGTTGGCTGTCTGCTTGCCTTTGTTATATTTAGGTATTTTTCCTGTATTCTTGATCTCTCCAGGACTTTTATCATGATGGTGAGTTGGATTTTGTCAAAGGCTTTTTCAGCATCTAATGAGATGATCATGTGTTTTTTTTTTTCCTTTTAGTTTATATATATTTATGGATGGCATTCACAGTTTTACATATATTAAACCATCTCTGCGTCTCTGGGTTGAAGCCTGCTTGATTGTGGTGGATGATTTTTTTGATATGTTGTTGGATTCAGTTTGCCAGAATCTTATAGAGTATTTTTGCATCAATGTTTATGAGGGAGATTGTTCTGTAATTCTCTTTCTTTGTTAGATCTTTGAGTGGCTTGGGAATCAAGGTGATTGTGGCTCCATAAAAAAAGTTCGGCAATGATCCTTCAGTTTCTACTTTATGGAACAGTTTGAGGAGTATTGGTATTAGTTCTTTGAATGTCTGGTAGAATTCTGCACTGAATCCGTCTGGTCCTGGGCTTTTTTTTACTTGGGAGACTTTTAATAACAGCTTCAATTTCCTTTGGGCTTATAAGTCTGTTTAGGTCTTTAATCTGATCTTGATTTAATTATGGTTAAATGGTACCTGTCTAGAAAGCTGTACATTTCTTTTAGTTTTTTTCATTTTAGTGGAGTATACATTTTTCAAAGTATGACCTGATAATTCTCTGGATTTCCTGGGTGTCTGTTGTTATGCCCCCCTTTCATTTCTGATTCTGTTAGTTTGGATTCTCTCTCTCTCTGTTTCTTGGTTGTTTGGATAAGGGTTTATCTATCTTGTCGATTTTCTCAAAGAATCAATTCTTTGATTCATTGATTTTATTTTATTTTTTTTTGTATTGTTCTCTTTGTTTCTATTGTATTGACTTCAGCCCTAAGTTTGATTATTTCCTGCTGTCTACTCCTTCTAGGTGAGTTTGCTTCCATTTGTTCTAAAGCCTTCAGCTGTGCTGTTAGGTGTCTTGTGTGGGATTTCTCTAGGTTTTTCATATAGGCATCTAGTGCTATGAGTTTTCCTCTTAACACTGCTTTCATTGTGTCCCATAAGTTTGGGTATGCTGTGGATTCATTTTCATTAATTCTAGGAAGTCTTTGATTTCTTTAATTTCTTCTGTAACCCGGAGGTGGTTCAATTGAGAGATGTTCAGTTTCCATGAGTTTGTAGGTTTCCTGTGATTTTTATTGTTGAACCCTAGCTTTAGATCATGGTTGTCTGATATGATATAGCGAGTTATTCCCATTTTTTTTGTATCTTACTGATATTTGCTTTATGTCTGAGTATGTGGTCCGTTTTAGAGAAAGTTCCATGAGGTGCTGAAAAATATGTATATTCCTTTGTTTTTGGGTGGAAGGTTCTGTATATATCTATTAAGTCCATTTGGGTTATAGCATCTGTTAGATCCCTTATTTCTCTGTATGTTTCTGTCTGGTTGACCTATCCAAGGGTAAAAGTGGGACATTGAAATCTCCCACTATTAGTGTGTCAGTTTTGATGTGAGGTTTATGCTTTAGTAGTATTTCTTTTACAAATGTAGGTGCCCTTGTGTTTGGGGCATAAATATTCAGGATTGAGACTTCATCTTGGTGAATTTTTTCTTAGATGAATAAGTAATGTCCACCCTGGTCTCTTTTGATTGACTTTAGTTTGAAGTTTATTTTGTTAGATATTAGAATGGTTATACCAGCTTGTTTCTTAGGATCATTTGATTGGAAAGTCTTTTCCCAACCCTTTACTCTGAGCCTTTATCTGTCTTTGAAGTTGAGGTGTGTTTCTTGTATGCAGCAGAGGATGGCTTCTGTTTTTGTTAATCCATTGTGTTAAGAGTATCTTTTTATAGGTGAATTAGTCCATTGATATTAAGGGATATTAATAACCAATGATTGTTACTTCCTGTTATTTTTGATGGTAGCTTGTGTGTATTTCCCTTCTTTGGGTTTTTCTTCTGTGGTATTATCAATCGTGGTTTCAATGGTGTATCTGGTTTCCTTCTGTTGGAGTTTTCCCTTTATAGCTTTCTGTAGGGTTGGGTTTGTGGATAGGTATTCTTTAAATCTGGTTTTATCCTGAAATATCTTGTTTACTCCATTTATAATGATTGACAGTTTTTCTGGGGGTAGTCGTCTAGGTTGGCAGCCATGTTCTTTTAGTGTCTGTATAATGTCTGACCAAGACCTTCTTGTTTTCATTGTTTCCCTTGAATAGTCTGGTATTATTCCGATTGGTCTGCCTTTATAGGTAATTTGGCCTCTTTCCTTTTGCAGCTCTTAGTATTTTTATTTTTGTTCTGTAGGCTTAATTATTGTGTGGTGAGCAGATTTTTTTTGGGGGGGAGGTCTAGTCTATTTGGTATTCTGTAAGCTTTTTGTATCATTATAGGCATTTCCTTCTTTAGGTTGGGAACGTTTTCTTCTATGATTTTTGTTAAATATGTTTTCTGTGTCTTTGAGCTGGTTTGCTTCTCTGTCTTCGATTCCAGTTATTCTCAGGTTTGGTCTTTTCATGGAATCCCAGATTTCTTGGACATTTTGTTTTATGACTTTTTTGACATATGTATTTTGATTCCTCTACTCCAGAGATTCTCTCTTTCATGTCTTGCATTCTGTTAGTTATGCTTGCATCTGTGGTTACGGTTCGTTTCTTCAGGTTTTCTATTTCCAGCTTTTTCTCGGTTTGTGCCTTTTTTATTGCTTCTATTTTAATTTTTAATTCCTGGAATGTTTCTTTTACCTGTTTGTTTTCTTTTTCTTGGTTTTCTTTATTTTCTTTCAGGGATTTTTTTCATCTACAATTTTTTTGTTTATATTTTCTTCTGTTTCTTTAAGGGAATTTTTTTTTATATCTTCTTTTATAGCTTCTATTATCTTCACAAAGTTGTTTTTAATGTTGTATCCTTCTGTTTCCCCTTCGTTGTTATGGAGCCATCAGCTTCTTCTGGGGATGTCATGTCGTTCTTTATATTCTTATATGTATTCTTGCACTGGCGGCTGTTCCTTGCTTCCTTGGTTCACTCTTTGTCTGCTCTTAGTCAGTTGTGAGCCTGGGGCTCTTAGCTCTTAGCTGTGGACCAGGAGGGAGCTTCTGGTTATCATCCAGTTGTTGGTAGGTGATGATGTAGGTTGCGGTTTGGGCATGGTTTAACTTGTGGGATATCCCTAGAGCTGTGTTTTCCTGGGGATTGGGCTGTGGGGGTGTGAGTCTTTCTCAGGTTTCTTTGGTTTAGGGTGGAGTTTGGTGTGGATAGGGTGCCTGGGGCAGTGTCCCCAGGCCGGGGTTCACAGACCATGGTATCCGCTTGGCCTGAGGGTCCGGGTGACACTCACCTCTTACATAGCTGTGGACCAGGAGGGAGCTTCTGGTTATTCAGTTGTCTGTGGGTGCAGTGTTGCATTTTTAAATTGGATTATTTTGAGGTTTTGGTTTTTTTTTTTTTTTTTTTTTTTTTTTTTTTTTTTTAAATTGGATATCTCGTTTCTTTAGTTCTTTATGTTTTGGAGATCAGCCCTCTGTCGGATGTGGAGCATGTTTTATAATTGTTAAAAAAATTGTTATACAACTGTTTAACAGTTGTGTACATTTAAAAAAAGAGAACAAGTTGATATGATAAAAGTAGCCTACATGTGAGAGTCTGAAGATAAGATTTCCTTCATTAGGGTGATCAAGAGGTGACATGTGAAAAATAAGTTTTTAAAAAAGATTTATTTATTTTTATTTTATGTGCATTACTGTTTTGCCTGTATGCATGTCTCTGTGTGGGTGTCGTATCTCCTGGTGCTGGAGTTACAGGCAGTTGTGAGCTGTCACATGGATGCTGGGCATTGAACATTTACCTGACATGTAGAAGGCCTTGGATTTAATTCTTAGAAATATGAAAAGAGATTAAAATGTTGAGTTTTTCATCACCAGCAAACTATCTGAAATTATTTCCTTGCAAAGAGGAAAGATCCATTTTGGGTTTTAGAGGTTTCATGTGGCCATTTGGGGTTTTGATGTCATGCCTTTGTTGAGCAGTAAATCTTGGCTGTGGCCATGATTAAAGGAAACCTGCTCACAGGTTTTGGCAGCCAAGTAGCAAAACAGCGAGTATGGGCTAGGGTCTCTAAATCCTCTTCAAGTGTATTCTTCAGGGACCTAGTTTCCTCCTAGTGTTTTTTTTCCCCCATCTCTTGATGATTCCACAGTTGTCCAGTATTGTCCCAGGCTAGCGACCAAGTATGTGACACCAAAGGATACTGTAGCAAATATACATTTAAAAATATGCACATCTGCTTTTCCTAGAGTATTTTCAACTTTTGGAAATTTGAACCCACCCATCATCATTAGTACTGGAAAACTGTGCTATTGGTTATTTGAGCATATTCATGAATGGGAGTTTTGTTTATGGGCTGAGTGGCAGGGTGATGTATATCTGATGAAACTGTTGACATCAAAAGGAATATATACCCATATTGATGTACTTCCCAAAGAATGAGACTGTGAGAAGTTTACATTTCAAGATACAGAGACTGGAAGAACAAGGAACTACCTGATGAAAAAGGAGAAGACACTGGTGAGGCAAAGGGTACCTGGGCATGCACATAAGTCATACATGCATGCCAGAGAGGGAGAGGGAGAGGGAGAGGGAGAGAGAGAGGAAGGGAGAGGGAGAGGGAGAGGGAGAGAGAGAGAGGAGAGAGAGAGGAGAGGGAGAGGGAGAGAGAGAACACTAAGGGGGAAGATTTATTTCAAAGGGTTACATACTTCTGAGGAATGGTTGTTGGATCTGGCTATGGAGACTGCTCTGGGTGGACTATATTGGTGATAATAATGGATTGGAGATGGGTATCGCATGAGTTGGTCAGGGAGAAGAAGCATCAATGTAGCTCTTGAGAAGTTTTGTCACGGAGGCGAGAGAAACCATAAGGAAGAGTTGTTAAACTTAGTTTTTAGCTGTATGTAGGGTTTCTAGATTTTAAGGTGTAATACTTTAAAGTAAGAAATACAGGTTTTTAGGAATTATCTTAGTGATTGTTATTTCTGTTTTTTTCATCATTGCTTATTTTTTTCTGACTTACATGGTAGAGACAGGGAATGATTGCTATTCAAATGCTGATTATTTGTTGTTGTTGTATTTTGGTTTAATATAAAAAAATAGTAGTGAACACTTGGCCCTGTTGATGCTAGGTGGGCCTAACTTTTTAATTTTTTATCTTGTTCATAGATACTCTGTACTTCCTGTGTTCTGAGATAAAAACAATAACTTTTATTATATCCGAGAGAAGAAGCAATCCTTTTGGAATTACATGATCAATTCATTGGTCTGTTGCTGTACTTGGCTCATGCCACAGGAAGACTGAGTTTTTCATGGCTAGGAGAAAACTTTTATTATTAAAAAAAGACAGTGCACACCATCATCAAGAGTTTATAAACATCAATTTGAAGCAGCCAGTCTTGGATATGATAGCAAAGGACTTGAGTATTTAAAGAAGTTGGGGTTATTGTTTGATCTCAACATTTTTGATGTTTCAAATCTCCTTTCTTCCTTTTCATTCTCCACAAGCTTATTGCCTAAATAGTTTCCATCTCCTTTACTTTAATAAGGGATTTTGCAGTTGAATGTGCAACTTATCCTTTGCCTCAATTCACCACACGCCTAAACTAATCTAAGCTTTTGGTTAATTCTGTAGGCTTTCAGGTAAAGCAGCTCTTATGTAGGACAGTGTAACAAATGCTCATCAGAACTTGTCCATTGTGCAAGTATGTTTTAGTCTTCAGTTTCTAACAAACAAATTTAGAAAAATAAGCACTTCTTTTTGAGCTTTCATACCGTGTCATGTGTTCAAAACCACTCTAAAGAGATGCTACAACTTTTAATTTTTGGTTTTTTAGCCACCATACAGGGACATTAAATTGGCCACATGTTTCAGAAAGGAAATGTTGGGACTTGCTTTGTGTACTTCATATAAATATATTCTATTCTTTTGAAGTATATTGTGGGTAATGTTTTCCCCCTTTCCCCGCCATCTTGAAGTTATTATGCAAGCGCTTAACTGCATCATACTAAATCACTGTATTTTTTTGGGTGAGAGGTAGGTTAAGATCAAAGAAAATGAGTGCCCCCAAAACAACATATTTTCTTCAGATTTTTCCCTTTGTACATGTCTGTGAATTTTGCATGCAAGGAGCAGTGTCTGTCATTCTCTTGAAATTTTTCTTGTTTTGTCTTGGCTGATACTTTTTGTTTTTCAAGAAGATGCTTTATATGTGAGTATCTGAGTTAATAGAAGTGTGGGCTTCTGTCACTTAGAAAGAGATGTACATTGTGCATTAGCTATGTAAATGGAAAATTTCTCCAGCAAAGTGATTATTTTCCTTTTGAAACTATTGCTTTGAGTGGCAGGTAATATTTCAAAATTGCAACAACCCCATCTAAGAATATATTACTTGATGATCCTACTCTACAAGAATTCCTTGTTAATTGGTGATAGGCATGTCAGCCATTAAATTTGTTACTATATCGTGTGTCTATTTACATGGGGTTTGGACATGATAATCATTTTTCATTTTAACTTCATGGTGATTTTTAAATTTTTATTACATTTTGTGTGCATGTACAATGGCATATGGATGCCATGGAATACTTGTGGAGTTCAGAGCAAAACTTGAGATATTCTATTCTCTCCCTTCCAATCATATAGACCCTGGTGCTAGACCTCAAGTAGTCAGGCTCAGTGGTTAGTGGTAAGCACCTTTACCCACTGAGCCATCTCACTGACCTGATGGTGATTTCCTAGTTTATGGTATTTATTTAAAACCTATACCTTTAACTGTAGATAGTGGGATAGCTTTTACTGTAATAGCTTTTTCTCGTTTCAGGAAAAGCTTTTAAGTCCCTATATTTAGTTGTTTCAAAGGTTGGACTTGTAACTAGAGCTAAGTCTTAAAACTGTAGTTATCTAAATGTTAAGTTTATATAGACTTGAAATTGTAGATAAGACAAAACTGATACAAAAGTCAGTGTTAAATTTAACTGTTCTTTTATTTAGTAATGAAAGTAACCAGTGGCATTCTTGAACTTACTAAAAGTTAACATCAGATATTGTCAGCCTTGTATCTTTCCTCATTTTGTTATGAGGAACCAAGAATTTTGTATATACTGTTAATTAGTACAGAAACTTAGGGAACTTCTTCCATCTTATTTCCCCCTGTGGTATGGAACTGCATGGTTTCTGTGGTATAATTAATTCTGTTAAGTGTTTGTAGGTAATAAGAGTTTGTACAGATTCCCCTATTTCTCTCATAAAGGGATTTTTTTTTTTTTTTTTTCTGATTGACATTCGATCCAGCTGAGCATCTAAACACTATAGACTCTTACAGGCTCTACTGCTGTTGGGTAGCTAATGGGTCAACACTGGAGATCGTTGCCTCCTTTTTTTTTTTTTTTTTTTTTTTTTAATGTTTAAGTTAGCATGTAAAGTAATGGGTTTTATTATGACATATCCATGTGTATATAATCATTACAAGAGTCATTTATTGATTCTCTGTGTGTGGTAGGATGGGGTGCACATGTTTTGGTGCATATATTAGTGGAGGTTGGAGAACAACTTTAGAGAGTTGGTTCTCTCCTTTTAGCATGTGGATTCTGATGATTAACTTTTAGGATGCCCAGCTTTAGTTGTAAGTATCCTTACCTGCTGACCATCACAAAGTGATATGGGATGTCTTTCTGTATGCTGTGAATAAAGGAACTGTCTTGGCCTATAGCAAGCATCTTAGAAGTAGGCAGAGAAATTGGAGCATAGATAGGGGAAGGAGGGTGGAATCAGAGATGCCATCTAGCCGCCCCAGAAGCAACCTCTAAGGTAACACAAGTAAGCCACGGGCCACATGGCAAGACAGATTAATGGAAATGGATTGAGTTAAGATGCAGGAACTAGCTAGCAATATTCCTGAGCCACAGGTTGAGCAGCATGTAATTAATATAAGTGTCTGAGTCATTTTTGGGGGGAAAAGCAGCTATAGGCAGGACCGGACTACAGGGCTGGGGTTGGGCCAGAGACTTCTTACTACAGTCGATAGAGCATGTGACCCTTAGTCTCAGGGTCATTTGTTAGTGTCCCACATTGGGTGACATTTGTAGAAGTTGTTTCTGGTAGGCCTAGTCTCATGATTTGAACCTTCTCACAGCTGTTTAGTCCCCCTCAAATGACTCAGACACATATATTAATTTCATGCTGTTTGGCCTATGGCCCAGGCACATTGCTAGCTAGCTCTTTCATTTTTAATTCAACCCATTTCCATTAATCTGTCTGTCACATGGCCTGTGGCTCACCTGTATTACTTTTACATGTTGATTCTTGGGTGGCTGGATGGTGTCTCTTGACTCTGTCCTCCTTCCCCTATCTATGCTCCGATTTCGTTGCCTACTTCTAAGATGCCGGCCATAGGCCAAGACAGTTCCTTTATTAATGATGATATTCACAGCACACAGAGAGACGTGTTCTACTCTGTTCTGAGTCACGGTCACCTCTAGTGCTCTTCTCATCCTCCATGAGGACGGCTCCATGCATGTCAGATGCACTCACTGTGTCCTGTAATGTTCTCCTAAGAGCTGCTCTCCTTTCTAGTTTCACTACTCCCCCTCCCCCCATATAAATTTAAACATAGAGTCCTCTGCTGAAAGGAAGCACACCATATTTGTTTTTCTAAGTCTGACAGACTTAGAGTTGAACAGAATCTTGGTTCATGTTCATTTTTCCACAAATTTCTGTTTTCTTTCCTGATTAAAAAATTTTATGTGGTGTTGTACGTGATAGCCCAGGTGGTAATATGCTTGCCATGGACGTTTGAGGACCTGAGTTTCATGAAAAAGTGGGGTTTGGTGGTTTGGCCAGCTCAGTATGGTTCTCAGATTTCAGCAAGCAGTGTTTCCTACTCCTGAAGCTGAAAGCTTGTTTGAAGAGGATGACCTTCCCCAATAGAAGATGATCTGTCTTCAGTCAGTGGTATATGAGTAACTGCTCCCTACTAGAATTTCCAAACAAGCTCTCAAGATCAGGTAGCTTGATGACTTCACCATTCTCTTTCTGCTTTAGGGTTTTTTTTTTTTTTTTTTTTTTTTTTGGCTGTTTGGGGATGTTCATATTTGAAATTTGGACTTTTAAAATTTCTGTGAATGTAATTCAAATTTTAATAAGGATTATGTTGAATCTTTTGGTTGTTTCCTATAATACTGATTTTACCAATTCATGAACATGGATGGTTCAGTCTCATCACTTTCTCCTGGGTCTTTCAGTTTCTTTCTTCAGAGTCTTGACATTTTTATTGTAAAGGTCTTTAACTTTTCTTGTTAGGTTTAGTCACAGGTATTTTGTCTTTTTATTGTGAAGCTATTGTGAATAGGATTGTCTGCTCTGTTTCCTTTCTTAGGAAGTTTATAACTAGTTTGTAGAAATGCTCCTGACTTTTGTATATTGACTTTATAGCCTGCTACATTGTGGAAAGTTTAAAAACAAGACAAAAACAAAATCTAAGAGATTTTTAGAACTGAGAATTTTGAAATACAGGATCTTGTCACCCATGAGTAGCAGTACTTGAACTTCTTTCTTACTTGTATCTCTATTGTTTCTTTCTCTTGTAATTGTTGTACAGATTTCCTGTATTGAGTAACAACTGTGAGGAAGAATAGCCTTCCTTCAGTCCAGGTTTTACAGGGAATGCTTTCACTGTTTCTTCATTTAACATAATAGTGGCTATAGGCTTGTTCTTGAGTAATGTTTATTCCTGCTTTCTTTGAGGATTCTGATTATGTTGCCACCTCTCTCCTCTCCCCACTCACTCCTGACCCTTCCTCTCCCTTCCTCTCCCTTCCTCTCCCTCTCTCTCCCTCTCCTCTTCCTTCCTCATTTTTAAATGACTCACTGGTTAGGGTTGCCTAGGATATGGGTTGGTGTTATTTTAAATGACTCTGTAATTAGGGTCACTTATATGAATATGAGTGGGGGCTATGTGGTGGCACATGGACAACTTACCAGTGCCTCACCACTGAAGAAGGTGATTCTCTCTCTTCCAGTTATTAGCTGCCATAAGCTCCTTAGGGAAGAGTAGGGGCCTCAGGAGTCCCTCCCCAATACAGAAGTAGGTGCTGGATTCATGAGTACACTTGCCACTTTAGAAAGATGTCAGGTTCATTTTTGCTGTCTATTGAGATGACTGTGAGTTCTCTTCCCAAATTTGTTTTTGTTTTGTTTTGTGTTAAATTTATGGGTTTGGGTATATCATAACAATTTTACTTCTTTATATTGAAACAGTCATAGTGTGTGATCTTTTTCAAATTTTTCAGAATATTCTTAAGAATGGTGTGTTTACAAACATAAGGGGATTTGCCCATTTTGTGTGTGTGTCTGTCTGTCTGTCTGCCTGGTTTTGCTATCAGTATACTACTTGCTAGTGCAGTATGATGCGCTTTTTTTTTTTTTTTTTTTTTTTGTGGCCTTCCTTTTCTTTCTAGATGTGAAAACTTTGTGAGCATTGTAGTTGTTGGGTTCTGCAGTGAATCCATCCAGTTCTGAGCTTTCTTTTTTTGTGTGTTTGTGTATGTGTGTGATATGATCTCTCTCTCTGTAGCCTTGGCTGGTCTGGAACTTGCTATGTATATCTTACAGGTGTCTGCCTCCCAAATGCTGGGATCAAAGGCTTGTGCCAGCATGTTCATCATGGGGATGTTCATCATGGGGATTTTTTTCCTAATTTTTGTGTCATTTTTATTGAAAATCTGTTTAAGATAAAAATTTTAAATTGTTGTGGATAGGCCATGTATGCCTAAGAATTTATCCATATGTTTTTTAAACATCTCACTCTTTAGGAATAGAAATTTAAAAATATTCCCTGAAGTCCTTTAGGCTTTGTTGGAGTCTGTTACTTTTCCTTTTGCTCATCCCTAATTTTATTAATTTGGTTTGGCTAGGACTTTGTTAATCATGTTTACCTTTTCCAACAATCAACATATTTTAAAAAATAATTCTATGCTTGTTTCTTTAATTTTCATTTAAATAATTTTTAACCTTTATTATTTTCATCCACTGCCTTTTAGCATGGCTTGGTCTTTTCTTTGAACACTGCATACTATATTATTAGGTTCACTATTTGAAAACTTAATGGTTTTATGCAAGGCCTTCAGGACTACACAGAATTTCTTCTTAGTACTGTCTGCTTTGTATCCTAAAAGTTAACATAAGTTTTCCTTTTATTATCATTGTTTCTAAGAAGTTTTAATTTCCTTAATGGTTTTGTCAGATGAATGAGGTCATTTAAGTGTATATTTTTTAGTCTCCATGTATTGTATTCTTTCTGTATTTTTGTGTTCTATTGATTTCAAGATTTGCTCTTTAATGATATAAGATACAAGAATTTATTTAGATTCTTTTGTGTTTGTTAAGACTTGCTTGGTGACCTAAAATATGTTCTATTTTTGAGAAGGTTCCATGAGGTATTGTGAAGACTGCATAGTCCTTTTACGTTAGATAGAGTGTTCTGTAGATATTTGTTATATCTATTTGATAGTAGTTGCTTTTTGATGTTGCTAATTTTTCATTGTTAGTTTTAATTTTGGGATAGTGAGGTCTCCCAGTATTATTCCTCTGTTATTGTATGAGGACCTATTTGCATTTAATGTCCGTTAGTGTTTGTATTAACTTATTTTTAGCTGTTGTATCTTGTTGGTGAATCTTTTGTTAATATGTAGTAGCCTCTTACAAAAGATTTATTTATGTATGTGAATATTTTGTCTACATATTATCTATTATCTGTGTATTATTTGTTTGCTTTGTGCTTGAGGAGACCAAAAGAGACTGTTGGGTCGCCTGAACTGTTCATGTCCTGGGAAAATGAACCAGTGCCCATAGAAGAGCAGACCTTTCCTGTTTAGGACTGCAACTTTCTTACAGTGTTCCTTCAAGAATCTTCTACAGTGTTTGTTAGTTTGGTTTCCACAAACTGCCTTAGTATATACTATCTTGAAATGCTCTTTTTCATTGATGATTAAGAAGAAAGAAGTTTTGTTGGATATACCAATTTAGCAGTGTATTACTATATACTTTCTTGGCTTTTTATCATAGAAGATAGGAGATCGGATGTTAATCTAAGAGTTGGCATGTTTTTTTAAGTTAAAAACTTTTTCCTTCCCTCCCTCCCTCCCTCTTCCTCCCTCCATTCATTCAAATGTAAGTGTTAGTGTTGCACCTGGGATGGAAAAGTATCCTAGTGGTAAGGAACCAAGGGATACCACAAAGTCACTCACTGTATAACCCTGCTCCAGGTAAAGGGTTCCCCAATGCAAGTGTAACAGTTCTTCTCCAGCAGGGAGGGTTTCTCCAGAGAATTTGTTATAGCTCTGCTCCTCTCTGTTCTGGAAAAGTGTTACAGCTCTGCTCTGCTAATGGAAAGCTTCCTGGGTGAAAGTATTACAACTCTGCTCTGCTCTAGCAAAAGTTGTTATAGCTCTGCTCATGTCATATTTACTCCCTGCTCCTGTGTGACCCAGTGCCATGGGACATGTGTGGAGGTAAGATCGTTTTTTTACCATAGGAGTCTTGGGCTCCAATTCAAGTTGTCTTATTTGACAGCAAGCACCTTCAGCCTATTGAACTATATCACTGGCCCTTAGTTTTTACATCTTTTGGTATTATTTGTTTTATAATCTTGACATTTGACTGTTTTAAATATTTTCTCTGGTCATGTCTTCTTAGGGATTCTAAATGCCTCTTACATTTGAACTTCCTTTTATTTCTCTAGCTTTAGGGAATTTAATGCTATAAGTTTATTCCTTGTGCCTTTACTTTTTAATCTCATTTTTCTATCCCATAGATCCTTAGGTTAGTTTCTTGATGGTATCTCAGGGTATCCTGTTATAGTGATTGATGCTCATTTATTTTTTCTTGATTTTTAATTATGATATTTTCTTGATTATGTTGTCTATTCCTAATATTTTCATTTCTTTTTGATAGAGTTTGTTGGCCATGTTTTCTAGTGTATTTAAAAAATTTTTGAAATTTAACCCATGAGTTTTAAATTTCTAACATTTAATTTGTTCCTTTTCTTAAAATTTAAATTTTCTTGATTAACTTTTCTTTTATGTTATTAACTTTTTTAAATCCATTCTTCTGATTTTCTCATCTATTAGGTTGGTGCAGAAGTAGTTGGAGGTTTTTCATTGTTGACTTTTGCCATGATATTGGAATGTATTCTTAATAAATGTGGTTATCATTTTAATACACATTTCTCACATTATTGTATCTTTTCTAATAACTTACTTGCTATTTACTTTATTTTATGGTGATTATTTTAGATAAAAACCAAATTGGAGCAGTTTTCCTGTCTTAGTTGAAATGAGTCATAAGGCAGTAGAGACAACTTGGTATGTCAACAATATATGGGTCTTAGGAACTGCTAATGAATGTATAGTGCTGTGATCCAGGGTGCCCATGTCCCAGAGGAAATGGTGAGAGCCCAACTTAATACAAACAACCTCAGAGCTTGTCATTTTAAAGATCAAAAAAGAAGAGGGAGAAAATTTGCACAGGACAGGAGAAAAGACATCAAGCAGTTTTTCTCCTAACTCAGCTGGAAGAGATGAAATATGGCATTAAAAATAATAATGCCAACTTCCCCAACCTTGCTGAATTATTTGCTTTGTAACTCCAGTTTCTTAGGAAACTGAAAGCAAGTTTAATTCTAAAAGCTAGCCAGCAGAATACATTTAGACTTGCAACAAAGGAACTTTGAATTTGAACTGTTTAGTAGTTAGAAACATGGAAACTTTGTTGAAGCTACAATATGAAAGTTGATGTAGGTGGCATTAAGCAGTGCTCTTAATATCAAGTGAACTGTCTAGTGGTGGCATCAGCATTCCTAACCATACTAACTGTCCTGGTTAGCCTTGTCAGTTTGACATTATCTGGGAAGGAATCTCAGCTGAGGATTTGTGTACATCATATTTGCCTGCTGGCATGTTTGTGGGGATTGATTATTTGATTGTTACCCATCAAATTGTGGGTGGCACCAAGTTACCTGAACATAATTCATCAAGCAAGCAGCATTCTCCATGTTTTTTTTGCTGCACTTCCTTGGTTATGAAATGATTTCCTTAGTCAGAGGTAATGCTGTGTGGAGTAGCAAGTAGATCTGGCTCAGTCCTACCGTGACTTCTCACTTACTTTATAATCTGAGTACCATTCTTAGGATCTACATAATAGAAGGAGAGAATTAACTGAAGCCTGCAAATTTCAGTGCTTCTCATATGCATGACCCCAGCATGTATAGGGGACCTATAAATACATGACATCTTAGAGATCAATTAGAAAACTAATGTTAAGGCATGAGAAGAGTATTCTAGGTTTGTAGAGTACTATGAAAAGACCAAACCATGGATGTGAAAACAGAATTCCATAACTTAAGACAGAAAGTAGTACTAATAAAATCACAGCAAAAAAGTTTTCTACATTTAGAAAAAGAAATATTTATATAGGTATAGGTGTAGTAAGAGGTTTCTGGCCCAGAGTTTTGGGCCTAGCGTCAAGGTTTAGACCCACAGACCCACAGACCCACAGACCAGCAGAGACACACAGATGCTTACAATAGTTTTAGGCTGATTGGCGTAAGGCCCAGGCATATAACTTGCTAACTCTTTACCCTTAAACTAACCCATGACTCTTATCCTGTTCAGCCATGTGGCTTGGTACCTTTTCTCAGAGCAGCACAGTTGTCCTCTGCATCTTCTGGCTTGTCTGGCAACTCTGGAGTCTCTATGGCATTCCTGCTCTGTTCTTTCTGTTCCCAGAGTTTTCTTAGTCTGGTAGCCCCTCCCACACTTCCTGTCTGCCTTTGGCCAATCAGCACTTTTTGTTAAACCAGTGGGTGGGACAGTTATTTACAATGTAACAACATAATCCCCCTACACCTATATGTAGTGGATTTATGATGTTACATTGTAAATAATTGTCCTGCCCATGAATCTACCACATCTATGTGAAGGTATGCTTTGAGGGTGATAGCACATCTCAGCAGAACTCTAAAAGTCAAGAAGACTTAGAGTGCTGTATTTCTTTTATTTAGGTTTTTTTTTTTTTTTTTTTTTTTTTTAAATAAATTTGTTTCAGTGTCTCGCGTCTGTTTTTGCTCAGGTTTTCTGTATTTCTAGAATAATAATTGTTAATGAAACACCAGCTGTTTCTCTTAACATTTTAATTCTAGTCACTGAATACGAATATATCCTTCCTTATATTTAGTAGGTGAATTAAACAGGACGTATTTGTCAGATTGGATTATTTATATGCTTTACATCTGTCACTTTGAGATTGGTGTATATGGTTATTTTATCATATTTGTGTTAGCTTATGAATGGATGAACATTTAACTTTTATCTTTTTTATAGTCTATAAAAAGTGTCATTTAATTTAGTTAGCACTAATTATCTACAACTGATTCTGATATTAACTTCGAATGGGAAAGTATGTTGTAAGGTTTTTAGTCTCACAAAAGTTTGATTTTGTTATATAGTTTAATATACACTAGCTCAAAATCTGTGCTTGGATAATAATATTTGATTTAATATGTAATAAACTTGTATATAGGGATTAGCAACAAGATGTGGAAGTTAGGCTAATCAAAACATCAACTATATTGTTACTTACTCAGTATTATAGCTATTAAGGGGTGATATTAAAAGTACTTATGCAGGTGAGAGAAATGAGTGTCAGGAAAGACTGCCGTCTAAGAAGGCAAGTACGGAAGTGCCCACAAGGGGGTGTGCTCATCCAGAGAAATTTCAGCAACCTTTCCTGTTACACAGGGTAAAAATGCATTTTTTTTTTTTTTTTTTTTTTAAGCATATATACTTCCAGGCTGTGTTCCTTACATCTTGGGAAACCCTTACCACAGCAAGACAGCAAGTATTCGCATTCATCTTCTGGAACATATTTATTTTGATGTGTGATTTTTTTTTTTTTCTAGCATGAACAAAGG
The DNA here is from genome assembly GCA_033318265.1 of Phyllotis vaccarum. NCBI lineage: Eukaryota > Metazoa > Chordata > Mammalia > Rodentia > Cricetidae > Phyllotis > Phyllotis vaccarum. The sequence goes on along the minus strand of JARWLC010000001.1, from coordinate 167,934,751 downwards.
TCTTTTAGAATGAAAGTGTGAGTTACCTTGTAAACATAGGCAAGTGTATAATTGAGCATCATTATGAATTACAAGTTTGTAAATTTTTTTTCCCTTTGGGGTATATTGATAACACTTTAGTTTTGTAAGCACTATCATTTTTTCTGTGAAGAAGTGTTAAGTTTCATAAAATACCGACTGGCTCGTTAGCCCTTTTAAAATACAGGTGGTGCCATATTCATTCTCCATTCATTACTGTGTTATGGTTGAGAAATGCTCAGGCCTCATGACCTCATGTTCTCTTGTTCAATGCTGTTACTTTTACTTTTGTTCTCAGTATTATAGCCAGCAAACAATTGCTGAGTATTTATGTCATTTTAAAAACAGGCTTTAGTTAGTGAAGAAAGCATTAGGTGCTTAGGCTCTGTCCTTTACGTATTTGGCTCTGGGGTATTAAACAAGAAATGGAAATCTTATCATTTGATATATGCCAAGACAGTGAGACATCAGTGAGGGCTACAGGACTGGATACAGAAGTCTGAGCTCCCCTTTTCAAGCTTATGGAAAGAGGAATTAAAGCCGAATTGAGGAAGTACAAGTTCTAGGGTCAGCAGCCGTCAAGTGGAGGAGCTTGGTTGAACCATGGGATCTGCACAGGTCTGAGGCTTAGGGCTGGTTGGCAGTGTTGCTCCATTTCACTGTTAACCCAGACTGTAACGTGCTGTCCAGCCAAACTACTGGGCTGCTTACATTTGTCTCCAGTGGGGAATGTTAGATGACCAAGTCAAATTGTCTACACAATTTAGCAAAATATAAAGGCCCTAGAGGAAGTAAGCCCACACCCACCCTAAATGCCTCTAAGTGTACTTGGGACCAAATGAGAGTGTTTGAAATTATGTATAGGGATTATCTGCATTGATGTAGGCTTTTGAATGTTGTGAGCCTCTGAAACACCGAGGTTAAATTGAAAGGTATTTGATCCTCTAAGGTATATTATATATGTCCTAGAATGTACTTTGCTTTTTGCTCATTTGTTTTAGTTCTTTTGATTTATCTGTTTTCTAATATTTTAATCTATTGTAGAACAAAAGGAGAAAGAGCATATGTATACTTTGCTTTTTACTTTTTAGTATGCTTGCCTTTGTGAGTTTGAATAATTTTTGTTTATGTGGATATATTCATAATTAACTGGCCAAACAGACAGTGGTATTCTTTTAAGATCTCCTGGCATATAAGGCAACATATTAGTGTTTTATAAGTCAGTATAATTACTATCCTTCAATATGGAGAAGGTCCCATTTAAATCCTGGGTAAGTGGCCCATCCGAATTGTTACAGTGTTTCTCTGGCAGGAATAAGATCCAGATTGTCTGTGTTACTTTCTAGTCCTTTATCTGTTATTCCCCACTGCTTTAAGACTCAGTTCAAAGGCCAGTGGAGTTCTGGCATTTAAAAGTGTAATTTTATCCAGAGAAAGTGAGAGTATGCCTAAAATGAAAGAAAGACCTATTTTCCAGATTATGGCCAGGTGTTCCTTAAAAGAACTAACTTGAACAACTAAATTGAAAAACGCTCCCCATTTTTACAAAAGGTTTGCTGCTGCTCATTTATTTAAAAAAGTTTTTGTTTGCTTATTTACGTGTTATTTAATCATTCCAGGTACTGAATTCAAATCCCATTAGTATGTTGTACTGTAACTGTCGGTATAGCGGTATGATGCATGTACCTCTATGAAATTCCCCCTTCTCTTTTGTGTTTATTTCTCAGACATTGATTATTGATTATAGCAAAGAACAGCCATCTTTCCAGTAGAGAAAGTCCAGCTGAAGCAAACATTTGGTATGAATATTGCTTTTTAGAGCTTTTAGGAACTAAGAAAATTTGGAGTTAAGGAAAAGTAAAAAATGAGAGGAGTATGATCCAGTGTCAGATGACCTCAGAGGGTGACAGAGCATTACAGAAGACAAAAACAACAGTGGGCATAGAAATGTGTGGTCAAAATCAAGGCATATATTTCTTTACAGAGAAAGTAAGGGTATAATTCTTGATGGATAAATCTTTGAGAAGTTTATTTTAAGTAGTACACTAATGGGCATGTAAAACTTCCTGAAATAAAGATCACTCTCATTTTGTGAGAAATGGATCTGGGTTTGAGTATAGTGAGTGTGGAGGCAGCCTAAGATTCGCAGTAGTCACTTGTAAGGGTGTGCATTGGGGACAGGCCTCACGGAGATGTGTGTAAAAGCATTGCATTTGGGAAAGATCTAAATGTAACTCAGTAACAAGAAAAGAGCTTCACATATGCTGAGCTTGGATCGAACATGCAACTTGAACAACATTATGTTTCAGAGGGTAAAAAGTGATGTTCCACTAAGAATATTCATTTTATAGTATTTGTTATCTGTTGCTTATAGGTACACCAGGGTACAATAACCCCAGACTAGCCTAGAACAAACTAATGCACCCATGTTCATGGCATAGGAAGAAAAGTGCATGTTTAGGGAAATGACTGCAGGATTTTACCACAGGTGTGGGGGTGGAGTTATTTGCTTTTATTACTGGAGAGAAACCCAGTTGGTGTTGAAGAAGTTGATGGGGGGTGTCATGTTTGGGGTGGGGTGGCCCTTTGCTGAGATTTTAGTAGTAGAATAAGTACATGCTTTATTTAGCTTACTTAACAAATGTTTTTCTCCCAGAACCATCTTTATTGTGATCTGTATATAGTATTAATTTCTTCATTGATTTTCAACTTCAATTTTGGTTTTTAGATACTATATATAACCTGCTCTCTTTTTGACTTCTTTAATTGTCCATTTAATATTGGTTTTCTAAAATCAGCATTTTGCATATAAATTTCCTTCCAAGTACTGTTTACTTTTCCTGTGTTCCATGGTTTTGAAGTGTTCTGCTGTTATCATTTATTCTGTTTTACTTCCACTTAGTTTTATTTGATCTACAAATTTTTCAGAAGTGTTTTAATTTCCAAATTTTAATGAGTTCTATTTTTTTAAAGTCACTATGTATTCTTTTTGATGTTGCTTCTTGAAATTTTTTGTGATTTATAGTTTAATGTATGATAACTTGTAAACATTCACATGTGCTTTAAGGTTGTATTTTCTGTGTAACAGCTTATGAACACCTGTAATGTCCTGTGTTTAATGTGCTGTTGCTGTTCATGTCTGTGTTTTACTGATTTTCCCCTGTTTACCCTACTTATGATGGGAAGAAATGTGTTGAAATATCTCAGTATGAATTATGGTTTGTTGATTCTTTTTTCCTTTGTAAGTTTTTCTTCACCTAAGTTTAGAGCTCCTTCACTTAAGTTTATAAGTATGACTGAATTTAGAGTTAGTTTTTTCAGTGGGGCTTTATCTTCATCACTTATCATAGTCTCTTTATTTCTTTAATACTTTTTGTATATAAAGCATGATATTAAAATGCCTCACTGTTTAGGTTGATATTTGCTCAATGTATATAGATTCTCTACCTGTTCTCTTATTTTTAAATTTCTGTACCTTTTATACTTTCTTGTAACTAACACAAACTCAGGGCTGGGCAGAGAGCACACTGATATGCATATGCATAGCATGTGGAAAGTCCTTGATTCAGAACTCATCACTGCAAACAAAAAACCAAAATAAAAAACTTAAAAACAAAAGTAAAAGGACAGCAAGATTTAAAAATGCATTCTTAACAAAATATTTTTAAAGACGATATTGCTTGTATTGAGTATATAGATTTGCCATTTGTTTTATTTCCTTGTTTTTATGTCTATGATGACCCTTTTTGGATTTAAAAAAAATTTTTTCTCCCTTTATTAGTGAGTGCTGTGCTAGGGATTGGGACCTAAGGCTTCATTTTTGCTAGGTACATTATCTATCACTGGCCTGTATGTGAACTTCTTTTGAAGTCTATCAGCCATTTATTCATTCATCCATTCGTTCTGGACATACCTTAGAGATATTAACTCCTCTTTTGAGCGTTGACATACATTAATGAAATATACAAAAGTTCTTGTTCTCTTAAGAGTTATAATTTTGTGTTAGAAATAGACAACTTAGGGGCTGGAGAGATGGCTCATAAGGCTTTAAGAACACTGGATTTGATTCCCAGAACCCACATGGTGACTTACAATCATCTTATAACTCCAGTCTTTGGGGACCTGAATTGAAGGCAGAAGACATACAAATTTAAAAATAGATAAATAAAATATTTAAATGAAACAGTTTAATTAAAAAAGGAAATAGAATTTACATCGAAAATAATATTATACAGGTTAAAGAAAAAGTTAATGTTTGAGATGATGATATTATAGAAAAAAGATGAAGCAGAAAATAGAAAGTGAAAAAGATCATGTGTGTGTGTCTGGGAAGATGCAGGAGTAATCAGGACAGACTACAGCTTTAAAGCGAATGACCTCTCAGTTTCTTAAAGGAAGATCTGTTTGTATATTCACAAGTGTATTTATTTAATTTTGCCCTTTAAAATATAGTTTTATTGGTTATCTATTTAGATATGTATCTTTTTATGGAAGACACAATGCTAACCAGTAACTTATGGCAAATAAGGCTTTTGGAACATGCCATTTCATTGTAAGTGACCCCCCTGTCCTTCCCAGCCTCGTTCCTGTCAATTTCCTAGACTTCTGGCATTTTTGTTACATTGTCACTGGAACATTTGAGTCATCTTCTCATTAAATATTTTCCCCTTTACTGTGCCCATTGTTCTGAGTTAGGCACAGATTAGACACTGTTTTATCTGTATCTCCTATATTTTAAAACTTTCCATGGTATCTTAACTCTTCTGCTTACAAGGAGTATAAAATGTGTTCTAAATATGTCTTAAACACATGGAAATAGAAAACAGTGAAAATTTTATTTTTAAGATAGTACATCTAAAGTGAACAACTCAATGAGTCTTGATCTGTGTATATAATCACGTAGCTCATAAAGAGAATTTTGATTACATGATAAAATTTTCTCATGCTTCTTAGTTAATATCCTTGTTTGACCCAATAAAGCCATTCTCAGTTGCTTTCCTTATAGTTTGACCTGTTACAAAACTTCACAAAAATGGAAACATCATTGTTCTTTTGTATCTTCCATCTCTTTCTCTACTTATGTCTGAAACATGTTAATAATTTCAGTTGCTGAGCTGTCCTTTGCTGTTGATGACATCATTATTTGTCTACATATTCTTTTGTCGATAGACATTTGAGTCCTTTGAAGAGTTTGCTTTTTGCAGATAAACAGTCTGACTAGCTTTTGCAAGTCTTTGTGCGACAGTGCTCTCCTTTCTCTGTGATACTTAGGGGTTTAGTTGCGGTGTCATGCTTTTGCACCTCTTATAGGATTTTAAAATTTGATTTAGAACTAGAAATGTGATTAGCATTTATCCTGCACAGGTAAGTCAACATAGATATGTTCATTATTAGATGGTTGAGCTGTTTTGTTTTTGTAAGACAGAGTCTTGCTGAGTAGCCAAGCAGGGTTCACATCCTTCCTTGGCCTGTTGGGTGCTGGGATTATAGGTGCTACCACATTCAGCTCTGCACTAATAATACTTCATGTCCTTGAGATGTGCTTTGTAAATAATTTGATAAGTGTAATTTATAATCTAATTTATATTATCTCCAAGAGCTTCTTAAAATTGTCATATACTTAGGTATTTTTTCCAATTCTCAGTACCTTAGGTTTACTGCACTAACTATACAAATAAACTAGGTATTGTTAAATAGCATGAGTAAGAAGGATACAAGTGCTGAGAGAGAACGCTCCACATATATGATGCTTTTGTATAGGCCTGATGACTCAAGTCTAATTTTAAATTCTACCAGCTGGCAGGATACCACTCCTAAGCATTTTCCTTTGACTTCCACACTGGCAATGTTGTCATGCACTCACTCACACACGCGCGCACGCGCACACACACACACACACACACACACACACACACACACACACACACAACTATTTTGTAAATATATTCATTGGCTTTATCATAAATAACACATGCTCATATGACATGTACATGAAGCTCCCAAAATTGCTTAATTTCACAGAGAAAAGAGTCCCACAGAACTCATTATTTGAAAGATTTTTAAACACTAAGATTAAGACCTTTTTCTTTGTAATTTTAAAGTTCTTAAACATTTTATTAGTTCTTTGAAATTTTCATTATATTCACCCCTCTTCCTACTTATTTCAGATCTACTCTTCCCTTCCCTCCATCCCAACCTACCCCCCCCCCCAATGTGTGTTTAGTGTGTGTGTTTAACCTGTTAATGTCAATTTATGCTGCCCCTATACTCCCTTGGGTATGTGGTAATCCCCCGGAATGTGATTCACTTATTCAAAGAAAACCAACTTTCCCCCCAGCAGCTATCAATTGCCAATAGCTCCTCAGTGAAGAGTGGGGATTTCATGACCACTTTCCCTCACTGTGGGAATCTGCCTGTCTTGAGCTTGTGCAGGTCATGTGCATGCTGTTACAGTAGATGTGGGTCCATATGTGTAGTTGCCCTCTTGTGTTCAAAAAATACTGTTTCATTGTAGTCACCTACTATCTCTGGTTCATACGATGTTTTGCCTCTCCATTATGAATTGATCCCTGAGCCTTGGTTGGGAGATTGTTATATAGGTCTCAATTAGTTCTGAGCATTTCATAGTCTCTCATTTTCTGCATCTTGACCAGTCTTGGATTTCTTTGTTGATCATCGTCTACTTCAAACAGAAGTTTTGATGAAGTTTGAAAGATGCAGTCATTTATGTATACAAAGTTAAGTAATTAGCAGTCAGTTTAATATTCTGTTATTTAGTGGAGTAATGGTTGCAGATTCTGCTCTAGGGCCTGTGACCTGTCTAACTCTGATATTTCAGCTCCGACAATGGTGTCAGGTATGGGTTTCAACTTGTGGAGCAGACCTTAAATTCAATCAGAAAGTGGTTGGTTACTCTTATGGTAACATTGGGCTTATCTTGCTAGACAGTTACTATTGTAGCTTACAGGGTTCACAGCTGGGTAAAATTGATGATTATTTTTCTTCTCTGGTAGTGAAACAAATATCTTTCAGCTCCCTGAAAGCCCGTCAATAGCGGTGAAGTTTCCAAATCAGTACCTGAATGATTGCTTCATATTCAGTGTCTCAAATATATAGTGTCTTCAGCAAAAGAAGATAACCAATAGCATCACCTATACTGTTTGGTTTGTGGGACCTCAGTGGCCAACAGTTTCAAAAGTGCTAACCTATTTCTGACTTAGGCTTTTTATTTATTAACCTGTGATATCTAGCAGGGAGAACATTTTTGCCCCATCTACTCATTCATGTTCATTAAAGTTTTATTCACAATACAGTAGCCAGAGAAAGATAACAATATATGTGTCCACCATCTGATTAGATAACAAAAATGCCATACATTTATACAATGGAGTATTATTCAGCTATTAAGAAAAATGAAAATATGAAATTTTCAGGTAAATTAGCAGATATGGGAACTGTTCTATTCAGTGAGGTAACCTAAGCCCAGAAAGACAGATGTTACATGTTTTTCTTTTTTGTAGAGAGACAACTTTTAATTTTCAGATATGTGAACTCCATTTGGAATTCCTATGGAAGTCAGGGACGGTTATTAAGGGGCCATGGGGGTGAGGGCTCTCAAGAGAGGACAGATTGAATGCTGTGGTAAAAAGGGTTCCAGTGAGAATAGTGGAACGTGAAGGATTAAATGGGCTGGTTTATGGAAGGGGAACGGAGAGAAGGGAATTCACAGTGGTAACCAACAGTAGAAATGCTTTTAAAAAATCACAAGGAAATCTATTACTGTCTAAGGTTTCTAAATTATGTATACATGCATGCATAAAAGGAGTTTAAATGAAGTTAATTTTATTTTTATTAATAAAATATCTATTTTTGAGAATTTCATACAATACAATGAATTTTGTTCATACTTGCCACCCCTAGTTCCACACATAACTCCTGTATCTACCTCCCCAGTGTCATGCCTGTCTTTGTCTGTCCATAGCCCACAGTCCAGCTTGGGCTGCCCTTACACATGGCATCCTTTGGAGCATGCTTGGCGCTCCAGGGACCACATCCCTATAGAAAACTGATGTCACCCTCTCTCCTAGCAGCTGTCATTGGTTGGTTAGTAGATTTTTATCTAGTTCGAATTTTCCAACCCATAGCATTATACAGAGATCCTACCTTTTGGAAAACATTGTCCTTTGTACCTTTGAGAATTTGTAATTCTCAAGATAATCTTGTGGAGCTTCCCTGTGGTATGAATTTATAATTAACATCATAACCCATGTAATATGAAATCTCCTTAAAAACACACTTTATCTAATATATTTTAAGTTGAAAATTTCCAACTTTTGTTGAATAATTTAGGAAATAAGAGTTTTATATACTATATAACTCTGTGTCATAAATGTTTATATGAATTTACATGGTACTTCAGAGTCATGAAATTCATCTCACTTAAAGGGAAGGAGGGATTATTTAGCACTAAAGTTCTTGTCTACAATTTATAAGAATTATTATTTATAGTTTTGGCAGTGGAAGATGCTTTTCTATTCTTCTCCTTCCCCCTCCTTTCATATTGGATCTAACTCAGTGCCTCAAGCATGTTGATTATGTGCTATTCCCCTGAGGTATATTCAGCCCAGAGGATGGCTTCTGCAGAGACAAGGGAAAGATCATTGGATATTGTTATTCCCAGTCTTTTCCTTGGTTTTGGTCACTCTTCATATATAAAGGCAGATAATTTTGACTTTGTTCACATGAACTTACTCTGTTCCACACTGGCCACTAATAGAGGCTGGTTTGTTGGGGCAAGCATTGGTTGAGAATTAGATCTCCTGTGGCCAGAACCATCTTTCCCAGATACTCAAAAATGGTGAAGCTAATGGGGTGACAGCTCAGCAGTTAAGGGCATTTATTGCTGTTTTAGTGGACCAGGTTTGGTTCCCAGTACTCTCATGGTGGCTCACAGCCATCTGTAACTCAGGTTCCAAGGTATTTAGTTAGTGTCTTCTGACCTCTGTGCATGGGAACCAAGGATATAAGTGATACATGCATTTGTGCAGGAAAAATGCTCATACACATAATTAAATGTAATAAAATGAAAAACCTTGTGGTGGCATTGCTACATCATCTTGTAGGGCACAGAAACTTTTCTTTCCATAAGGGGAAGCTTTTACTAGCCAAGATGCTGCTCTTAGATCTACTAATTGTCATTGGAAGAGTTCAGTGTATCGGAGACTGTCTCCTTCATCTCTACTGTTAGGTTTGTTCTATGGCATACCAACTTCCAGATACACGCATATACTTAAGACTTAGTCCTGTATCTAGCTGCTTAATATTTGAGTAATTTTGTTCAAATGTAAGACAGTACTAATGCTGATGAAACAAGTGATTGATAATGGTGTCTTTTAGAGTGTTTCAGAACTAGAGAATCAGGCCAGAGGTGTAATTTTCTGGTGAGAAACTCCCCGCCCCCGAGATTTATTGCCTTAAAAGTAGTTTACACATGTCACTTCCACTAGTCCTTGTGATAACTATGTAAAAGCTGTCTCCATTTTGGAGCAGAGAAAACTAAAATTACAGTTAGAAAGTTCATTTTAGTTTTTTTTTTTTCCCCAATATTAGTGGTGTGCTTTCTGCCAAATTCACATATATGCATTTATCCAGGGCAGAGGGAGAATGACACTGTATTTTACATAGTTGTTTTCTTGTCACAGTTTTATCAGAAAAGTAATGTGAATAGCCTGCTTCTTTCAGGGACAATAGGTGTATGTGTATCTGTGCATTTTTAAGTATTTATGGGGTGTCAGAATGTAATGGTAGTTCCACATAGTAACAGTGATTGTGTGTTTTAACCCGAGATTTTATTCCCATACAAATGAGCTCTGTGAAATTATTATGCCAAAAATACCAATATTTGTCTTTCACTCAATTTATCTACACTTCATAAAAGTCCTTAAATATTACTTCATTATCTTAAAATTTGCTTTGCAATATATGAAGTTTGTGGAATGGTTTTTAAATATTTATGAAGTAGTTTTGATTTTTGCAGGTGTTATAGAATTAGGAATATAGAGCTTAATTTAGAACAAAATCATCTTTTTTCCATTTTTCATTTTAAAAACCACATTACAGTAAATTCATCTGTGTGAGCCAGCTATACTAACGTTGTTTTTTATTTCTCTATAGTGTTTTGGTCAGGCAGAAACATTCTTCTAGTTTACAATATTGCAATTATGATGCATTGTGGATAATACTTATGTGTTGTATTTATGTCATGCTCTCCCCTGTAAAATTTTTATCCTGTAAAATGCTTATGCCAGATCAGCACTGCAGCCTATTTAAAACAAACAAACAGAAATGCAGACAACTAATAAATATCCTTATAAAATAGATTTTAAGGCCTGTGAGTTTACTGTGTAGTAGACTATTGCCTTTACGATGAGAAAATTAGTATTCTTCTGTCCTAGGGAGGATGGGGATTAAGAGAAATTGTAAGCACTATTGCCAGTCTGCACGCATCTGTGCCCACTCCAGAATGCACGCTCACAAATGTGCATGTGCCACACACAGAAACACAGAAACAGACACACATGGTAAGTGCAGATGTAATACATATGTTAATTTTCTGCATTCTGCCATACATGCTACAACATATATTTATGTTAAAACATCATGCTGTATGCTGTAAATATATGGGTTTTTGTCACTTTTAAGAAGAAGGAAATGCCCTCAAATGTTAGAGAATGTAATAGAAAAGCTATAATTTTCTGATTCATCAGAAGTTGTCTTTATCAAACTTACAGAGCCTTGCCTTAAGTTGTATCTGTTCTGAGAACCAACAGAGTATGTGTAGATTTCCAGATCTGTACATTAATGACACAAATTGCTGCTTCACCTCCCTCAATGGTATTGCCAATGTAATCTCAAAATAAAAGGAATATTCCTTCTTGATTATATGTTAACTGTGGAAAGTTGTATCTATTCATTTGTGTAAGAGTTGCCTGTTTTAAAAACTAACTAAAAGCACTTTATGTCAGATTAGTAATACACTTGGTACTATGCTTGTGATAGCATGTAAGTGGTTTTATGTTTCCAGCTGGGTAAGCAGGATACAATATACATCTTATTGTAGTAGCTGTTAATCTCAGCTGGTTTAAGTTTCTGCTTCACCAATCTTGTACCTCTGTTTTCAACTGTTGATAGCCCTATGGAATGCTGCTGGACCTTTTATTTTTCAAAGTAGGATCTGTGGGCCAGCACTAGTGTTACCTGCAAGATTGTTAGATGTAGTCTTGGCTAGTTTTTGGGTTACTCCATAGGGATCTTCACTTAAACAGATTTTCTTAATGATTTATATGTGCATTAAAGCTCAAGAAGCTTCAGTATAGGACACAAAAGACTTATAACTTGGACAATTTTGAAACTGAGGTTAAAACTGAGGTTATAAAGTTAAAATTTAGAGATGATTTATAAGAACAAGAAAACACTTTTCACCTTAATAGCTCCCTTTTTGGTTTGGCTGATGATAGCCTGATGGAATGCTGCCAAATCTTATTTCTCAGGTGCATTTTGGTGCATTTCTGTCCTTTGATTCTCAATCTTACCCAGCAAAGAAGATAAGTGGTGTGAAGAAGCAAAACCATTGCTGTTATCTACTGAGTGGCAGCCTCTGGCATCATATAAAATCAGCTCTTCAATAAAGGAGAAAGACTTACTCAGACACTGGGATGCACAAACTGTATATCATCACTGGGCTTTTATACACAGGAAACACAGATAAACTTAAAACATAAGTAGATGCTAAGTGACGTGTTACACAGGGACTAGATGCCCTACTCAAGGAGTTGATGGTAAAGCCCTTGAGAGTTATGATCCCGTCCATGAACAGACTAGAGTATTCTGGGATGTGACCATGTGGTTCCATTGACTACCTTTCCTTTAAGTCTATGCTTAAAAAGGTTACGCTTACTTCATTCCCATGAAGCGTTTCTGCCAGCGTCAGAACTGTCTGCCATTGTTACATTGCACTTGAGGGTGTTAGGACTCTGAATAGAACTGCTTCCCGTCATATTTAAATAAAAATTTATGACACACTCTACCTCTAACTGTCCAATTTAATTTAGAGAAGTAAACTTTTGTTTGAGTTTTACTTCTGATATTTGAAAACTCTCTACACTATTTGGCTGGGATGGCTCCAGGAACTCATAGGCATTTTTGCGATGCCTTTATGTGTCCCTTCACTACTTAGTGCACCCAGGTACAAATGAATCTTTGTTCAGGAGTCTGAGTAGCTAACTACTCAGTGGTTGGGTAGCTAACTACTCTTGTGAACCTGGAGTCGTGCTTGGTTCTTGCATTCATGCCAGGGGTTTGGCATACAGTTTGCCAACCTTACCCTAGTCTAAGACTGCTATTGACTTAACAATGTAGTATAACCTTCCTTTTTAATAAATGGTAAAGAAATTTTCTCCATGCCTCATTTAATTCTCTTCTTATCTAGTTGTTTGTCCTTTTGTCATGGATGACCAGGAAACCTTTGTAGTGGGAGAAAGTTGCTCTTGTTAATTACTAAATTTTAAATGTTGTAAACATATAAGACTAGTGAGGAGGCTCAGATACACAGTTATCTTCTAGTAACACACAGTCACCAGCTGGCAAGTATATTAATAAGTACAGAAAAGAGACCGTGTCCTAATGCTTCTCTTCAGCAAGGGATTAATGGGAAAATGATAATGTCTTGCACTACAAGGCGGTGAATGCCAATCTTTCCCCTTTCTGAATACATTATCCACTCTTGGAAGTCAGCATGTAATCTACTTTGAAAACACAAAAGGTAGCATTTATTGACTCATTTAGATCGCAGGTCTTTTCACCACAGTTTCTCAGTCACTTAATTGTTGATGTTAAGAGAAAAACATTAAAATAATAAAAAAATGAGATATAACCATTGCACTTAGGGTTAATGCAGATTTCTTTGTGTGTTATAATTACACCAAGCCTGCAAAATACTGTGTTCTCAGTGTAGTCATGTCTCAGGCCTGCTGACCGTGCCTGTGGGCAGTGATGTCTAGGATGGCTGGACACTCATGTCTCCTTTGTCCCACAGGAAAATGACTCAGGCACTTTGGACACAGTGGGTGCTGTGGTTGTTGATCATGAAGGGAATGTTGCTGCTGCTGTCTCCAGTGGAGGCTTGGCCTTGAAACATCCAGGGAGAGTTGGGCAGGTAAGGATTTGTGGGTTCTTAATATCCTCTACAAAATGAAAACAGGTCTTGTCTAAGTACAGCCATTAAACTACTAGGGACTTTTTTGTTTAGGAAAAATAAAAATCTTTGTTCTTAAACATATATTTTTTTATAGGTCAAGAACAAAATTCATTTTTAGTCTTATTTCTTTAAAGAGCCATCTCATGACAACAGGGCTCTTGCTGATCATTATAACGAGTAACCCCAGCTCCCCTTCTCTGAGCAGCTTGGGTGCCACTGACCTTTGTTTGTGGTAGACATTTAATAATTGTATATTGCTTTACATCTTCCTTAGTAAATATGACTCTGTAGGCGCAAGCATGCCCTGACCATGTTGCCCATTGCTTTTGAAGTGTGAATGTGGTTTTAGGTAACACTTTCTATTCACTACATTCAAGTCTCAGTGACATTTCGGCAGTCTATGTCTCTCCTCTGATTTTAGACATTTTAAAGAGTATCTAAGATTTCTAATCATCCCATATCACAGGCAAATAATCAAAAAGACTCTAATTTATGTGAGGCTTTCTTATTCTTAGCTTTCTTGCAGAGTTTTTTTTCAGCATGCATTCCTCACTTTTGATCTTTAATTCTGTATTGAAAATGAAATCTAAAAATGAATTTGATATACCAAGAGCATTGGGTATTATGCCCTGATTTCACACATTTTTTTTTAAATGTTCTTAGTAAATATTTGTGAATCAAGACATTTCCTGTAGTTTCTTAAAGAGATTTTGAAGATTTTATTTAAAATTCTGTATTTGAATCTTGTCTTACACGTGAAATGAAGCTCATTGTGTTGGATGTTTCAACATTTGAAAAACAGTCGGTGATACTGTTGGTTTGGTCTTGGTTGTTAGTGATTGCTTGGTACAGACTGATTTGTGGAAGATATTGTTACAAAGCTCCCAGTGGTATTCCCCAAACAACCCTTTATGTGGGCAGGTTTATACACTACAGTCCTATACTAGTAGGGCGTAAGTGGTAATAGTAACTGATTTTGTTTCCTTTTGCCTGCCATGTAGAAAATTTATGGAGAGTGATTATTTACCACATGTAAATTGCTTTGCACACATTATAAAGGCCTTTGCTCACTCATGTTTTTTGTCCTATGGAACTGCACATTTGTCAAGTTTATAGTAAGAATCAACCTTTTCAGTCAGGTTTGGAGGTCCTGGTAGAGAAGATAAGGAAAGCCAGCAGCTGCCTCCATTTACCTCGTAATCCCTTGACTTTCTTGGTTTTTGTTTTGGGTAGTAAAATAACAGCAGCAGGTGTGGTGGGTGATATTAAGGTGCTGCATCCAGAAGTCTTGAAGCCATTCTGCCATTTTAAATTGAACTTCTGTGAAATTTATGCATTGATTTGCTCCACTTGGCTTGTTTAAAAACAAAGTCATCAAAACTTAGGAGGAGTAGAGGAGTTACAGTGCTTAGAGGAAAACACATTTAAATTGTACATCATACTTCCTAGTAATGAACTATAGGTGTCATTGCTTAGATGCTTGCAGTGTTCAGTGCATTCACATGATCCCTTGACAACAATACAAAGTAAGCATTTTTTATTATTCACTGTTGTTTTGTGGCATGAGGTATTGAACTCAGGGCTCATGCATGCCAGGCAAACACTCAGAGCCATACTCTTTACCATCACTTTTTTTTTTTTTTTTTTTTTTTTTTTGAGATAGCCTTATTAAGTTGTCTGGGCTGACCTTGAGCTTGCTGTATATCCCAGGCTTGTCTTGCACTTGTGATCCTTCTGCTTAAGGTTCCGTGCAGCTGGGATTATAGGTCTTCCCCAACAATCACTTTCTATGTTATGCTCATTTTATAGACAACGATAGTCTTGAGACAGTAATATTTCATTTATCTAAGCTATTTGTAACCTGTATAACACCTTTAATATACTTTTACTTCCAAAAATGTAGGAAACTTTTACATTTTTTATAGGCTTGCATTTTACTCACAAAGGTGAATAATAGAGGTTCAAACTTTGTATTATTGTTGATTTTTGTTAGTATCTCATCTTAACTGAAGGTTAAGAAGACAGCTCCAGGCCATGCAATTAAGAGTAGATATTACAAAA
This sequence comes from Phyllotis vaccarum, assembly GCA_033318265.1. NCBI lineage: Eukaryota > Metazoa > Chordata > Mammalia > Rodentia > Cricetidae > Phyllotis > Phyllotis vaccarum. The sequence continues at coordinate 167,919,417 of JARWLC010000001.1, read as the reverse complement.
GGCATTTTCTTAAAGAGAAAAAAAGGGTTTGCAAAACATTGTATCCTTTCTTTGGAAATTGTCTCCTGGCTGTCTGCGATGTTCTCTCTTCCTTCTTTTTTCTCCCTAGGGTTTTGGATACACATGGTCAGAATAATGGTGGTGATGGACTGGGTCTGGGAAAATGCTCAGTGTTCGTAGTGAAGGACAGACAGTAGGCACTGCATTCCTACAGTATCATGTATTTTGGCTGACTCAGCTCTGCCACAGGAGTGCTAGTTGAATAACTTATCAGACACACCTGCTAGTTTTATTTTGAATTCCATGTATTGAATTAATTCTCAAAGGTTTTCTGTTGTTACATTGACCCAGAATTGCTGGGAAGAAAACCTCCCCTGCCCACTTTAAGGGTAGTGTTTTTAAAAGTGGGAACAGATCTCCTACTCTGTGCCATATTGGTTGTTGGTTTTAGTTTGGAAAGAATTATTTGTTTTGTTTTGTTTTGGTGGGGGGGCAGGATAAGATCTCCTGTAATCCAGGCTGCCCCTAAACTGCATAGCCCTGGCTAGAACTTACTATGTGGGACTGAGTTGGACTTCCCTCTGCCTTTTAGAGTCCTGAGATTAAAGTTATGGGCTTTCACACCTAGTTTATATTAAAGTTTTTAGAAACTTAATCCTTTCATTTTTAGCCTTTGCTATGTATTCTGTGTATTGTTCCATCAAAGCTTATCTAAGTTACTGACTGACAGGCCACCCCAAATCAGTGTTTCATAATTAATGGTGTTGGAAAGCAATAGCCTTATTTGTTCTAGTATTTAAAAAAAACAAACAAAACCAAAAACCTCAGGAGTCAGAAATTGTGATTAAAAACTGATAAACCAAAGAACAGTGAAGAAATGACTGACTGCTCTTTATCCACGTTTCTCAGATCCAAAAAGTCCAAGAATCTTTTCCAAGTCCCTCCTTTTCTTCTCTGTGTAGCTCTATCTTTCTCTGAGTTGGCCAGTAAACACTGGTCCATTCCAGCTAGGGCTGTGAACTCCACCCTCTGAACCAAGGTCCAACACCAGAAACACCACCAGCAAATCTCCCACAACAGTGGTGTGGTAATGAACTCTCCCAATAGCATGCCTCATTCTTCCCTACAGTAAGAGTTTTTAAATTCTGCATCTGTTAGGACAAGAGAAGGTATCAGTTACGATTCCCCTCTCAAAGGCAGAAATGTCATTATAGATGTTGGGGACTATGGTAGTTTGAATGTAATTGGCCCCTATAACTCCAAAGAGAGTGGCACTATTAGGAGGTGTGGCCTTGTTGAAGTAGGCCTTGTTGGAGTAATGTCACTGTGGAAGCAACCTTTGAATTTTTTTTTTTTTTTTTAACTCGTTCCTGTTTGCTATTGGCTTCTGGTCAAGATGTAGACAGCACCATGTCTGCCTGCATGCCACCATGTCATGCTATGATATGATAATGGTCTGATCCTCTGAAACTGTGAGCCCCCACAATTAAATGTTTTCTTTAGAGTTGCCAATGGCCATGATGTCTCTTCTCAGCAATAGAAACCCTAACTAAAACGGAGATAATTGTAGACACTCAGGGGAGGATTATTGGAAACAAAATAGGAATGATTGTCATAATTTTTTATAAGACCACAGTTTTTATCTTGTTGTCATTGGTTTTGGGAATACAAATCTGCTTCACCCCTATTGAAGATCACAGGTCTTTCAGCCTCCCTTCTTTTCATCCAGCAGCATCACACTCTGGTTAGTTCAGTATGTGCTGGCTGAGTCCTTCAGTACAGAGCTGTTCACAATTCCTATTGAGCCCCATGGGAGGCCTTGGAGAGACTGCCTGCAGTAAAAGTCCTCAGGGGCAGGGAGCAGCTCCAAGGGGCTTCACCAGATGCTCCAGAAACCTGAGTTCTTATTCATAAGCTTCCTAAGAAATTCAGCATTTCTCTAGATTGAGAACCCTTGTTTTTTAATCTTTTTTTCATTTTATTGAATGTAGTATATATCCTGATTGTGGTTCCCCCTCTACTCCCACCCAATTCCTCCCACCTCTCTCCCCTCAGAATCCACTCCCTTTCTATCTCTCATTAGAAAACAAACAGGCTTCTGAGAGATAATAGTAAGATAAAGTATAATAAAGCAAGAACTACTACATTTGAATTGAACAAAACAAACAAAAGGAAGAGAGACTAAGAGAAGGCAAAAGAATCAGAGACCCACTTATTCACACATTCAAGAATCGCATGAGAACACTGAACTGGAATGTATGTTACATATGCAGAGGACCTGGTGCATACCTGTCCAGGCCCTGTGCATGTTGTCTCGGTCTCTCTGGGTTCATATGTGCTTGGATCTGTTGATTCAGAGGCCTTGTTCTCCTAGTGTCCTCCATTCCCTCTGGCTCTTAAACTGTTTTTGTGTCTTCTGTAGGGTTCCCCGAGCTTCAAGGGGATGGATTTAATGGGGGCCGTTCCATTTAGGACTGATTTAAGAACCCTTATTTTAACGTACCACACTGATTTCAAGAGCCAGCAGCTGACAAACCATGAATGGAAAAGGTTTTTAGGGATGGGAAAAATTACTGATGTGACTAAAACAACTTTCCTTTGCTGTTTTACTTTTTAAATTTCTTTAAAAGAACTTTTAGATTATTAGAATAGCAGAATGCATTTGCTAGTATTTTGCATTTGTATGTGTGTTGTGTGTGTGTGTATGTCTACATGTGTGCGGGTACATGTGTGAACATTTGTGTTTGTGTATAGGCTTGAAATTGTCCTCGAATGTGTTCCTTGATTATTCTCCACTTATTTACTGAGGCAGGCTCTCCCACTGAACTTGGAGCTTCCTGATTCTTGCTGGTCAAGTTAGCCAGCTTGCCCCAGGGATCCCCTGTTTCCATCTCTCTAATTCTGGGATTACAGGTGACTGCCATGCCTGCCTGGCTTCCTATGTAGGTTTGGGGATCCAATTCTCATCCTTATGAATACATGATGAGTGCTTTATACACTGAGCCATCTCTCAGCTCTACTAATTTTTTGAATGACATATAACTATACATATTTTGAGGCATAATATTAATATAGCTTGATTTATGTCCATATTGATTTATTAATGCTACTACAGTTAGGCAGGAAGAATCAGTTATGGTGTTCTTGTCATAGCAGAGTGAGGATACGGTCAGCAGTAATGCATTACATATCTACAAATAGAAGATACAGCCTTGAGAGTTTGAAAACCATTGTTTTCATAGTTTGTACGCACCTCTGTTGTCATAAACTATTTTTTAGTTTTCTCTGTGTGTGTGCATGTGTACTGTGAGTTCACAAGAAGACAATTTTTGGTGTACTTCTTCAGTCATCCCCTTGTTTTTACTTCACCCTGTTTTCTTGAAGTGGGGGTTTCCTTATTTTCATTTTTTAATTAGCCTATAGTCTAATAGGCTTCATTATGACACTTTATACTTTTTGTTATCTATTTTGTGTATTGTTAGTAAGCAGTTTTATTTAATGGATATGACTTTTGTATTGAAAACTTAAAATTACATATTATATTCATTAAGTGTTATATGTGTTTATATCTTCTGTTTTCCTAGGCTGCTCTTTATGGATGTGGCTGCTGGGCTGAAAATACTGGAGCTCATAATCCCTACTCCACAGCTGTGAGTACCTCAGGTATTTGCTGCTTTCATGGTCATTTTTCATAGCTACAACCTGTCAGTCATTTAATAATTAAAATCGGTGTTTTGGGGGAAACATTTTTGAGAGTGTTTATGCAAAAACTCTCAAATATTAATATTTGGGATATTTTAAAGATTGTTTTATCAGTAAAACTCTCATATTAATTATAATTTAATTATATATTATTACCCAATGATCCATGATAGTTACATTCACATCACAAGTGATGTCAAAATAGTGAGGCATTTTAAAATTATCATGTAGTCTCTTGAATAAAATGTTTATATAAAACTCAAATAATGTGCTTAAGAATGTATAGCCCATGACATTTCCTTATACTATCCTTTTAATAAAATACAGAACCTCTTTTGTATGTTTATTAAGAAAGTTTATGACTTAGTAAAAATAGAAGTTGAATGAGTAAGGGTATTGTGGTATGTGTGTGAGCATTTGCTTGAGCATGCACATGTATGTGTGTCAATGAATTCTTGTGCTGTGAAGATAGGAAATAGGGCTGGGGAAATTTAATGGCTAGAGTAATAATCTGTTTCCAGATTTTTATAATACTCATACACATATACTTGAAGTCTTTTCTCTTTATGTGGTGATACCAGTGGTGGACAGTGTCAATGCTGGTTCCCTCCTTCCCCATCTGTCCTTCAAGCTACAGTTCTGTTCTTTTTCCAAACAGCTCCACGCTTTATCATATCTGTGCAGCACAGATCTGTCTTCCTTTTTTTTCTTCACCTATTCAGTTTCTGACCACATTGGCTTTTGTTGTCTAGTACAGTAGCTTGCCTATGCTTCCAGCATACTCATCCTGTGATCTACTGTGATATCAGTGTAGAAGTAAATTGTCATATGCTGTTTGAACTCACTGACACGCTGTTTCTGTAGACTTGCAGAATCTTCCCCACTTCAGACTCAGTAGTTTTTACCTTAGAGTGTCCTTCAAGGTCCCTTGACCTGGAATGGTCTGTCTTGTAGGCCTGTGAGAATGGGAATTGGAGGATGGTAAACCAGTCCAAAAGTAACATACTGAGAAGACGGAATAAATTATTAAGAGTGAAAACAGACACCTGTGTCCTTGAACACAGCTGGGAGGTAATAATTCTCAAGCACTTTCTCAAACCAAAAGATCCAATTTCAGTTTATTCTGTGCCATTGAAGACTCAGGAAGGACCAACCCAAGAGGTGTTCAGCCTGAGATCTTCTCCACCCACACATGCTCCAGCTGACATCCCTATAGGCAGAATTTTCTTTGGGCTGCCAGCTCACAAAAAAACAACATTGAGATTTATTATTAATTATGGAAGCCCAGTCTTAGGTTAGGCTTGCTCCTAACTAGTTCTTAAAACTTAAATTAACCAGTATCTTTTAATCTGTGTTCGTTATGTGGCTCAGTTACCTTGACTTTGTACTCCACATCCTGCTTCCTCTCTGGATGGCTGACAACTTCATCTTCCTCCTTGAACCCTCTCTGTCCCCAGAAGACCCACTTAAACTTCTTCCTGCCTTGCCATTGGCCATTCTTTTCTTTATTAAAGCAATCACAGTGACACACACCTCTTCACAGAGTGCAAAGGAATTCCACAACACTGCCCAATGACTATTATGGTTATCCCTACTTTCTAAGGTACATTTCTGCTGGATGCTCAGTTACCTGATCAGGTGCTTCACTGTCTTTCAGCTACTTGTGTCATCTTCTGGGTTTTGTTTGTTTGTTTTGTTTTTTGTCCTTTATGTTTGCTTCACAATTAATAATCTCAGTTCTTCAAAACAGAAAGTATGGCTATTGTGAACATTTTCTGTATGAAACATTTATAGTACAGACAGTGTCCATGATATAGAACTTGTTGCTCTCTTGATTTTTTTATTTTCCTTTCTTTTCTGGCTTTCTTCATCTCAGTTGCCTTCATAGGATTTTCTTCATCTTGAAAATAGTTGTGAGCTGGGTTCTCTTCATTTCTCTATATGCTTTCTCTTGCTGATTTTGTGTCTTTCCTATATTTCTGATTTTAACTATTTTCTCTTTGTCTGTTGACTTCCACATCTGTGTCTGCTCTGGGTTTACTCTGGAAGTCCACATGTATCTTTTCTGTCTTCCTGCTGAGTATTCCACTGGGCACTTTATGTATGTATTTTTTTTCCCATGACAATCTTTTTCCTATGGTTTTCTTTAAAAATGCTTCAAAATTACATTAATGTTCTTGTGTATCTGGGGGCCATATCTATGTGCCACAGTGCATGTGTGGACATCAGAGGACCACCATAGATGTCATTTCTCTCTTCCCACTGTAGGGTCCCAAGGTCAGACTCAGCTTGACAGGCTTAGCCATAAGTGTCTTTACCTGCCGAGTCCCTCTCCCTGATCCCCAGCTCTTTTCTTGCCTTCACTATTTTTTTCCTTTAGATATTAAATATTGGCTCTCTTATAGTTTGTTGTTTCTCACCATTTTTACTGACCTGTCTTTGTTATTTCAGACTTGTGTTTTCTATTCTACCATGTGTATCTTCCATCTGACTTACCTCCTTTCTTCGTATCAGAAGAATGTGAGTCACGAGGCTGTTTTGATACACAAGTCAATAATGAACCAAAAACATTTAATATATTTGTATATTTTATATATATATATATATAATATAATTATAATAAGCAAATTCTAAAGAAGGGAAACACACATGAACATGCATAGACACTAACAACTACTACCACCAGTAGAATAACAGGAATTAACAATTATTGGTCATTCATATTTCTCAATATCAATGGGCTCACTACACCAATTAAAAACATAGGCTAACAGAACAGATACCAAAACAGGATTCATCCTTCTGCTGCACACAACAAACACACCTCAACATCAACAATAGACATTATCTCAGTAAAGGGCTGGGAAAAGATTTTTCAAGCAAAGAATCCTGAGAAGCAAACTGATTTAGGCGCCAAACCAAAATTAAACAAAAGATATGGAGCAGGACATTCTTATATTTATCAAAGGAAAATGCACTAGGATGACTTCTTAGTTCTGAACATTTATGTCCCACATACAAGACCACCCACATTTCTAAAAAAAAAAAAAAAAAAAACCAAAAAAATTTACTAAAGCTTAAATCATACTTTGAACCATACTCTTATCAATAGACAGGTCAACCAGAAATTAGACAGAGAAATAGTAGTACTAAGAGACATCATGATGCAAATGGACCTAACATATATACAGAATCTCAAATGGCAAGAGAATCACTTAAAGAAATGTTTAATATCCTTAGTCATCAGAGAAATGCAAATAAAAATGACATTGAGATTCAAATGGAGATCACAAACAGAAGTGACAGCTCATGTGTCAAGGATATGGAGCAAGGGGAACATTCCTCCACTTCTTGGTAGATGTCAGTTCCACTTCTCCATGTTTAATGAATTGTGTTTGTGTTGTTTTCAGCAATAGGGCATTACTGTCAGCAACCTATAGTCCTGAAAACAACCTGGGTTGTTTGGGCGTCCCCGTGGGACTCCTTTGGCCAACAACTCAATTAGATGTAACCAACTCTTGGAACCAGAAGCTTCCTTTGGTGACAGGAAATATCCAGCATGGGCTCTGTCTCTCCCACTTCGGTGATTCCATTTAGATTGCCTTTGTATATGTATATTTTAGGAAGCTTCTACTGTATTGTTTCCACATTACCCTTCAAATGCTCCTTCACTTTTGTTCTTTCTACCATTTTCCCTCTTACCTCCCACTTTCCACTGGTTTTTTCCATTCCAGGACTCTACCATCCAGACACAGCTATCTATTCTCTTTACCTTTCTGAGGGGGATCTATGTGCTCCCACCCATACCCCCAGTCCCTTATTCAGTACCTAACCTCTGTGTTTCTATAGATTATAGCTTAGTTATCATTGACATAACATAATATTCATATACAAGTGAATTTATACCCTACTTGTCTTTCTGGGTCTGGGTTACCTTACTCAGGATGATTTTTTTTTTTCTAGTTTCATCTAGGTATCTGTGAATTTTATGTTTGTTTGTTTTTTTTCTTTTAATGGCTGAGTTATATTCCAGTGTGTAAATATACTGTTTGTAGCCATCCTGATGGATTTAAGTTGAAATTTCAAAGTGCTTTGATTTTCATTTTCCTGATCACTTAAGCATGTTGTACATTTCCCTAAATGTTTCTCAGCCATTTGAGTTACCTTCTAGGGAATTCTCTGTTTTAATCTGTATTTCATTTTTTTCTTTGGGTTATTTGTTTTCTTTGTGTTGTGTGTGTGTGTGTGTGTGTGTGTGTGTGTGTGTGTGTTTGTTCTGTATACATTTTAAATATTAGTCCTCTATTGGATGTGTAGGTGGTAAAAACTTTTTCTATTCTATAGGCTGCTGCTTTGTCTGAATGACACTGTCCATTCCAGTGCAGAAGCTTCTCTGTTTCTTGAGGTCCCATTTATTAATTGTGGATCTTAGTGCCTGTGCTAGCAGTGTCTGTTCAGAATTTTTTTCTCTGACATTGAGTTCAAGGCTATTCTCGACTTTCTCTTCTATCAGGTCCAATGTATCTGGTTTTATGCTGAGATCTCTGATTTATTTGAGTTTGAGTTTTGTGTATGATGGTAAACATGGATCTATTGGCACTCTTGGGCATGCAGTTATCAGGTTGACCACGCCATTTGTAAAGTTGCTGTCTATATTCCACTGTGTATTTCTGGCTTCTTTATCAAAATCAGGTGTTCATAGGAATGTGCATTTATTTCTGTGTCTTCAGTTTTATTCCATTGAACAATATGTTTGTTTTTGTGCTAATATTAGATCTCTCTAGTACAATTTGAGGTTGAGGGTGGTGATATTATTTAGGATTGCTTTAGCTATCTGTTTGTTTGTGTGTTTGTTTGTGTGTGACGGGGACTTCATCTGAGGCTGAAAATTGTCCTTTCCAAGATCTGTGAAGAATTGTTTTGGAATTTTCATGGCATTTGCATTGAATCTGTAGTTTACTTTTTGGTAGGATAGCCATTTTTTCAGATATTTTAATTTAAAATTTGCTATTTTTTTGTTTAATTTTTTTACATACCAACCACTGTTACCCCTCCCTGCCCTCTTCCCAGTCACCCTCCAGCTTCCCTCCATCCCCCCCCCCCCCATCCACTCCTCAGAGGGTAAGGACTCACATTGGGGAGTCAATATAGTCTGTCATATCAAGTTGAGGCAGGACCAAGCCCCTTCTTTCCCTTAGTATCATGGCTAATCAAGGTATTCCTCCGTAGGGAATGTGCTCCAAAAAGCCAGTTCATGCATTAGGGATAAGTCTGGTTCCCCTGCCAGGGGCTGCACAACTGTCACCCACGTTCAGAAGGCCTAGTTTAGCCCATGCGGGTTCCTCACCTGTTAGTCCAGGATCACTGAGCTCCCATTAGCTTGGGTCAGCTGTCTCTGTGGATTTTCTCATCATGGTCTTGACCCCTTTGCTCATCTGATCTCTCCTCCCTCTCTTCGACTGGATTAGGAGTTTGACCCAGTGCTTATCTGTAGAGCTCTGCTACTGCTTTCATCAGTTTCTGGATGAAGGTTCTATGCTGAAAATTAGGGTGGTCATCAATTTGATTACAGGGAAAGTCCCATTTAGGCACTTCACTATTGCTTGGAGTCTTAGCTGGGGTCATGTTTGTGGATTCTTGGGTATTTCCCCAACACCACATTTCTCCCATAATCCCTAATGGCTTCCTCAATCAAGATACCTTATTTAGTTGTTCTCCTTCTCTGTCCCTCCCTCAACTCTACCATCCATTCCCTCTCTTCACTTCCTCTTTACCTTACCCCCATGGTCCCAATTTACTCAGGAGATCTTATCTATTTCCCCTTCCTAGGGGGATCCATGAATGTCCCTCCCAGGGTCCTCTTTGTAGATCGTAGCCTAATTATCCTTTACTTTATGCCTAAAAATCCACTTATGAGTAAGTACATACTGTGTCTTCTTTGCCTCACTCAGGATGTTTTTTCACAATATCTTTTTTTCCTGCTGAGTAGTACTCCATTGTGTAAATGTACCATATTTTTTTCTTCCATTCTTTGATTGAGTGGCATCTAGGTTGTTTCCAGGTTCTGCCTATTACAAATAATGCTGCTATAAACACGGTTGAACAAATGTCCTTGTGGAATGAATGTACATCCGTTGGGCATATGCCCAAGAGCGGGATCATGAGGTAGATTGATTCCCAGTTTTCTGAGAAACTGCCATACTAATTTTCAAAGTGGCTGTAGAAGTTTACAGTTCCACCAGCAATGGAGAAGTGTTCCCCTTATTCCACATCCTCTCCAGCACAGGCTGTCATCTATGTTTTTAACTTAGCCATTCTGACAGGTGTGAGATGGTATCTAAGACTTGTTTTGATTTGCATTTCCCTGATGGCTAAGAATGTTGAGCAATTCTTTAAGTGTTTTTTGGCCATTTGAGATTCTTCTGTTGTGAATTCTCTGTTTAGCTCTGAAGCCCATTTTTAAAATTGGATCATTTGGTATTTTGATGTTTAGTTTTTTGAGTTCTTTATATATTGTAGAGGTTACCTCTCTGTCTAGAATGGCCTGTTTTACTGTATTCATCCTATTGATCTTGAGCATGGGAGATGTATCTTCTATCTTCTTCACTTTCTTTCTTAATTTATTAAAGATTTTATGATACAAGTTTTTTGTTTTTTTTTTTTTTAACTTTCTTGGTGATAGTTACACCAAGGTATTTTAATCATTTGAGGTTATTGCAAAAGGTGTTATTAACTTTATTTTTTTGTTTTAACATTTTTTTATTGTTTGTGTTTTCATAGATTTAAGGAATTTATTCTTATACTCTTTAAAGACTGACTTTGAGTTCCTGTTACTGCAATGAAATAGCATATCCAAAAAGCAATTTGTAAATGTCACCATCTTAAAATCCCTAGACTTGGATGGTTTGGTTATTGGGGTGGAGGAGTTTCTCTCATTCACAGATAGCAGAGTATTAAAAGTTCCAGAACACTTTCAGCTACTAACATAATGGTGTGGCTTAGGAATTCTGTTCTGAGACTTTTGCATGTGTCTGTGGTTTTTCTCTGTTCCACCCAGCCCCCGTGGTCCTGCCTCCATCCAGTAGCTGCTTATAAAATAATCACTCAAAGGCTTGATATTAATTATAACCTGTTTGGTCTGTGGTTCAGGCTTATTACTAACTAGCTAATTCATCTTAAATTAACCTATATCTATTAATCTATGTATCACCACATGTCTTGTGGACCTATGTTGCAATATATTTTGCGTTCTCTGGAGGCTTGTGGCGTCTCCTCTGACTCCACCTTTTCTTTTTTTCTTTTTTTCCTTTTTTTTTTTTTTTTTTGTATTTTATGTGTATTCTACCTTCATGCACAGAAGAAGAAGGCATCTGATCTCACCACAGATGGTTGTAAGCCACCACATAGTTGCTGGGAACTGAACTCGACCTCTGGAAGAACAGTCAAGTATTTTTAACCACTGAGCCATCTGACAAGTCTACCTTTCTTTCCACTGTATTCCTCTTGAATTTCCAGCCTGGTGATTTCCTATCTTGCCGTACGCCAAAACAGCTTTTTTATTAGCCAATTGTAGCAACACATTCACAGATATAGAAAAACCACCCCACAGCACTTGCATATTCTAACTTGGTCAGTTCATCATTATCATGTTACTTTCTGCTTTTTACATACAAAGCCACTGTTAGATCAAGACCAATTAGAATTCTGAATTATACTGCATCCTTTTCTAAGATACTAGCTAAAAGTGACTGATTTATGATTACAATTATTATTATGTATTCTTCTTTTATATATTACATCACCTCCCTCCTTTTCTCCTAGGCCCTTCCTTCTGCGGCCCCCCCCCCCCCCCCCCCCCCCCGCCTACTACGGGCCATTCCTCCTCTATTTCCCTTCTGAAAACAGCAGGTCTCCCAGGGACATCAACAAAATGTGTCATGATAACTTTTGTTATATGTATTATAGAGGAATTAAATGAGTTGATATTTTCCTAATTGTTAAATAATGCATGCTAATTAGAAATCATTTGATAAATAAAATAGATAATTTTGTCATCGTGTGATAGTATTTTTGGTAGATTTTGGGGGGGCCAAGCAATAAAAGGGGTAATATTGTTTACTGTAAAGTATACTTTGTTATTTGCTATTGTGCAGTGTACATTTAAATCCTCTTCCAAAGAAAACTTGTAATATAGAACTGGATTGTGTGTGTGCATACATAAGGTTAGGTATTTTATTCTTCGGCAGGAAGACTTGTAATTTCTCTCATGTAACTAAGTTGTAGCTGTTTTAGAGGCATTTAGCTTATGCTCTCTGGTCTGTATAAGATAGGGAAATAGTGTCTTTCAGGGGATGAAAGCTCTGGCATTACTTGGTAGTGAAGTTTCTTATTAGTATGGAAATGTGCTGAAATAATGGGCTCTGCTGGATTCATTTATCTGGGAGTGTACACACAGCACTTGGAGGCTTCTCTAGTGTACCTGGCAACTTGTTGTTACAGCCATTAGTGTGGTCCGTTCCTTTCCTTCACCTCAATGCTGTGCACTGCACTTACACTTCTGCAGTGTGATCTTGAGCTCCCGCAGAATTCAGGAATCTGAGGAAGTCTTTCTCTGGGATTGTAGACCTGGATTACATTGTATCAAGTGGGCCCCAAGATGTTCTTTTGATCTTATAATTTCTTGTTTTTTTTTTTTTTTTCCTCCTTCAAGCTAGATACTTAGTTTGTATTGCTTTGTTGTTTTGCTCTGTTATTACTTTGTGAAAGAACTGACTTTAAACTGATTTTAAAACACGAGGTGAAGAAATGGTAAAAACAGAGGAATGAGAGAGATCAAGTGATGGGTTAAAATGCCAAGGCTGTGATCCTTAGTGTATTTCTCCCTTTGATTGTCCACACTTGAAAGAATTCTTCTTCCTTCCTATTGTCAAGTACTACCTGCTGTCAGTTGGAGAGGGACTGAGTTGAGCAACTTGTCAGAGACCTTATAAGCCCCCTTCATATGGATAGCAGAAACAGAACTGGGTTTTCATTTCTTCTTTCATTCAACAGGAGTCTCTTTCATGTTTGAAAATTGAAAACGCGTGTTTTTCAGTGTGGAGCGAGGATATGAGTGCCCTCTGGCACACCTGTTTTTAATTTCCTGACTTGAAAGCATAACCGATCAAAAGGAGCAGAAAAACAATTTCTTTCTGACACGCTGCTGCTTCGTGGCCCTTACTGGACTGGTAGACGTGGTGACTTAGCCTTCTTGGTTCATCTATACACGGTTCTTGTTAGAGATAGAATTTTACTCAGTACAACCAGGCCTGGCCTTCTGTTGCACAGGGCCATTTTTGGTATTGTTCTTTTGTGGTAGAAGATCTTTTTAGTTCAGGAAATTTACTTAAAATAAGCTATACTTAAAAAGATACACAGAAATTTTTTTAAAAAAATTTAAATACTAAATTTAGCCAGTGGTATATGTTAGACAGTTATATGTAAGCTAATCAGTGAGCTGATTGGCCAGGGTAGGGCTTGGTTGAAAATGTTTGAATTCCATAGTGGTGTTTAACATAAGTCAGATATTTCTAGTATGTTACTTCACGTTTCTCTGTACTTTGTACTTCTGCCAGTCTAAATGACTGTGAGGCACAATGTGTTGGCTTTGAGTTTTGTAAATTGATAATTCGTTGCTGTGAAATATGTACATAGTATAACTCATCAGTTTCTGAAGGTTCCTAGTCTGTCTGATATTAGCAAATGTGTTAGGAGAAATTAATGTCTGGGGACACTTAGGCTGTAGTTTTCAGATGCTTAGTGTATAGATCTTCAGGTTTGAGTTTTCTGTTTCTGTGTTCTTTGGCATAGCCATCTTTTTTGTTTTGTTTTGAATTTCTTTTTTTGAGACAGAGTTTACTATGTAGTGTATGTTTGCCTTGAACTTGTGATCCTCCTGCTTCAACTTTTTAATGCTGCCATTTGATGTGGTGTGACATCATAGCTTATCTTGAAACAAATTATAGTGTTGATCATTTCTTTTTATTATTCATTTTGTGTGTGTAGGGGGGTATGTGCTGAAACATATGCATGGAGGTCAGAAGACAACCTGTAGGATCTGATTCTCTTCTACTGTATGGATCCTGGGGAACTGTATTGGTGGCAGTTGCCTCTAACCCATTAAGCCTTCTCTTTGGCCTTATTTATTATTGTGATATACATATATGATGTGTGTGTGTGTGTGTGTGTGAGAGAGAGAGAGAGAGATAGTATGTGTGTTCTGGAGTCTATTATTTCTTTTACTATGGGCTGTAGGGATTGAACTCAAGTTGTCAGGCATGTGGTGCAAGCACTTTAAGCTGCTGAGCCATCTCAGTTGTCCAGGGATAGTAATTCTATTAATAATTATAAATAATTATATATTCTATATATTATATATAATATGATATATTAATTATATAGTCTAACAATTTTATAATTTTTACTTTTAACATTATCTCTTCTCAAACTTAAATATGTATTAGGACCTGGAATTCCAATTTAAGATACAGAATATAATCTGGCTATTCTGGGATGAGTCCTGGGACATGTCTCATTTTCTAAGCTCTCAGATAATGTAATTGATAATGTCTTCTACAAAATCCATCATATACAACTCACTACTCTGTTCTTTTTCCTTATTGTGTTTAATGGTGGTGAAAGTAAGATGTGACTGTAGGATATTCCTGGGAGCACTAAATGAATACCTAAATTACTGAAAGAGGCTGATTCTACTAAAGTAGTAAGGTTATGTGTATCAAATCTTGTAGACTACACCCAGCCCTGTATATTCACACGGCTCTTGTAAATGAAACTGGATAAAACAAACTGTGCTTTAAGAGATCCTAAGAGGTGAGTTAGAAAGACAACGATAATTCAAATGTCTTTTGCATAAACCAGCTATGTGCAGGATTGCTGTTAATTGAATGAAAAGATTCACTGGTGAATTGGAGAAAAATTGGAGACACATAAATGTAAACTGTCTAGAGAGCTTAAATTTTTTTATTTCCTTCATTTTGATATGTGTTCTGGTTCTCATTAATGAATTACATTGTGGTCCAGACTGTTGTACAACAAGCCATGACCAAAAGATTTATTTGCAGAGTTTGTTCATATCTGGAGTATGCTTATTAGCATATTTTACTAGTTTCTATTGATTAAAATGTCCGGCTAGTACAAAGCATACACAGTTATTTACAAAACAAAGCATATGAACTAGCTATTGTACTAGAGACTTTCTAATCCCCCAGTGGTTTTTAGCTGTGTGTCTACTTTGATTATGAGTATTTGGGAAGCATATTATGCTGGGTCATAGGAGATTTGCAATGAGACTTGCATTTGAATCCTAATGTAAGGAATGGTTTGAGAGAAATACATTTATCTGCTCCAGGATATTTTCCCTCGTGAAGGAAAGACATGTAGGTGTCTGTTTATTATTGCTGACAGTCCTTTGGCAATTTCATACATGTATATAATGTATTGTATTCATCTCCAGCCCCATTACTTGGCCCCTCTTCATAAACCCCTTCTTTGTTTTATATATTTTTACTTGTCTGATTTGTTTTATTTTTCTTTGATTTTATTTTTCTTTTCTTTTGCTCACTTCTCAGTTCTAAAATTATTCCCCTTAAGGTTGGTGGTGCCATGGTGTAGTACACACCCAAATTGTGTCTTGTTGCTCTGCCATAAGACCTGGGAGTTTCTTTAGGAAAGGGTGGTGGGTTGAAAATAGGTATGGTACATAGTAAATACTTGCTGAGTTGTATTCAGGAATCCTTTGTGTATTTTGGAGAACTGGCAAACAAAGATTCTGATTGGCAAATTATTTGCTTCATATTGAAAAAACAGAGTTAGTGTTCTATTTGTTCCATACATTTTGACATTCATATACAGACTCTTATTTTATTTAGAGAAGAATAATTTAAATTTGGGTTAATTTTAGTAAAACATACTATTATAGTCAAACTTTTTCCTCACTGATTGCTGAGATAAGATGGTTGATCTTAAGTTTTTTTTTTTTTTTTAATTTTACAGTATTTGGAAAGTGTTAACTAATTTGGTAGAAATTGTTCTACAAATATTTAATAGTTGTCTAACTTAGTGATGTGTGGTATGACTCTGCTGGGATACTGGTTGTGCATCAAGCTCCAGCTCCTTGTCATCAGTTTGCTAATGGGAATCAACTGTTGATGCTCCACAGTAGACTGTGCTGCTGAGCTCTGTTTCTTAGAGGGTTAGGAACATTCATTCTTTGTTGACTCATGTTGTCTTCACTGTACAATGAATTCATTTAGCTGTTATTCTAATAAGTTGAAGAACATCTATAACAACATTCTTTGAGTTTCACGTAATAAAAGTGACAACTTGGCTTTCATGACAAAGATGTAAATGAATCCCTGTAATAAGTAGTTGAGGGGTGGACGGACTGCAGGTGACAGAATCTCCTTGGTGAGTTCAGTGCCTACTTTGCTTTCTTATTTGTTTCTGTTTTGGGATTACATTGGAGCTCTGCATTACCTGGAAAGATTGTCTGTAGTTCTTTCTCTTTCCCTTTCCCCAAGATGACTCAGTCTCTCTTAGCCTCCTGGATGTTGGGATTATAGGTATGTGCCACCTTGCCCACCTGTAGGTTTTTATTATTATTATTATTGCTATTTTTCATTAATATTTTAAAGAAATAGTGAACAGTTTTATTTAAGATCTCCAACTTTTTTATAGTTTGTTGATTACTTAATGTTCTATGTCTGCCTATGATCCAATTACTGACATGATTGCATGGTATAACCCAAGAACAAACAATAGGCATGGGGCTTGTTTGTAGTTTGTATACATTATTGTGGATGAGGGAGTAGAAAGCAAGACCAAACCAGGATTTTATTAGGAAAGAACAGGGTGCAAGAATAAATACACATAAGTGCTCTACACATAAGACTTGACTTCATTTTTTGATCACTAATGAAGACACCGATAAACATCGTCTGTTAGGGAGTTGTAGTTGTTAGACATCTTTCTCATTGCCAGATGAGAAATCTGAAGTTCAGACAGCCTAAGTATTACATAAGTGCCTAAAGAATGTAAAGACTCCTTACTTGAAGGTGGTAGAGAAATGTGAGAAAGTAGAAAAAAAGGCTAAATTTAAATCAGATCTTAAAAAACTATAAATTAAATATTATAGGATATATATTTAGACAGTTAAAAAGTACACTTCTCATATAAGTTTGTTCTTTTACCACTATTTTTGGTTAACAGAGAACTGGCTGTAGAAATGGATGTTTTTGTTTTGAAAAATCAAATACAGTAGATGAAAACAATGCCACCACAAAGTTTGTTTATGCCTTCATCTCACTTGAGTTGAATGGATGAAATGAGGTCTGGCTTTTCTCACATTGTTTATGTTCTGCTTTGCTTCTTGCTTCTGGGGCAGGGTTCCCCATTCTACAAGGCTTTATTTTCCACTTAAATATCATTTGCAAGATTATTTTGAAAAATCAATAAAAATATTTCTACTTAGTAAGCCTTATAATTGTGCTAATATGATATAATACAATGTTGTTTCAGCAAAACTATAATATCTTTCAACAATGTTTCCTCACTTCAGCCTGCTTTTTTTTTTTTTTTTGGGAAGATTAGAGCAGAAGAGGTATTATCCATAACTAACCACTACTATTTTAAGTGAAGGGTCATTTGAATGCTTGACTCTGTTTCATTTCTGTTCATTTAAGGACATAATTTAATGTCTGATTTATATTTCACCTTTTTGCAATACAAACAGCAGTATAAATAAAAAGCTCAAAATCTAAGTGACTGAATTTGATATTGTTGGTTTGATTTTTGAGATAGGATTTCGCTGTGTGGCCAAGACAGGTCTTAAAGTAGTGAACGTCTTGCCTCAGCCTCTTGAGTACTGCCAGATGTCAGCTTGCACAGTGGCTGTTTTCTTATTTCTCATGATGCATGTTTTCATGTACCAGCTCCTTTGCTGTGATTGAAGTTTAGTGGCAGCCTAGCTATATGTGTGATAGCTCACTTTTATTTCTGGATAGTTAACCCTTATTGCTGGCACCCTTGTGGAACTGGTAGAAGGCTGAATTCATCTGATATGGGGAGACACTTTATCCTGGCCTTCTTGCCATGAAGCCTTAGGATTGATTATTTATGTTTGACATGGCCTCTGCAGCAAGATTGTAGGAGTTCCAACATGATGGTTCAGGGTTCTTCAGAAGTAAAAAGTGAAAGCCATTAAGCCTCTGATGAGTTTAGTCCTGAGACTGACATTTTATTTATTAAGAGTAATCCAGAGGATCACACCAGACTATAAACACTATCAATAGCAGTTTGGTTCACTGAAGGGATTAGCTGGCACGGGCACAGTTGGGTTTTTTGTTTGTTTGGTTTTGTGGTGTGTGTGTGTGTGTGTGTGTGTGTGTGTGTGTGTGTGTGTCCCCACAGCCTTAGAAATGTGAATGCAAGTACAATTACTTGGATACCTGAACAAGTAGTCCCCAACTCTGGCAGGATTCTTAGCGATTATCTGAGGTAGTCCTGGTTTAACTCATAACTTGAGTAAATCCCAAATTAGTGTCCTTAGTATCATTTTCTGTTTCTATGATAAAACATCCTGATTAGAGCAGTTTAGGAAAGAAAAGTTTTTATCTGGGTGAAAAGTTTAGATGAGACAATTTCATTGTTGTAGGAAAGTTTACTTATGGCAGGAACTTGAAGCAACTATGATATCCACACTCAGGAGAAGAGAGGGAAGAAATGCACACCTGCTCTTAGTGCTTGACTTGTTCTCTCTACTCTTCAGCCGACCGTCCAGGACCCCAAGCCCAAAGACTGGTACCATCTACAGTGGGCTGAGTCTTCCTGTGCCAATTAGCATCCTCAAGATGTTAATCTACAGACATGCCCCCAGGCTTCCCTGTTACAGACAATCCTTACAGAGACTCTCTTCTCAGACATGTGGGCAATTAAAAGTAATTACATAGGCAGGTGTAGTGGTGCATGCCTTTAATTCTAGCACTTGGGAGGCAGAGGTAGGTGAACCTTTGAGTTCATGGCCAGTATGATCTATATAATCAGTTCCAGGATAACCGGGGCTTTGTAAAGAGACCCTGCCTCAACAACCAGAACAGACTAATTACCATAGTTGGCAATTTAAGAAATTTTTAATGCAGCTATATAAAATTCTATTATATGTTCTAATCCCTTAAAATACCTTAACATAATTTTCCCGTTTTCATTTTGTGGTTACTGTTCATAATTTGTTGTTCTAATAGCAATACCTTTTCTTTTTTATGTCTTTTTTCCTTGTGTGTGTGTGTGTGTACACATATCTGTACTAGTTCATGTGTATGTGTTTTTAAATGTGCATATGTGTTTGTAGAGGCTAGAGATAGACATTGAATGTCTTCATGCTCTACCTTGCTTTAAAGTTATATTTTCTTCATTTCCACAATTTTATACACGTATTCATTGAAATATTTTATTTTCTGCTATTCCTTTCTTCCTCCAGCACCCACCATACTCCCCCCCAAAGTCTCCTTTGCTTTTCCTTCTCAACTTCATGCCTTTTGTTTGAGGCAGTGTCTCCTAGTTACCCTGGAACTTACTAGCCTAGAGCTAGCTGGCCTCAGACTTTGAGAAATAGCCTTGTTTTTGCCTTCCAAAGTACTGGGAGTAAAGGTCCCTGCTCCCCCTCCTCCACTAAGTCTAATTAATTAGTGTTGCTTATAATACATGAGTTTGGGGCCACCTACCTTAGTGGGGGTTTTGTTTGTTTGTTTGTTTGTTTTAAGTCAGGGTCTCTCAATGGACCTGGAACTCACCAGTTTGGCTAAACTGGATGTCAGGCAAGCCCTAAATATCTTCCTGTCTTTGCCTCCCCAATAGCAGAGTTATAGACATTCTTTCTTTCAAGGGTTTTTAAACATTTGAGTTAGGGTTCAGAATTCATATTCTCTTACTTGCATATCAAGCACACACACAGACACACATCTAAAACATGGAAACATACTATTTAAGTCAAAAGGCCCTTGGTGATTTTAAAGGTTTGGAGAACTGTCAACTGATTTCTGCATGTCTTCTACTAGAAGTTTTACATTATTTTGAGGGTCAAGAGGATTTGGAATTGACCATCCTTTTCTTCTTGAATATTAATCATGTACATTATTGTAATTTGTACTGACATTTTTGTCAATGCTAGCTAAGTATGTAATGGTTGTCCTCTGAGGTCATATTATTTAGTCATGTTATAGACAGGTTGGCAGATATGCCTATGCTTTGTGATTGCTGAAAAACAGAATAGGCCAAGGAAACATTTTTGATTATTTAAAAAGAAAGGCACTAGTGGATTCATATAAAATCATCTAAATTATATATGTAAGTTGTGAAGCATAAAGAATTCAGATTTCTTCTAAATACCATCAGCTTAACATGGAAACTTTAATACTATTTTCTAGCTTTATTTAGGTATAATTCACAAAACTTGTGTATACTCTAGATATACACTGTGATGCATTGTTATACATATTTATATATAGCATATGCACCATATGGTTATCTTTTTGTAGTGAGAATAATAAGAGCCACTATTTTAGCAAAAAATCAGATATATATTATTAGTAATGACTATTAATCATCATGGTGTACAGTGAGTTTCTAGGACTTAATATTTTTATCATGTTTTTTTCCCTCCCTTTAGCAATACTGGGGATTGAACCCCTAACCTCACACCTGCTTAGCAAGTGCTCTACTACTGAGCTATGTCTCCAGCCCTCTATTCATCTTTTATCACAGATTTATGCCCTTTGCCAAAATGTTACCAATTCTGTTTTAGCCCTGCTAAGCACTCTCCTCTTTCTGTGAGCCTGGTTTGCCTGGGGCTACTGAGTTTTTGCATTATTTCTTCTCTTTGTTTTGTTCACTACTTAGCATAATGTCCTTCTAGTTCATCCATATTGTCATAAATGGCTGGGTGTGGGCGGAGTTTTACTTACAAGGCATCAGTCCAAGATTAATATTTATTAAAATATAAATCAACACTCACGATACAAGTAACAGCTTATAGTGGCTCCTGAACAGGGACTGGAGTATCCGAGCAATGGATGAGCGATGGATTCTAAACCCGTCTCTCCCCAGCAGCCAGGAACCAGGAAGAGAGCTCCTTGTATCCCAGCAGCCCCTTATCAATGGGGTTGGCCACACCCCCTCCAGGAGCCCGGGACCCTGGATAAGCATCTTCGGACCTTATCAGCTGACACCTGAATCCCACCACATCTCCCCCTTTTGTCTAAGAAGGTTCTAAACTAAGACTATGTACAATAGGAATTGTTATGAGGTAGTAACCTTAAATACCTATTCTTCAACCCCTTCAAGACCTGAGAAGGAAGATGTATCACTTGAAAGTCAGAAGTATATGGAAGTAGTGGCTTCTAAAATTTGGGAGAGGACAGCAACACAGCTACCTGGACAATCACCTCTAGTTTTGTGTGCCATTGGAGCATCTATCATATTGGCTACAGGCCTATGGTATCTGACAGATCTTTTTACAAGCAGGGCAATTTTGGAGGGACTGTCTTATCCTGTCCAGGCAGGTTTCGTCAGTCTCCATCCATCAACTTGTTCATCTAGCTTGGACACCATGTGTGTACTGTCAGCAGTCAAGGTAAGGACAGTTCCTTACCCAACCGGCCATTTTCTGCCAAAAGGACAAACTCTAAAGGAGTATCTTTGATGCTCAACACCATCTCGGGAAAGGAGTCGTATCTCTTGTGGCCGAATTTCAAATGTTAAATGCCTTATTCTCTGGGTCTATGAAATGGTTGAAGATTCCTGTCTATCTATGATATTCTAACCTGTATCTGAGATGACTGGGATATGGTACCTTAAGTAATGTTGACTGTAGTTTTTATTGTCTTAAGGAATAAACCTTGTACTAAAAATTAGAATACTTATATAAGGGGTGTACAATCCCTGAACAATGACTTTTAGTATGACTATCAAACATTAACCAGGGGTATATTACTATGTAAAGTGGCCACAACATTTTAGACATGTATATATATATGTATCATCTGGCTTCCTTGTTTTTAAAGTTTAACAGTATTCCACTCTGTATACTGTAGGCAGAGTTTTCCCGTCCTGACCACCTGGTCATGAATGGATGGATTTCCTAGCTTTTAAAGTTTAACAGTATTTCACTATTGCATGAATTCTAGTTAGTATTTAATGGAAACCCAGAGCCAGATACTGAAGAAAAGCTGAAATATGTGTGTGTATGTGTGTGTGTGTGGGGGGGGGGGGGGGACAGGAGGAAACAGATCATAGTCAATTCTCACCTAGACAATTTCTTAGGGTGAACAGGGTAAATGCTATAGAACCCTCAGTCTGGCTGATTGCTTCTACAGGATGCCTCAAACTCTGCCTCCTCTTGCCTTAAATATCTTCTCCACCTAATTGTTTTACTTCCTGGTTCAACTCTGAATCATAGAGTTAGGATTAAAGGTGTGAGCTACTACTGTTTGGTTGTTAGGCATTGAATTGACAGAAATATAGAAAGGTCTCTGTCTCCTGAGTGATGGGATTAAAGACGAGGTCACCACTCTATCATCCCTTGTGATGGGATTAAAGGCATGAGTCACCACTCTCTGACCTTCATGGCTTGGCTGTGGTGAGTTTGTTCTCTGATATTCCAGGCTGATTTTATTAAATATACAATATATACCACACTTCACTTGAAGATGGAGTTTTCCTGTCCTGACTGCCTGGTCTCAAATAAACACTCAAAGGCTTATATTAATTACACATGCTCAGCCAATAGCTCAGGCTTATTACTAAGTGGCACTTACATTTAAATTAACCCATTTCTATTAATCTATGTATTGCCACATGGCTCATGGCTTTACCTGTCTTCTGGCATGTCTTGCTTCCTAGGTATTTGGCTTGAAGACTCCTCCCTTCTCCCCCCTAGCATTTTCACGTTGGCTTTTTTTAAATTATTATTTTGCCTACCTTTATTCTGCCTTGTTATAGGCCAATTTGCTTTTTTATTAACAAATGAGAGCAATACATATTCATAGCGTACAGAAAGATTATTCCACAGTAGTATATATAATGATATTTTAATTATTTATTGATATTTAGGATATTTTCTATCACGACTATTTTGGGTAATGCTAAATGGATATGTGTAGATATGAATGAAGCTTTGTGTATATACCAAAAGTTTATTGGATCATGTGGGTTTTTAATTTTCTGGGGAACCACTGCTGCATTTGTCATGATGGCTGAATCAATGTACATTCTCATTGAATATGTAGAAGAGCTCCGCTTTCCAACATCCTCACCAACACTTGTCTTTAATTTTCTTAATACTATCCGTCCTAGAAGATATTAGCTGAAATTTCATTATGGTTTTGATTCACTTTTTTTTTTCCCTGTTAGTTAGTGATATTGAGTACTTCTTCATATATCTATTGGTTGTCCTGTTTGAGAGAGTGTCTTACTCAGGCCCACTGCTTATTTATAAGCTATGGAATTGTATGAGTTTTGTGTGTGTATGTGTGTTTTGGATAGTAACCCTTATGTGTCAGACATAGTTTATTCTCCCTTTCTCTGTGGCGGTGTCTTAATGTAATATGGTCCCTATTTGCTTAGCTTTGCTGTTGTTATCTGTTGTTTTGTTGTTATATAAAACATTTCTAAGACCAATGACTTAGAACTTTACCCCTCTATTTTCCTTTAGGAGTCCTGCAACTTAAATATTTGAAATAAATTTGGGGAAGCAAATTACATTTTAACAGTATCAGTGCATCTAGTTTTCCCAACTTCATTTATCACCCTTTCATGTGGATTGTGAGAGGTCAGCTCCCATGATCCACTCCAGAGTAATAAAAGGAATGCCCAGAGAGCGAAGGGATAAGAAACTTATCTGGGATAATTAAGAATAAATCTCTATCTAGCTAACTGCTGAAATAAGGAAACATACACGCCTTCTGATGATAACTTTCTCTTTTACTTCTTAAAAATGGTCTCTGACTCTTTTTCTGTCTCCATTTAGCTACATATCTCTCCACATTGCTGCATTCTATATATATAACTGTATATCTTACTTAACAAATGTACAGTCATACATCTCCATACACATAGTTACATCTATTTTCATGTCTTCACATCTTTCTTTTACATACATTCTTCTTCTATATCTCCTTTCAGATAGTTTCATCTTCCTTGCCTCTACTAGTATGTATCTCCATACAACCTAGCTATTCTTTCCAATTACAGAGCTCTCTTATCATATAACATTTTACATTGTTATTCTTCATACAGCTCTTTGCATAGTTCTATATGTAGCAACAGTTCTTTCGTACAGGTTTATTTCTCACACATTCACTCATATATGCTTTTTCTACAACTTCACTCACTCTTTCCTCATTCACTCTCTCATTC
The DNA here is from genome assembly GCA_033318265.1 of Phyllotis vaccarum. Taxonomy (NCBI): domain Eukaryota; kingdom Metazoa; phylum Chordata; class Mammalia; order Rodentia; family Cricetidae; genus Phyllotis; species Phyllotis vaccarum. The sequence goes on along the minus strand of JARWLC010000001.1, from coordinate 167,895,249 downwards.
ATTCATTCTCTCACATATCTCTCACCTTATTAGCCTTCTTCATCTCTAGTTCAGCACATACACTCACACTGCACAGCTTCATCCCTACACTGCTGCTGCTCTTACACACTCATCCTCCTCTCTTCCCCTCCACGTTGTGGCTGCTCCCCGCTCCGTTAGCCAGACCCTGGACAATTATATGTTACATTGCAAAACACATGAAGTCATACAGTTTTTTCTCAGGCTAGTAAAGTCACAAACACTGACCGTTGTAAATGCTTGGCCTTGCATGTATATTTTTTCCTAGACAGAGAATGACATTGAGACTCAGGTCATAACAATGGTTGAACCTTGAGTGGTCTCAGTAAATGCAGAAAGTCAACTGGTTTGGCCCCACAGGGAAGGAGGATGTCTCAAAACAGCTTGGCATTGAATTAGAAATAAACCACACCTGTGAATTAGTTTTTGTGTATTTTCTGCAGGAGCAGTTTAGTTTAGTCTGTATGAATTTGTTCTGAAGTCTAAAATCAGTTGTCATTGAGACTGAAAACACTTTTACTCTCCTGTGTCAGTAAAGAAGAATTGTCTGGTATCTCTTTTTATACATCAGAAATCAATGTATCTGACTATCCACAACTGTAAGTGTGCCCAATGATGTAATACACACTGTAAATGGGCTGTGGAAAGAACGCCACAGCTGTTCTTGTTTGGAGACATAGCAGTGGCACCTGAGAAAGTTAAAGACAGAAAACAACTGGTCACCAACAGTCAGTGATTCCACAGCTCTGCCAGATGGGGCTCCCATCGGGGAATTATACATCTGGTGGGTCGGCTTGTTAAACACCAGTTGTTACCTGCTGTTTGCTCCCATGGCCCCTGCAGCCCTTGTAACAATTTAGTGGAGCAGTAGTTTTGATAGCAGTCCTTGGTATTGGAGAGACTGAGGCAAGAGTGTCGTTGCCCAATGCAGAGACCAGCCTGAAAATAGTGATACTGGGTTTCAGAAATAAACACGATTGGCCATTTATATGTGGCTTATATTTTACTACTCTTCATATCTGCCAGCACTGTACTATTGTGATTATTATATCTTATAATATTTGAAATTAGGAATTAGTTCTGCTTTTGCTCAAGACTGTTTAGCTAATTAGGGCATTTTGATTAACTTTTTAAAATTTCTGTGAAAAATATTGGGATTTTGATGGGGACAACATTCTATCTGTAGTTTGCTTTGGGTAGTTTTGGATGTTGTTACATTTATTTTTGTTTTCAGTTTATGAATGTAGATATTTTTACATGTGCCTTCGTCCAGTTATTAGTGCTTAGTGTTTGGTTCACAATGGCTAAATTTATTTGCGGGTTTGATTTTGGAATTTCTGTTTCAGTGTATTGTAAGTATATGGAACTATAGTTTTTGATTTTGTTCTCCACAATTTTTTTGAGCATTTTAGTTCTAACATTTTCCTGGTAGAATCTTTGCAATTTTTCTGTCTGAAAAATATTTTCATTTGCTAGCAGATGAAAAATCATTACTTTGCACAGGTGATCTTGACTGCTGCGTTGATTAGAAAGTGAGGAGAATGGGCATCCTTGACTTGTTTCCCATCCTACAGTTAACGCTTTCAGCTTTCCTAGTCATTAAATATCAGAAAGAGTTTGTCATTAATATCATTTGTTGTTTTACCTCCTTTTCCCCTTTGAGATAGGTTCTCAGATTAGTCAGATGGTAGTCAGTAGCACCTATAAAACCCCTCTTCCCTTCATCAACCTCTTCTGCATACTTAACCACTCCAGGCACTTCGTGTTCTTAGAGGGACATGGAAGAAATCAGCTTCTTGGGTTGCCTCCCATTTATCCATTGAGCTCAGGGCTTGTTCACTCTGATTTCACTTTGTATCATGGGAGCTACAGGGCATAAGTACATCTCTATTTGCACAGAACTTAAAAGAGTGGTGATAAGGGCAAAGTAGGCCCCCCCTTCCTCTCTTTAAGGCATTTATTGGATTTTGTGGATCATGATGTATTTGTGAACATCCCTGTTTGACCCCAAGATTCCTGGATTCCCAGTTGTCAATAATCAGTGGTCAAAGCTGCTGGCTCTGTGGGAGATGACGCAGAAAACTCTTAGTCTGCTGTTGTGACCAACACTGTTGTATCATCTGTTCTCTCACAAATTTCTGCTTTCCTTTCCAGGATATTGCTGTTATGAAAATTGTGCAGCATTACCTCTTTTATTTATTTATTTTTTGTTTAATTTAACATGTATTTCCAAACTGTATGCTACTTCATTATTTTGCTTTCTGTTGACTTGTGAGAGTATGGTATCATATAGCACTTGTTGCCCTTATCTTGCTATTTTGTTTAAAAAAAAAAAAAAAAAAAAAGATATTTCCATAGAATTTGTCTTTGTAGTTGTTCATCACTATAGTGTACTAACATTACTTTCTCCTTCATACAGCACTTATAGGAAAGATAGGAAACATGTTAAGATATTCAAATTTTTATATCAGTTTTCAAAATAATGAGATGGTATACATAAAATTTCCTAAGATTTTTAACTTTTTCATGTATTTAAAAATTTTGAAAATAAAACCACTTTAATGACCTCACAAATAAAAGCATGAAACAGGTAAAGATTGCTAATCAAACACGTGATTACTCCTATTTTTTTCAAGAACTTTTTGATAGTATAATGCATTATTTCCTTCTCCTTTGAGCTCTGAACATATATGAGTATAATGAATATAAACATTACTTAATGTTTATATTGTGTTATAAACTCCACAATGTATCATCTTTTTCATGTTAAGCAGTTGTTTTTAAAAAGTGTGTGTGCACACACAAGCGCATACACACATACAAGTAACCTCTAGTTCATGTTTGCCTCCAAAACTAAAATTAAAGTTGAAGTTTTTTGCTATTTAGTATTTTTATTTTCCAAATGTGGGGTTTTGAACTTCTGAACTCCCCGTGTCTGAGATGCCTTTTTCCTTCCTGTTAAGGACCGTCTTTTCTCTCTTCTGTCTGCCCTCAGCCTTCTCAGGTATTTTCATTTCTTGTGTCTATTGTTTCTGTTAAGCAGTTTTAGAGTTTTCTTTTTGAATGTAATATGTCTTTTTCTTTTTCTGTTTTTTAATATTTTCCTTTTGACATCCTAGAATTTTTCAAAAATACAGTTAGGTGTCAAAGTTTGTAATTTTTCTTCTCAAGCTTTGCTGAGCTTCTTTGTCAATTGGTGTCAATCTTGGAAAACTGCCATAGTCTTCAGCTGTTTAGCATAGTTCTCTCTCTTCTCAGGGCTTAGACATCATCCTCCAGAGACAGGTGCTCTCTTGCCATTTTCCCACTCATTTCTGTGCATCAGTTTAGATATTTTCTCCAACTCTGTCAGAACTTTGGGTCATTTTGCTTCCTGTCTGTCACTTCCTCCTTAAGTCTATTGGTCTTGCTTTATTTTTGTGTTCTTAGCCATCTGATTTGATTTATATAGACCTTTTTTACTTTGAAATTTTCATCTCTTTATGAATAAGTTATTTATATAAGTCATTATTTTTAATTTTAAAATCTTATAATACCAGCTTCTGAGCTATTAGTTCACTTCTACTGACATTTTCTTCTCTAAATTTCTGGTCATCTATTTATTTCTTCTCCTATTATTGATTATACATTTAAAATATTTGAAAAAATTTAAATATTTGCTACAAGAAAACAAGGATACAGTCTTCTTTACATGCTTTTCTAGTGAAACATTGTATCACTCTTCATCTGTAGTTGAGTTGATACTCTATTCTAGCAACAGTGGACAGGTACTTTGATGGTAGTGTCAAGACTTAACCATTTGGAGTTTATGAGATCTGAAAACCCACATTGTTGCCAGATATTGCAGAATTATTTACTTGCAGTTCTTCATATAAAGGATTAATATCTATTAAGGGGTTATATAAACACTGATATAAATTGACCCTTAAGACAATTTTTGGAGAGTTGAACTGACTTAGGCCTTGAGATGGTGCCAGACAGACCTCTTCCCGAGAAAGGAGGAACAAATACGAAAGCAGGCCAGCCTGCCCTGGGTCCTCAATAGGGGCTAGCCACGCCCCCATTCAAGTCTGGAGAGCCCCCAGTGCTATGCCTCTGGGCCTCACTCAATAATGCTTGAATCCCACACCGCTGATCATATAAAGGTATTTGGTAGCCTATTGTAGGATATTTTGGTTGCACTCTGACACTCTAGAGATTGCCAACAAAGTTTACCTTTAACCAGAAGGTGGAACTAGCTACTAGCTGACTAGAATTAGCCTTAGAGGTCTTAGAGGACCCAGGACATAAAAAGAGACACAGGAAGTAGTAGGGAGGAGCTTAGAAAGATTCTCTGACCTTTTGGATTGAGCTAGGAGAGAGAGAGAGAGAGAGAGAGAGAGAGAGAGAGAGGGAGAGAGGGAGAGAGAGAGAGAGAGAGAGAGAGAGAGAGAGAGAGAGAGAGAGAGAGAGAGAGAGAGAGAGAGAAGGGAACTGGCACCCTCTCTGATTAGTTTTTATAAATTTATTTTTATTTTTTGTTCATTACTATTTTGCCTTCATGTATGTCTCTGTGAGGGTGTCAGATGCCCTGGAAACAGGAGTTACAGACTGTTGTGAACTGCCATGTGGTGCTGGGAATTGAACCTGGGTTCTCTGGAAGAGCAGCCAGTACTCTCAATTGTTTTTTACCCTATATTTGACTCCCAGGAGTTATTTTACAATAGAACGATATAAGTAATTGCTTCACTGCCCATACTGATAACTTGAGTTTTCCTCACTGCCCTGCTGCCTCTTTGCCCTAAATTACCACACAGAAGCTTAGATTAATCTAATGTTGATTGTCTTATGGCTCAGACATACTGCTAGCTAGCTCTTTCTTCTTATCTCAATCTACTTCCATTGATCTGTTTAGCCATGTGGCTTGGTACCTTTTTTCGGAGCAGCATGGTGTCTTCTTTCCTCTGCATCTGCTGGTGTTTCTCTGGCATATCTGGTGGTGTCCCTCCTCTGCACTTCCTGTTCCCAGAGTTTTCTTAATCTGGTAGTCCCACCCATACTTCCTGTTTGCTTTCTGACCAATCAGCTTTTTAATAAACCAGTAAAAGGGACAAGGTACCAGAGCATAATCCCACTACAGAAGCTCTTGCAAATGCCTCCCGTCAAACAAGCAGAAACTTCTGGGTTGTGGCAGCCGAAATGCATATCCTGGATTGGATCTTCTCTCTTGTCAGTGACATCTATGGTCTTTGATAATCCTATCTTTGTTTTCTTGTTTCTAAGAAAATAAGGTTGTTTTAATTCCCTTGGATATGTTTTTCATCCTTCCATAACACAGCCTTTCTTAGGGGTTGTTTACCTAACAGTAAATCCTATTCTGAGATGACAGTCTAATTGAATAATATTTACACTCTGTACTTAATGATGATGGCAGCCTTTCTTTTGGCACACAGAGCTCATGGATACACCAGTATTTTTACTGTAAATAAAAATGAACACTTTATACTTGTATAGTTTTAAATCTATAGGTATAGTTTTACATAAAATCATAGCTATGTAAGTTCTGTGAGCACTATGGAGTTGATGGTTTTTTATGGAGTATTCTGTGAGTGTCTTGATACTTTACACAATCTTTTGGTGAAGATGTGTGTACTGGTGTGTACAAATGCATCCCCCTCACACACACACGTATGCACATACTTTATCACAACCTGGGAGAGATAAGGAAGCACAGTTTTAAATTTTGAATAAAATTATAAATAAATTCTAGGCTGTAAGCATGAAGAGCAATGTGCCACATGGAATTTATAATTTTTTTTTAGTGTTCTTCAAAATAGTGTCAAACAAAACCTTTGAAGAGTGTCTGCCCATTGTTTGTTAAAAGACTAATTTCAAAAAATCCATCTGGTTTTTGCCTTACATATTTACATATTTATTTTAATAGTTTGTGATAACTTTTGGATAATTTCCATTTTAGTATTTCTCAAATTTTGGTCTGATCCAGATAATTTGATATGCTTTCCATTTCTTCCACTTATCAGTATGTTTGTGGCCTTATGTACCCTCAAATCACCCTAGCCAGAGAGTTGAATAGAAAAAAGTAGTGAGAAGTGGCTGAGCAGCAGATTCACGACATTTTGTTGTAGTTTATGTGACTTCTAAATACTGAATGTTGTTTAAGTTTTGAGTGCAATTTAAAAACTGATAAAATGATTTATATTGCCTTCCTATTGTAAAAGGAATTATTGGAAAATAACAGCAGCTCAAACTTCTCTTTTTTGTTTTGAAGAGATCTAGAAATTAAAATCTGTCTCATAAATCACATCTGAATTTTAACACATTAAGAATGGTATTAATGATACTATAATATATATAGTTGTCTTGGTAGCTATAAGTTAAATTTATGGTACAGCATAAAGATCTTGCTTGCATTCTTTTGTTTGTGAACCTTATTCCACACATCTAACACACACCATGTATTTTATATTATATCTATACATTAGATGTTTATAACTGTCTTTTTACCTTTTTGCCTAATGAAATGAATATTATGGCTTTAAGGCAACATGCAGTCGCAGTTTTTTGTTGAGTATTTACCTCAAGGACTCAGGGTTTCCAGAACATTGTAGACAGCATTGGGACCCTCTACCATCTGAGGCCTCGTGCCAGAGGTGTCTGTTTAGCTTCTTAATACAGATTATTGTTACTCTGACTTTGACAATGGACTCTGAATTTTCTTTTCTAAAAGATTCTCATTTTATGTGTATCTGTGTTTGTGTCTGTGTGAGTGAATGCCGTGTACAAGTGCCTGCAGAGGCTAGGAGAGGGCACTGGGTTTCTTTAAGTTAGAGTTTCAGAAGGTTGTGAGCCCCTGATGGGTGCTGGGAACCAAGCCTGGGTCCTCTAGAAGAGCAGCAAGTGCTTTGACTCGTTGAGCTGTCATTTCAAAGCTCAGGATTTTCACGGCTCTGATGTTGTTTTTTGTTGTTGTTGTTGTTTTTTGATTGCCTTTTCTTTATTCATGTGTTGAAACAATAACTAACTATAAGATTTGGATCTTGGAATTTAGTGATAGCAAACTCCTTCTCTTATTTGTAAGTTAAGGATGATATGCTTTCTCTACGTCAATTGTAAATAATCAGTGAAATGTTTATGGAAGCCTAGATTATACAGTAGTTGGTCATTTAATGGTAAATCAGTGAGTCAGTGATCTTTTCCCTTCCATTGTAAATATTCTCTATAGTTGAAGTTAATCTAAACATGCTTTTTATTAATTAATGGGGTTTGAGAAACATTTTTCATAAGTGCTTTATCCATTATAAGCACTTTAGCCAAAATATTAATAATAACAGCAATAATGACAACACTCATAATTACTAATATGACTACTATTGAGACAGAACTTACTTTGTATCCTAGTCTGGCCAGAAATGCATTCTTTTCCAGATTGCTTTAGTCTCAGTAAACCCCCTTCCTTAACCTTCCCAGTGCTGAGATTATAGACATGAGCTTTGACACCTTGTTTGCAACTACATTTTAAGCACAGATTTACTCATGTTCTAAAAGTATTTGCAGGTATAAATATTTTGCCTTGTGGGAACTTTAATATTATTTACCTGAAGCCATTTTGAGTTTTCAAATGAGGAAAACAAGGCATGGAAATACCAAGTGAGTCACCTCAGGTTTGACATCTGAGCTGCCCCTGTCTGTGATCCACTCTCTGACAGAATAGGAGTCTAGATAGGAGACTGGCAAAGAACCTCATCCGAGTGTAGCAGTATTACTTTTTAAATGGCCATTGCCGTTATAGAGCCTAATGCTTTTACATGTGATGGGTTTCTCACTTGAGTGCCACAGTATTGATCCACGCTTAGGACAATGACAATTAAAGACACACTTCTGCTGTAGGCAGTAGCTTCTCATTTGTAAAAAAATAAAAATAAAGTCTTCCCTGTCCATTTATCCATGACTCTCTAATTTCAGTGTTGCAATTTAGGTAACAAAGTTTAAGTATATATCAGAAGGAAGATCCTGTTTTTTTGTTGTTCAGAGTGAACACTCAATAAATTCTCCTACAGCGATGCCATTTTAACAAACGGGCAGTGGCTAGAGATTGGGGAGGAGGACAGCTGTGTGTGAGCTGTGACATTCTGATAAGACACTACTTTTTTTTAGTGGAAAGTTTTTTGCTTATGTTTTAATCTTTTTAAGCGTGTTCTACTTTATGTCAGTATCACACTCATAAAACAGAAGATTTTCCTGTTTATGTAGCTAATTATTTAGACAGTTAAAACTTTTATAGATTGGTTACATCTTTTCAGTAAAGCTACTAATAATGATAAAGGTTAGATAGACATTGTATGTGTCAGATCAGATGTTCCTGTGTTGAATTAGAACTGTTGGGCACATTTTTCTTTCACGAATAAGTAGGAATTTAAAGCATATAACTCATACCCTAGTCTTAAGAGATAGTACCTTTGCATCATAATAAAATATTTTTATCTTCAGTTACTTACTATTAATCAAAGAGTACATGAAAAGGCCTGAGTTGTTTCTTAATAGTAAATACTTAAAAGTATGATGAGAATTATGTAATAGAACTAAACACCCATTTGGAAAACTCTGTTTGTGTTGTTGAGCTAACCTTTGGACTTGACTGTTTTAGACATCTTCACCACTTACTCCTTCTCTTTACAATAACTCCTTATGTTTTCCTCTTGTACATAATGGATTCCAGATTTGATAGCCAGAGGGACACTGTGAAGATTAACACATGAATGCTTTATCATTTTTAGGGCAATTCTCTCTGTAATTTCACAAGACAGGATTGAAAACCAGAAGTAACTTAATTCCAAAATTGGCAGTATATCCTTTGACAGGGAAAAGGTGACGTACTATGTAATTCCTTTGTTGAAAAAGACATGTTGCAGTACTGGAAAGTGAAGTATCAAATGTTTCCTTTTAAAATTGGAAAGGCCTTTACAACTTTGAACAGGCCTACGCTGAAAGTTTTTTTTCAGCTGTCCAGTGAGAGTAAATGGTATCATTTATTTATATTATGGCATGTATGCTTCAATATCATCAATGCTCCTTGGAGATGTGTGGTATGCCTACTGAATGTGGGCTTTTGTTGCTGCTGGTCTTGTGTTCCTGTGTGGGGCAGAGGTTTTACATTTAAAAATGGTAATCTCATTTTGAGGCTCTATGGAAAGATTATATTACATAGTGGCTCTTACCCAAAAAGAAAAATGGTTCTTTGTTACCCAGAAGTCATCAATTGCAGATAGCTGTTGAGGTAAGGGCCTCTTCCATCCTTATTGGAATGTTGATTGTCTTATCAGGTAACCATAACTGCTGTAAATTCATGAGTGCAACTAGACATTCACAGCATTTTTCCCCTACTTCCAGCTCTTATATATAATATATATTTCCCTCCATCCTTAATGATATTCCTTGAAGTTAGAGGGGACTTGATGCAAATGTCCTATTTAGGGCTGAGTTGTTGAAAATATTGTCTTCTCCAATGTTTATTTTTGACACTTTTGTAAAAAATCAGGTGGCCATAGGTGAATGGCCATACATGTGGCTTCTATATTCAATCTGTTCTCTGTCTCTCTATTTGACGGTACCCTGCTGATTTTACTACCCTGGTTCTGTAGTATATCTTGAAATCAGTTTTGATGATATCTTCAAAAAATATTCTTATAATAGAGAGCAGAAATCATTTTTGGTATCCAAGGTGGCTTTTCATTGGTTTTGTGTGTGTGTGTGCATGTATGTGTTCATATGAATTTTTCTTTCTGTTTTTATGAAGGATGTTACTAGAGCTTTGTGATTACATTGAATATGTAGATTGGTTTTTGGTAGGATGGTCATTTTACAATTTCTTACCATTTAATTATTGAGCATGGGAGATGCTTCCATCTCCTAGTGTTTTTAAAGTTTTCATTGCACAAGTCTTTACATACTTTGTCAAGTTTATTCTGAGGTGAGGTTTTTTTGTTTGCTTGGTTGGTGGGTTGGTTGGTTTGACACTATTGTGAATGGAGTCATTTCCCTGATTTCTTTATCAGTATATTTTCATTAGTATATAGGAAGGCTACTGATTTTTTGAGTGTTATCTTGCATCCTACCACTTTGAGGAAACTGATTATCAGTTCTAAGTGTTGTCTGGTGCAGTTGTTTAGGGTCTCATGCATAGGATCATCTCATCTGCAAACAAATACTTTGACTTGGTCCTTGACAGTTTGTCCCTGTTATTTGGTTTTCTTGTCTTATTGTTCTGGCTTCGACCTTCTGGTACATTGCTGAGTGGAGACAGGCATTGTACACCCTTTTCTTGATCCTGATTTTTGTGTAACTGGTTTGAGTTTTCCCCCATTTAATATTGGCTATAGGTTTGTTATATACATAGCCTTTATTAGATTGGGGTATATTCTTCCTCATCTGAATTTCTTCATGATTTTAGCAATGAAAGGACACTGGATTTTCTTTAAAAGCCTTTTCTGTGTCTGTTGAGATGATCATGTGATTTCTATCTTGATTCCATTCATGAAATGTATAACACTGGTGTTTGTGTGTGTGTATATATACATATACTGAACCATGCTCATACTGCTGGCATAAATCCAACTTGATTATGGTGAGTGTTCTTTTTGGTGTATTCTTAAATTTAGATTCCAAGTATTTTATTGAGAATTGTATCTCAGTTCTTAAGAACTATGATGTATTCTCTTCCTTCCTTCCTTCCTTCCTTCCTTCCTTCCTTCCTTCCTTCCTTCCTTCCTTCCTTCCTTCCTTCCTTCCTTCCTCCCTCCCCTCCCTCCCTCCCTCCCTCCCTCCCCTCCCTCCCTCCCTCTTTCTTTCTTTCTTTCTTTCTTTCTTTCTTTCTTTATTTCTTTCTTTCTTTCTTTCTTTCTTTATTTCTTCTTCTTTCTTTCTTTCTTTCTTTCTTTCTTTCTTTCTCTCTCTCTCTCTCTCTCTTTCTTTCTTTCTTTCATCTGCTCTCTTGGTATTTCTTTCATGTTGGCTTTGTAAAATCAGTGTGGTAATGTTTCCTCCTTTTCTCTTTCATGAACTAGTTTGAGGAACATTAGTGTTCTTCATTGAAAGTGTGTTAAAATTTACCAGTGAATCTATCTGAGCCTGGACTCTTTATAGTTGGGAGATTTAAAAAAAAGGGGGGGGAGTGTGTGTGTGTCTAGTTGCTCTTGAAGGCCTATTGCACGAATAAAGGAAACTCAGAGCCAGATCTCAGGGAAAGCCTGAGATATCAAAGAGAGAAAACACTATAATCAAATCTCACCCAGCTGTCTTCCAGCTTCCTCAGCCTCGCTCCTCATGGCTTCTACTGCCTGCTCTGTCTTTCTATGCCTGCCTTAAATACCCTCTTCGCCCAGTTGTTTCACATCCAGGTTAAGGCTAAAGCTGGTTTTCAGTCTTGCTTTTGTCCAGTATTTCCTTGCTATGCTCCTTTCTTGTGTTTTGGAATGGTAATGTACATCCTGTGCTATTACATGTTGGAAAATTATGATCTCCTTTTTGATTTTGACTTTTACATGGGGATTACAGCTAAGAGATTGCCATGTATCTCAGAAGAGACTTTGAAACAAGGTGAGACTGTTTTAAACTATGGGGACTTTTGAAGTTGAGTTGACTTTTTTTTTCCCCCATGGCTATGAACCTTGGGGGCCAGAGAGTAGAGTGTGGTGGTTTGAAGGAAAATGTCCCTCAGTATGTGTGTGGGGTTGGGGGGGGGGTTGCTGGCTTTGAGGTATCTTTTGCTCAAGCTTTCCTTAGTGTAGCAGTCAACTTCCTGCTGCCTTCCAGTGAAGGTGTAGCCAGAACCATGTCTGCCTGATTGCTGCCATGCTCCCTGTTATGATGATAATGGACTTAACCTCTGAAACTGTCACTAAAGAGATTCTTTATTAAATGGGGAAGAAAAGTTAAAGTGTCTGTTTTCTGACTAGGGCCCAAAACAGCAGCAGATGACCTTAGAGGGGCAATTTTTAAGAGAAGGGGAGGGAAGTCTGTGTTAAAATGGGATTGGATGCAGTAGTTAAGGAGATAGGGACAAGGGAGGAGGGAAAGGGGACAGGGGTATTTGTTCAGGAGCGACAAAGGACTGCCTCTAGATAGAAAGGAGACAGACTTGGTCCATAGGCAAATGGAAGTTCATAAAGGAAATATTGCAAACCCTGTGTTAGGATGAGGTGTTTAATTTTAATTGGGCATGTTAATTAAGTGAGCCAAAGGGGGATTCTGATTGCTGGACTTAAGTACTTCAATAGCTGGGCCTTGGTAGTCAGCCCCTTTCTCAGACAGATCAGCTTTGATATTACCCATCTCAAGAAGCTTTCAACCACCACTAGAGCAAAGAATCACATCATTCCACACAAGGAATGGTAGTCATATAAGGATTACCCCTGTAAATGCATTATCCTCACATGGATCAGCTATACATGCATCTTTCAACACTCATTGCAGGGGGCATATAGCTACTAGTCCCTAGCTCATTTTTTGTTGAGGCAGCAAATGCCTAATTTTTTTTCTGGGTGAAAAAAAAATAATGTATCCATACAAGATAGGGAACCATGATAGAACAAAGTCCAATATGATGAATTGTACGCTAAATTTTTCTGTCCTGGGAATCTCTTCCAAATTATCATACAGAGACTTATGTTAAATGTAAATGCTTGGCGGATAGCTCAGGGTTATTATTAACTAGCTCTTAAATTTTAAGTTAATCCATATTCTTTATTTACACTCTTCCATATGGTAGTACCTTCATTCAACATGTCACAATCATCTCTATTCTCCTCTGTCTGACTTGTGACCCCTCTGACTGCCCTTTTTCTTTCAAGCATTCTCAATTTGGCTTTTCTGCCTAAATGTGTCCTGTTCAGATATTGGGCAGTCAGCTTCTTATTAAACCAATTACAGCCCAAATCTTCACAGTGTACAAAAGGTTTATTCCACAGCAGTGAATCATTGATTTTATTGAGACTGTTTACATGAACACTGGTGAAGGTACTTAAAGGAACATGGATGACTCAAAGTTAGCTGGATTACTGAAATGTCTGTTTCCTCATGGGTTCTTGTTCACTAAAGCTTTGTTCCTGGAGCTGAATGACTTCCAGAAAGCTGCATGAGTAAGAGGGATTCTTCTCTCCTCAGCAATAGTTACTGCTTATACAGCTTTGGGAGGGGCCTTGCCAATTTTTAAGTTTTAGGAATTTTTTGAGACTTGTTAGTTGTTTACTTTCTGAGACTTGTGAATTTTATTTCCTGAGTCCAAAGGAACCTCTCAACAGAATGAAATGCTTCCATTCAGAGTAAACAATCTATACAATAGGCTACTCCACAATAAAGAATGTGAGTATAGTGAGAATCTCAGCATCATGAAGCCCACTGGAAAGAGTTGAGCTGAAATTGGCTTAGGGTTATAATTATCTGGAGATTAGCTTGTCTATGGTATTGTTTCTCAAAGGCTGTTGAATCTCAGAAGTAGTGCCCTGGAAAACTCAATGAGGACTTTGTCATCCAAACCAGTCACCTTCTGGCTATTGGCCAGTCACCTTTCTTAACTAATTACAGCATAATTTTCACAGTGTATAGAAGAAATTCTACAGCATTTCCCCTAAAAAGTATAACAAAACAGTTATCAAATAGGAATTACAGTTACAATATCTATTTCATTTGTATTTGACAAGTCAGAAAAAAGTATTCTATTATCTGTCTTTGTGAGTCTAAAGTTTCATACCTAATTTACATTTTTAACATAAGGCAAACTTTAAGTCTAATCATTTAGTCTTTAACTTCATCAATGACAGTAGTTATGCAAAATGTTACCTAACCACAGGGACACCTGGCTGCCTGGACAGTCACCTTAGTTCTTCTGTAGTTTGGGGGCGCTCATCGTGTCCTACAGGACTAGTATACATGACAGACATTTCTGAGAAGCAGGAAATTTTGAAGGAATGTTCTATCTTATCTTGCCAGAGTTTGGGAGTCACTTTATTTTACACACCACTGATCTAGTTTGGACAGTATGATCTCAGCAATTGAGACAAGGGCAGTTTCTTTGCCCAGATGGCAAGGTTTTGCCAAAAGAAAGCCAACTCCATGTGGAGGTTCTTTGATGCCCATCTTCTTCTTTTGATGTAAAATGGGTACTTACTGTCAGGAGCAGACATGTCTTATTGTCATGAAAAGCCTTGGGTTATTTAACCATTTTAAATGGCATATTTTGTAGGTCTTTGAAGTATTTGAGATCATTTGCCTATCTAAATATATGTTTATGACCTTGAAAATATACTGACCTGACTATAAATTTGACTAATATAGATGGCTATCAGCCTGTATTTCTTAAATTATACATTACATTTTAAATAAGTTATATAAGCACAATACCTCAAACAAGAGTAGAAACACACACACAGTATAGCAAAATTAACTTTAAATTTATATCAGTAAAGCAAATGTGAAATCAATACCAATGTAAAATATTTTGGGATTAATAATTGTTTTTTAATTAAAGCAGATTCAACAATCTACTTTTATCCTATCATTTCTTTATCTCCCCCCCCCCACCTTTTCAGATCAAGTTCCCTGAATTTCCTTTGTTTAGCTCTTTTTCTGACTAGGACCAGTAATAACTTGTAACTGCCGCGCCCCCCCCCCCCCATAAATGATAGTTAACAGTTTAATATTTTGGTAATGTGGGTTGTTCTCTAGACTACTTCCTGTTGTCTGGGGGTGTTGGTATCTTTGGGGGAACCTTGAGCAAATCAGGACAATTGTTAGTCTTGGTTGGAATAGTTTTTGAGGCTGGACCATCTCAACCAGCAGCTTTGAAGCTTTTTTGCATACAGAATTTTGAGGAGACTGAAGCAGAGGCATTCTGAGATTCTGAATCACCTGGATCATCCATTTTCATTGGTGTTTGATCCTCTTGTTCTGAAAGTATGTAAACTTTTAAAGGTGGAATATGTGGTATGTACAAGTTATTTAAAGAGGTTTTTGTTTTATTTTTAAACATGTAAATATATGTTATATGCCTTGTGGTTTGTCTAGGTTTACTTTTTTATGTCTGTTGCCAGGATTTCAGGCCATCTTCTCTAATCAAACCTGATTTTCTTTAAACCCAGAGTGTATCCACAGCTTCTCATTTCCTGTGGAAATAAAAGTATAACCTCTCCCAAAGCAACTTTGACTTAAATTTTGATGTCAAGATAGTTTAAAAATATGTAAATTGATTTAAACCCAGCAGTTTTCATAATCCAGTGTGTCTTAGTAGGTGTTGTTCCTGCTTTAGCAATCAGAAAATCTAAAGACAACACAATAACATTTCCAGACTCTCTATTTTTCATTTTTACATGGTGCTTTTCTTTGATATTCTCTACTCTCTTTTTAAAACTGTATTTATATTTTTATGACTGTTAATATCATTTCTTTTTCTCCTCAAGCCTTATGTGCATTTTAAACACATCAGAACTGTTTATAAGTCTCTTTCCATCTGAATCTGTTTTTACTGAGCATTTGTAAACTTTTTTCTGACCACATGAGCCTTTAAACTTCCAAGAGGCATAGCTAGGACCTGTACCTGTGATTTGGTAGCTGGTTCCTCCCCCACTGTTTCACTGAGAGCTTAGCTTCATGGTGGGGTTATCAGTGGCAGCCATTTTTACTGCCCCAGCTCTGGGAAGTTGTTTGGCTCACGATGACACCAAGTATCTTCCTGCCTGCTGCTCATAAACCCCATTTCAGTGTTTCGGAGCAAGGCAAACAGAACAGGCAGTTACCCAGAAACCGTGCTTAACTTTGTCTTTTTGTGTTTAGAATCCTTTTTTAAGCTTTGTCAGGTTTTATGTGGAAATTCCAGCCCCACACTGGGCAACAGGGTGAACTTTTCCTTCTCACTTATTTACCAGTTCCCAAATAACCGATTAGTCTGCTAATCTTAGCCTGCTTAGCCAATAGCTTAGTCTTGTTGCTAGTTAACTTGTACATTTTAAATTAGCCCATTTCCATTTCTTTACTTTTTGCCATGTGGCTCATGGCTTGTTACCTCATTTTGTACCCTGTCATTTCTGTAAGATATCAGTCATTTGGAAAGTTATACTTACATGAACTGTTGGTATCTTGGCATGAGTATACATAGTATAGTATATATACATATACACACACACACACACACACACACACAAATATGCACACATGTGCATATTTGCATATATATTTAAAGAAAGGGATGAGTAGAGAGGAGTGAACAGAAGAAAAGTGTATATATGAAGAGGATATTTCTGACCTGAAAGGCAGCAACATGGCTTATTGATTGTTACAGATAATGTTTCTCAAGATTTGTCAATAGTACTTTATTCTCATCAAGGAGAGAGCTAAGTGTCATTTAGTTTTGCAGACTGAAGATTCTCGCCACCCTGACCCCCAATCCCCCACAAAAAAAAGAAAAGAAAAGAAAAGAAAAAGAAAAAAAAGTTGCATTACTTTGAAGTGGCTTCTGGCTGGAGAAATTACTGAGTGGTTAAGAGCACTTTCCTTCTAGAGGACATGGGTTCACTTCCCAGCACCTCTGGGCCATTTAGTACTGTTTGGCAACTCCAGTTTTAAGGGATATAACAGACTCCTTGGCCTCTCAGCACCTGCAAATGCATGTGGTACACAGACATTTATGCACATATTTAAAATAAATGAATAATTTGTAAACAAATAAAAATAAAAGTGGTTGCTTAATTTAGCTATTTAGTCTGTTTCATCATAATTGTTGAGACCCTCCTTTGTCCATCTGATTTTCTCTAATGTGTGTGTATGTGTGTTTCATGGTGTGAATGTGCATGTATGCAAATTGCAGAATGTTAAGTTGTTCCTAATCCTGCTGGTACTCTGGATCCTAGACACTCTTCAGTGGAGCTGAAGGTGTCTGAAATGCTTGTCTTTTAGGTTCCCAGAAGATACCAGGTCTTGATACAAGGGTTAAATGTTTAAAATTTTTGCTTGCAGAAAGGAAAATGCTTCTTTCCAAGAAATGTTCTAGAACTCAGCAATTCTTAAATTAAGCTTCTTTGACTCTACCTTTCCAGTACTGCTGCAATAGACTTATATTTATTACTGTTAATCAAACAAACCTACCTAAGCCTACTCTTACAAGTATGTCTGAGTGGTCAAGTCTATCCATGTCAAAATTCCCCCTCCCCTCCCCTCCCCTCCCCTCCCTTCCCCTCCCCTCCCCTCCCCTCCCCTCCCCTCCCCTCCCCTCCCCTCCCCTCCCCTTCCCCTGTCTGTTCTTTCATCTCCTTTTCTCCCTTCTTTCCTCCACCCCTTGCTTTCTTCTCTTTGTTTTGCATGTATGACTATTTTGCCTGCATGAATATATGTACATCGTGTATGTGTCCAGTACCTACATCAGTCTGTCATTTCAGTTATGGTACTGGGAATCAAACCTAGGTCCTTTGTAAGAACAAGTATTTTTAACTGGTAAACCATCTCTTGTGCCCCAAAATACCTTTTCTTGAAAGTACACAGAGACCTTACTCCTAAAAGTTTTGTGAGTATGAAAGAATATAAGAAAGGTGCTATTTTATTATATCCCCTTCACACTGCTGGCATATGAGTTCCTTGAATAACAGGTAGGGATCATATTTAGACTGCCCCTGGAAATACCTAGATTTCTCTCCAGCCACCCATGCCAGTGGAGTGTCAAAAAGAAAGTGGTTGACAGCTGTAGGAACCACTTGTTAAATGGAGAATAAAAATCACCCAATAGGATGTTTGTAGTTACTTATTAGTGAGAATGAGACAGAACCCTAGATACAGAGTCCTGCATTCCCACATTACATAATTATTTCTCTCAAAGAAGGGTTTCTTTTATTTTAACTTTTTCTTTTGCAATTAAATAGGCCTGCGTTTGTTGTTGTTGTTTCTCTATATCAAATCTGTCGCTAAAATTACCATCTGTTCATTTCATCCCCTCATGGAGTTGTAAGTTGTGTGCTAGGGTGTTTTATGTCATCGAGACAAGCAAATCAGTTAGTATTGCTTTTCCTCAACTGTTGTTTTTCTTGGACTTGTAGGATGTGGAGAGCATCTTGTGCGCACCATACTGGCTAGAGAATGTTCACATGCTTTACAAGCTGAAGATGCTCACCAAGCTCTGTTGGAGACTATGCAAAACAAGTTTATCAGTAAGTGGACCTTTGAGAAAAAGAACACCTGAATGTAGAGAATTCCCTGAGCTGTATACATTAGGAATCAATTTTCCCATGTGAAATTTAGACTTTTCTTCATTGCCTAACATGAAATTAGACCTTCAGTTAATATTGTTTGTAAGTGGAAATTCTCTCACAGTTGCTACTACAGCATGATATCAGCTATTTAACTAATTTAGTGTCTAAATTCTGAGATACTATCTAACCTAGTGACAAGTCCTAAAGTGAAATTCTGTAAAAGAAATTTCAAGTGACAATGTGTTATAGCATGTTTGAAATGCAATTGAAGCATTGTATCCTTCTCAGCTTATTGCCACAGCACTGCACACGGTCAAGATAGAATCCTGTTTAGACATTTGCCAAAGTTCTCTAACTGGATGTGTATATATGTATGTGTTGTGTAATAATCTGAGGATGGAGGAACATAATTTCCTTGTTTGTTTGTTTGAGTTGAGTAAAGTATCAGTGGAAAAAGTGGTCCCCCTAGGCTTTGAGACATAGTAGATGTGTCACTCCTAACCAGGACTTGGAAACCATATAATAGATTAATGGTAAAATCTAGAAAGAAGACTTTCTAACTAGAAGATCAATGGAGTGTATTTGCTACTGTGCTGGCTACTGTTTATGTCAACTTGATAACATCTGAATCTCACCTGAGTAAAGGAAACCTCAACTGAGAAAATGCCTCCAGTAGACTGGCTCTAGGCAAGTCTGTACTGCCTTTTCTGATTTGATAATTGATGTGGAAAGGTGTAATCCACTGTAGATACTCCTACACTTGGGCAGATAGTCCTGAGTTGTATAAGAAAGCAGGTTTAGCGAGCTAGTAAACAGCTCCCCTCCATGGTCAGTATATCAGTTATTACCTTCAGGTTCCTGCTTGAGTTCCTGCCCTGACATCCCTCAGTGATAGAGAGCATGGCTGGGGAATTATAAACTGGAATAAGCCCTTTCTCCCAGATTGTTTTTGGCTGTGGTGTTTTATTATAGCAATAGAAACACTAAGACCTTGAGGATGAAAGCTTCCCTAGAACATACTGGGGGGCACTAGCGGCTGTAAATCCCATTGGAGAAGATGTAGATTGGCCCTCAGACAGCTGAACTTTGCTGGTTCGGTCAAGGTAAGATGGATATGAAATCATGCTTCAGAGTCAGAAAGGCAACAGATACTGAGCTCTTAGTGACATGTGTGTAGTGGGTTCCCTGTGTCAGGAGGGTGAAATTTTCAGAGCATGTAGATTTCAGAGAACACACAGAAGGAATGACTGCTTGGCAGATGGTCCTCTGGGATGCAGGATCTTGTTGAGAGTCATGGATGACAATTGTGTTCAGTCTGTTGAGCTCTACTATGTTAAGGATTGTGGAAGAGTCATTACTGGGCCTGGCTGCAGGGTTCTAGATGAACACATTCTGGACCTGTAGCTGAGGCAGACTCTATTAGGTAGCCTTGTGCCCAAATTGCCAAGCCCAGTACTCTTCCCCAGTTGTGCTAGAAGTTATAAGAGGGGTCCCTACTGTAGCTGTGCTCATTTTCTCTAACTTTAATTGTTGATTTACATTTCTGCTAGTTATATAAGCTCGCTTTTTCTATTTATATGTGCACACACACACACACACACACACACACACACATATATATATTTACTATTTTGTACTATTTTATTCCTTTTTTCGTGGCCCCTGGATTTCAAAGAGCATCTGAGTTCTGGGGTCCTATGTGGAGGGAAAGTCTGGCTCTGCAATATATTTCTTTGACTCTTGGCTTCTGCCAGGATGTGACTCCACCTGTTGGTAGGCAATAAGCTTTTGTCATGATTGAGTTCATTGTGGTAGCTGTAGCTTCAGGCTTTCTTAGCCCACACTGCAAACACTGACCACAGATACTCAAGTGATAGACAGTAGATTAGGTTTTTATTTATTTTTTTTTAATTTGTAAATACACCTGAGAATTTCTGCTTTCCTACTATGCATCCAAACTAACCTGTATTCCACCACTATATTTGAAGGTATTCTTAAAGCAGCTATTAAAACTCAGATACTGCTGGGAGTCGTACATTGTCACCTCTTTATGCTGGTCTTTGCACCTTAAGTATTTGTGATATACAGTATGGGATATCTTGTTCCGTTGTCAGTTCTCTGATTCATAGAAATATTTTTTAAAAACATACTTGGGATTAAACATAGGTCTTGTGCATATAATATGCAAGGCAAGCAGCCAGTTGATAAACTGCATCCCCTGCAATTTTCTTTTTATGTATTGCTCTCTTATTGTAAAAAGTCAATATTCATGCTTTTGGACTTGGCAGCAGTTCAATATAGTTAAGTTATTGAGACATAATTTGCCCGAGTATTTCTAGAGAAACCTTTGTTTTTTACATCAAAAAGTCATCACCTTTTCCACAGACTTCTAGTCTTAAGTATGAATGTGATTCCTGGAATAACAGCAATTGGGTTCTAGGTTGGAGTAGATCGGTCAGACACAGTAATAAGGGGAAGCTACTTAGGACTGGGGCATGTGTGTGAGAGAAAAGGCAATTCCAGTTTGTTAAATCACAGGAGGCCTGATTTTCTGTTTTTGCTAAGTGCATTAGAAAACGCTTCTTCACGTGAATGGAGGAAAGATATGTTGGATATCTGTTCTTTCATTAACCTTTTGTATAGTTGTTACTTCACGTGTAATATGGTTGTCCCCAAGAAAGCCATCATAATGAAAATATTGTCATTTGACAATGCGCTAGAGACTTAAGCTAGCAGCTATCAAAGTGTCACAGCTCTATAAACACTGAGGATATGGATGGCTTACATGGTGATCATGTAGCTGACTGAGTGTGGTGAGCCTAGCATCTTGGGAAAGTATTGTTTTTGTATTGCTAGCCAGGAAAAACATGACTAATTAAATCTATTTACATATTATAGTAATAATACATGATTATTATAAAGCACTTCATATTTCTCAAAAATGTTTCAAGTATATTCTTTCCATTCCTCTTTTAATCCTCAAATGGTGGAAAACAGAAAACCAAAGGTCATGTGTCATTGTTGTGTCCCCTATCTAGTTGAGTAAAGGAAGGTATGACTACAGTGGATACCTTTACTTCCAACATTATGGGGAGAGAGAGAGAGAGAGAGAGAGGAGAGAGAGAGAGAGAGAGAGAGAGAGAGAGAGGAGAGAGAGAGAGAGAGAGACGAGAGAGAGAGAGAGAGAGAGAGAGGAGAGAGAGAGAGAGAGAGAGGGAGAGAGAGAGAGAGGAGAGGAGGGAGAGAGGAGGGAGAGAGGAGGGAGAGGGGAGAGAGAAAGAATGAGACTGACTCACATATGTAAACTACTCCATATCTTTAGTTCTTGCAGCCCCCATTTAACTGGAAGAGACAGGCAGACTCATTTGGGAAGGGCTGACCTAATCACTCAGCATAGTAGCCTTACCTTGCTGCTAAATCAGGGATGAGCATGCTGCCCACAAGTGAATCAGAATTCTTCTTTTGACTCTTTTGCTAGATTTATGTAGAGCAAGCATATTTCTTTCTGCTTGCGTTGTATGTATTTGAATTGACTGTGGGTAAATTGAATCACTTTGAAGTCATCTGTGTCTGACATTAGGTCAAATCCCCAGAACGGCTAGCTGTCTGAGGAAGGAAAAAGATTATTTTATAGGAATAAGATCTGGATTCCCATGGTATTTGTGTCAAATAGCCTGCGTGCACATTATGCTAACCCCTTGAACTGAGTTTTTCCATCTTCAGTTCTGACGATTCCAAGAATCCATATAATTGCAACAAAATGTAATTAAAGCAAGTAGCTTTTGTTTATTTTAGCCTATTAGTTCAGTCTTGTCAGAAGATGGAAAACTACACAAATGAACTACATCTCAGTGATAGTCACCGGATAACTTTCAAGTCTCCATTCTGCCCTTTATTGGCTTTTAAGAAGTATTGACTGATCATTAGTTCTGGATTTTCTAAAGCTGTCCTATTCTATATGTACCATCCTGCGTGTGTATACTTTTTCACGTGATTGTGGTATTTTTATAGTGTGTAGACCGGATCTCAGCTTTAACTTGTGACCCCTCTATCCACAAGAAGGTAAATTTGCTTACAAACTGCCTTGTTTATGCTTCTCCCTCTAGTTACTTTGCATTTGCATCTGGTTCCTTCCTCATTGTAAGCATTTTCTTTTTCTTCAGAGTTGCTTGAAACTTGTGATTTCTCTTCATCCCTCTAAAATTAAAACGACCAACAAAAGCAACTTGTTCTCTTGTTACTATTGAGTCATTAAATGTAAGACACTTTACAGATACAAAGAAATGCAACAAATTTTCAGTTTTTCTTTGTCGTCTTTCTAGATTGTCTGAAAATTATGTTTCCACTAATTTAGCATTTTTGAATTTTTCATCATGATTCATTTTTACCTATTGCCAGTCTTAAGAATTTATGACTTAATTCTGTAGTTTCTTCTTTTATTTATTAGACATAATAAAAGGTTTCCCTCTGCTAAGGCTTCTAGGCATGTGTGAAATGTAGAAAATATGCCTTTAAATCAAGCAGAGCCACAAAAATTTTATAACCAAGGTGAAAAAAATTTCAGGACTTTATTTAGTAAAAAATAAATAAATAAATTTAAAAAATAAAAAGGAGAAGGCAAAAAGTATGTCCTAGCCAGTGCTCCAAGGTTAATAAATTCAAACTTTGCTAAATTAGGATACAGAGATAAACAGGGTCTGGGGGGTCTGGGGGATTGGTAAGAGGAGGAAAGGAATTCAGAGCCTTGGGTCAGAGAAGGAATTTCACAGCAGTCAACTTAGTAGTGTGCAGAATTCTGACATCCATCCCAGGGCACTGCACTGACATTGTGTCATGACAAGAGAACATAGGAATGACTGGGTTTAAATGGACACTGAAGGCAGTAACCACCTGCACTTGTTCCAGGCTCACACACAGGCCTCCTGCTGAGAACTCACTGCTCTGCTTAGTGTCCACCTGCTGAATTCATTTGCATATCCTCTTGCCGCACCTTTACCATAAGTATTATTTACTGCAGCAAAATTTAGCCCTATGGGAGGGAGGAACAGTGTGCCTTCAGCCACCCTGCCCTGTTGTGTTAGGCCCAATGGAAGGCTGGCTGTCCAGGACACATGGTGGTGTCAACACTTCCTAAGAAATTCTCACCCAGATCTCCACAGAAGCCTCCTTGGCAGTCTCCCTGTCCCTTCTAACAGCTGCATGACCCACCTGTTTTCCTCAGAACAGCCTGTTTGAGTTTCTTCTCTAAAATATTCTCACCCTTTGATACCTGTCACTATGAAAAAGAAGTGTGGGCAAGTCCATTCCTGCTTGACCCCCTCATTTCAGGTTTTGTTTATGTTGGCCTTTTTCATGTTGTTTTGTTTTTCTAAATTCCCAGGTCTTTACCTCCTCAGGAGCTTGGCCTGTCCTATTTCTTTAGCTTGTTATGTCCTTCTTTCTAACGTTACCTTGCCTTGTTTTACCTTTTATTGAAATTTCCTCACTGTTCTTTTGAAAGGTTTCCTTTCTATCCCTGGTTTGATTTTCCCTGTTGTTTCTCGTTGCTTATGTGGATGTCCTTCCTCTACATCAGCATGTAACCAGGGATCCAGGACTATATGTGGGTTTTTGTTTGTTTGCTCTGCTTTTATTGGTCTACATCAATAAAAGCAGGGTAGGTTAAGATAGAGTGAGTGACGGGTATTACTTAATCAATATCTTAATAAATGAGTGACAAGTAGTGATAGTGCTGTCCACACTCTCTTGTGCTCATGTGTCACCTTTCGCTAACTTTTTCCTCTTATTATATAGGATTAAAACAAAATAAAAAGCAGTTTACATATGTGATACGTGGAAGGGAGCATTCAGTGCAAAGCTCCTCACTGTGAGGACTGTGTCTAGCAACACTCGTTTGACTTTTGAAATCATGAAAATGTGGTTGAAGTATCAAGTATTTACCAAAGGAATTTTATCAGTATATTTGAATTGTAGGCAAAAAAAAAAAAAAAAATCACAATTTATTTAAATTATGTCCAGATAAAATTTCAATAAGAATTGAAGGCAAGACTGTAAGGAAGGCTATTTTGAAAAATATGTGAAAACAGAAAAGATTATTTTATGTAATAAATGCTGAGAAGAAGCTGATTCAGTCAAGTAATATATGCTGCAAGACTGTACGTAAATTCATACACTGTTTATATGAGGGTAGTTTCTGTTACTTAAAAAATGTATGGGTTCATATACATATGAAAATTAATGTATGGTAAAGATATATTTTCAGTCAGTAGAAAAAGGATATTTTGCAGTTCGTAGACAAGGAATGAATATTTCTCCAAAGTTTTATTATGCAATTGGCTATTTAGGGGAATAAGTCTACCACAAGTTCTCCACAGGAATCTTTATGCCAAAATTAATTCCAGAAGTTTGAAGTCTTAAAATTAAAGGCTGTAATTGTAAAAGTGCTAGTAGAAAACATGGGCATGGGCAAAATATTTTCATAATTTCCCAGTAGTGCAGGCTTTTCCTGTAAAACTTACAACACATAAGCTTTAAACAAAAAGGTTGACAAATAAGCTACATAAGCATCAAAAACAAGCCAAAAAAAATGAAGAATCATAAGTAAAAATCAAAGTAATTAATAAAATGGGAAGATATTTGCATCACACATGGCCAAAGGCTTACTGGCCATAAAAAGTATAACAATTAGAGTAAAAAAAATTAGGAGTCAGGTAAAAATAAATTTTTATTTGAGATTGTTTTATTGTCCTGATAGAAATGTAGCAAGAGTTGAACTCTCAGGCAAAGTAAGCCCTCCTTCTTAAGCTGCTTTGCCCAGGTATTCTGTGAGTGCTAGAAGACAAGTGGTTAATGCAGAAATGAGGAGAGAGGGTCATTTCCCATATCACTGCCACAAAGCAAGGACAAGTTACTTTTTTAGTGTCTGTTGGCTTGCAGGAAGGGGATTATCTAACCTCTGTGGGTTTAGGAGTAACATCTCTAGTATGAATCCTTGACCACAGATCAGGGATTGGCAAGTGTGCTGATGAAGTCACCTGAAGGAAAAGAACTTCAAGTAAGAAGATGCCTCCAGAAGATCAGCTATCAACAGACTAGCTTGGACATTTTCTTTCTTTCTTTCTTTCTTTCTTTCTTTCTTTCTTTCTTTCTTTCTTTCTCTTTCTTTCTTCTTCTTTTCTTTCTTCTTTCTTTCTTTCTTTCTTTCTTTCTTTCTTTCTTTCTTTCTTTCTTTCTTTCTTCTCTTTCTTTCTTTCTTTCTGTCTCCCTCCCTCCCTCCTCCCTCCCTCCCTCCCTCCCTCCCTCCCTCCTCCCTCCCTCCACCCTCCTCTTCCTTCCTTCCTTCCTTCCTTCCTTCCTTCCTTCCTTCCTTCCCATTGGTGGTGGTGGTGGTAGTGCCCATAGTTCTTTTTTTTTTTCTTTTTTCTTTTTTTATATTTTATTTTCATTTAAAATATGTCATCTCCATCATGTATCCCCCTGTTCCCCCTCCCCTCTCCTCTCCTAATCCATCCCAGCCAGCCCTCAGCCTTGCCCTTCCCCCATCCACCCATCCCCTCCCCCAAAAGGGTGAGAAATCCCAAGGTGGGGCCAACACAGTCTGATTCACTCATCCCAAAGTCAATGCTGGGTTAGGTGTTCCTCTATAGGGAATGGGCTCTAAGGTGCCAGCCCATTCCCTATAGAGGAACACAGTCTGATCCCACCCCTTGAGGCTCCAGACACTGCTTATGCCAGTCAAAGCCGCACACCCCAGGAGGGCCCAGCTCTCCCCTTGATGGTTCTCCATGGCAGTTCCCCATTCATTGAGTTCAGGCAGCCATCACCGTGGGAACTTTCCTTATAATCCCTATCCCCTGCTCATACAGACTCTTCCCTCCTGCTCTCAGCTGGACCAGGAGCTCTGCCCAGTGCTCAGCCATGGATCTCTGCCTCCACCTCCATTCTCTGTTGGATGTAGGTTATGCAATGACACCTAGAGTGTTTACTCATTTAATTATAGGGGCAGTCCCACTTAGGCATGCCCCCCCCCATTGTTTGGAGACTTGGCCAGGGACATTCTGTGAGTTCCTGGACATTTCCCTAGCAGTCATTTTCTTTCCAGCCCACATTGGCTTCCTCTATGGAGATATCCATCTCTTTCTATATCCCTCTTTGTTCTTCTCAATTCAACCTTATCCTTCTTCCAGGAGTTGTTCCCAACTCTTCTTGGTTGCAACCCATTATGACCCCAATTTGCTAAGGCGATCTCTATTTTCTTTTCTTAGGGGAATCTCTGAATGCCTCTCTTAAGTTCCTAATCCCAAGCTGTTCAGGGGTTGGGGTTTGTAGTTTGGATATTCTTTGCTTTTTGTCTAAAATCCGCTTATGAGTGAGTACATCTCATGTTTATCTTTCTGGGCTTGTGATCCTTCGCTCAGGAGGATATTCTCCAAGTCCATCCATTTGCCTAAAATTTTAGGATGTCATTTTTTTTTTAACTGATGAGTAGCACTCCATTGTGTAGATGTACCACAGTTTGCTAATCCATTCTTCAGTTGAGGGGCATCTAGGTTGTTTCCAGATTCTTGCTATTACAAATAATGCTGCTGTGGACGTAGTTGAGGTAATGCCTTTGGGGTACGAATGTGCGTCCTTTGCGTATATGCCCAATCGTGGTATTGCTGGATCCTAGGGAGATTCCCAGTTTTCTGAGGAACAGGCTGTACAAGTTTATACTCCCACCAACAACTGACGAGTGTTCCCCTTGTTCTTAATGATCTATGAAGGAAGACTCAGTCCAGGGTTGGAGCCCATAGCCTGCAGGTTGGACAGGCCGTGAAGAGTGAGTCGCTAAGGAGCACCCCTCCATGGTTTCTGCATAAGCTCTTGCCTCCAGGTTTCTGCCCTATTTGAGTTCCTGTCCTGACTTCTGTTGCTAATAAACCATAATGTAGAAGCATAAGCCAAATAAACACTTTCCTCCCCAACTAGGTTTGGTTATTGTTTCATCAAAGCAATAGTAATCCTAAGTAGAACAGCAAGCCTTCTGTAAAGGACTGAGAATAAAGGTCACTGGCTTCACAAGCTTTGTTGCCCCCCCCTCCCATCCCCCTGCTCTGTTCTCTCCTTTTTCAGCTTTCTTTTCTTATTTATTTAAAAAAAAAAATCATTAAATTTTTTGTCTTTTTTTTTTTTTTAAATTTCTGGCAGGTCATAGTTTGCTGACCACTGTTCTGGATGATTCTCTTAGATACTGAACCAGCTACCTCCATTTTATCTCTACTCTGTACTTTTGCCTTCAGAGGTGATTTAATTCTCCAATTTCTGATGCTCCAGTTTTTTAGCTAAACTAGATTTTTTTTTTTTTTTTGAAGGTTCCTTCTGGTACAAGTTCTCTACTTCTTGGAACTTGAGATTTAGCTTTCATAGATGTTTTAGGTAGTCTTTCTATTGCTGTGATAAAGCACCAGGGGTGGGGGAATCTCTTATCAACTATAGTTCTTCATCACAGCTCATCATTGAAAGAACCTGGAGGCAGGAGCTGATGCAGAGGTCATAGAGGAGTGTTGCTTACTGGTTTGCTCCTTATGGCTTGCTCAGTCTGCTTTCTATTAGTATACAGGATCATCGTCCACAGTGATCTGCCCCATCCTCACATCAATCTCAATTAAAAAAGAAAAAATGCCCCACAGACCTGCCTTGTAACCATTTCTGTGGATGTTTTTTTGTTTTTTAATATCCTTCTTCCTAGATGGCCCTAGCTTGTGTTAACTTGACATAAAACTAGCCAACACACTAGGTCTGTGAGGGAAATAGCTGCTTCATCATCTGCCTTTTCCCACCAAGACTTTTTAGGTCATTTTTATCCCCCCCTTCCTTTTCCATCCAACATGCCGTGGGATTTGAGGAGGGAGTAGAGATAAACGCATGTATTTAATCTACTAAATTTAACCAGAAGTTTCCCTCAAATCCAATTTGGCTGGTTTTATTTTTACTACTTTCTTTGATAGTTGGGTTAATTTTGCATTTGTTCTCCATGCGCTTCCTTGTTATGCCAGATGTTCAAGAAGATGTCCTTGGGGAAGAAAAATGAGGGGCTTTAAAATGTAATGTTCTTGAAATGTTCACAGTGGTTCAGTGTGTGAGATTTCAGGGAGCTTGGGCTGTTTCTAACCACCAGATTCACATAATAGAAATTCGGCTTCACCCTTATTTGTGAAAACCATCAGGAGCATTTTTAAATGTTTGTAATAAACTTTGTGGCTTATTGTTTAAAATTAAATTTAAGGTAGTAAATCAAAGCATTTGGTGGTGTGCCTCTGGCAGCAGGCTCTCCAAGAGTTGATCAAAGGGTGATGCTGAACATTTATGTGTGTACAGTTGTTTTAGGCCTTTAATCTAGTGATGCTCCAAATACAGTACTGCACATGCTTTCCCCCACTCATGTCATCTTGGCAGTATCTGGTACTGCCTTTGCCAAATGGCTTCTGTTCAGGCATAAAACTACCTTTACCATCAAGTGTATATGAGGTATTGCGCCCAGAGTCCAGACTCCCAAAAGGACCACCAAGATGTGACAGCAAAGAGACTCTTTATTAACAAGCTATCTTGGGTTACTCCATCTGTCGAACACGGTGGAGTTGGAGAGACCCTGAGCAGCATGAGGCAAGGGTTTTTGTTGGGGGGGCTCTAGGGGTTTCTTCAGGGCTGGGTTACAGTCCTGGGACTGGACCAAGCTTGGGCTAGGAGTACCTGTTAGGAATTCATTGGCTGCCATGAGTTTTGTGGATGTTTCAACATTTAGCAGTGGTTTTCCTTATATCAATCAGCTTGGTAGGCAGGGACACCTGGAGACTCTCTGTCCGCTTAGGCGCTATCTTCAGTGTTGGGACATTCTGTGGTTAATCGGTTCTACCAGATGGCCCTCCAGACATCAGCAGTTCTGAGAATTCAAAACTCAGGCCTGTTTCAAGCTGGGGTTAGGGACTTGCTTAAAATGGAAGTGCTTTGGTTCTTCAGTATTAACAATGATAGTTCGAAACTGGGCATCTTTTAAGTTCTTTTCGTGCAGCATTTTTGTTCTAGTATTCAAATGGAAATTGAAAATGAAAAAATAGTGACTGAAAGGTGACTGCCCATCTTTTCTGCCTAGGTTCACCTTTCCTTGCTAGTGAAGATGGTGTGCTCGGTGGAGTGATTGTTCTCCGGTCATGCAGATGTTCTTCAGAGTCTGACTCCTCCCAAAATAAGCAGACCCTTCTAGGTGAGTGGAATATCCATCTATTATGGTTTCTTTTTTTGATATTTTTAAGGCATGAAAAGCCCGATGTTCTTAAGCCAACGATTTATATTTATACTTGTGGTGTCTATTCCTGTTGTCTTTCTGTAGATAAACTAACAAAACATCACTGCTTATCTTTAAGACTGTTTAAAGCATATTTGTAAATGAGCTTCAGTGAGGTCTTATAGAATGTCTCACTCTCGTGTCTTATTTTATGGAGCATTAGAGATGACTCACGACAGTACATACAATAACATGGAAACAGAATTCTTCATGTTCCTCTTCCTCTAAAGAAAGGCAACTGTGAAGAGCTACTGGCCTAGACTTTAGTCCTGATTCCCTGGCTTATTAGTTTTGCTACTGTCATGTATCCTTTACTGTCCTCTGCCACTTCCTCATTGGAAAATGAGATGTCTGCCACATTTTCCTTATAAAACTATTGCAGGAAGGGTTGGTTAGTGAGTGTGTTTGCAGATTGCAGATGTGCATCCAGATATGTAGTCTTGGTCTAGCCATGAAGGCATGAAGCTAGGTATTTAGCAAGGCACAATCAGACTGGTGGGGTTGCCATGGCCCACAGGCTGCTTTTTGTGCATCTATTTATCCAGGATGAAACTTCTTTAAAAACCTGTATAGTAGGGACTCTAAGTGTGTCTTTTTAATTAACTTTTTAATTAACGTATACTTATATCCAGAAAACACAAATTATAACTGTGCTTTCTTGAAGAATTATTCCCGAGTGAACCTACCTTATGTAATCTGTACCCAGATTTTTAAAGTTGAACTTTATTGTCACTCCAAAGATGCCTGTGATTCCTTCTAGTCTCTGTCTTCACCTGAGTTATCCAATATCCTGACCTCTAACATTATACAAATGGAATTTATAGGTTATGTACTATTCAATGTGGTCTTCAGTGAACTCTTGCTATCATTTGTCTAAAGGACTTCAGTGGTAACAGGTAAAGGTGATCCTTTGTGTCTTTATGTAGATCTGTTAGTCTTTAGTTTCCATCAGGGCATCTTGGTTCTCATCTTTAGGATCCCTGGGCTAATAGTCACTAGTACTGTAAACTGTGGGTGTCTCTCTCCCCACTCCCGGGCTTGTTTATTTATCTGTTTGTTCAAGTTAGGGTTTTGTGTAGCTCAGGCTGTCTTGGAACTTTCTCTGTAGATCAGGCTATTGCACTGCTATCCATCAACTCAGATATCCACCTCCTTTTGCCTTCTGAGTGCTGTGATTAAAGGAGTACACCTTGAGAACTGTGGTCTTTAACCACTTTTCCCCTTTTGTATCTCCCATCCCCAGTCTTCCCCAGTTCAGTCTTCCCTTTTCTATCATCTGTAGGCAGGTCGCACCTCTAGTTTATTATCAGAATTCTCTCTGTAACACTATGTAGCTGGGTTGATAACCTAACCATGGCCCTAAGCCAAGGGCAATTGGGAAAGAAGATAATGGGGCCAAGCCAAAAAGGACATGAATGAAAGAGTGACCAGAAGAACCACACCAGTCCCAGGATGAGAGAAGCCTAGATGAGAGTGATAGAAGGATTTTTGTGACTAATTTACTGCATGTTTAAACTGAAGGTTGAATATTTTCTAAAATGTGCTGAAATAAGACAGAGTATGTATCTCTTAACATTCTTTCCATGTTCTCTACTATTATTTCATTATTTTGTTGCACAGCCTCTCCATTGCCAGAATTACAGGTGTATTCCACCATGTCTAGCTTTTACTTTTGATTGACTTGTAATTATACATATGAATAGTGTAGAATGTGATATTTTCTTTTATCTGTGCATTGTATATTGATCAAATCTAGCCAATTAGCACATCCCGTCACTTTAGCTTATTATTTCTTTTTCACAAAACATCAAAAATACTCTCTTGCAGCTACTTTGAAATATACAATAGATTATGGGTAACTATTCACACTGGTGGACAATAGAACTTATTTTTATTGCTGCCATTTGCCTGCAGTTCATGTTCCTAAGCCCCAACTATGCTCTTCTCTCCAGACTTAGGAAGCATTTGAGCCATTCTCAGTTTCTATGGAGTCAACCATTTCAGATTCTGTGTATTGTGCTTGCTACTTTTCCTTCTTATTGAGGAAATGGTAAAAACGCAGGCGCGCGCACACACACACACACCCCACACACCCACACCCCGGTTACTATGGGTCTGCAGGATAGATGGCAGTCACCTAACCTAACAGGAAGAGTTCCTGTCGCTGCCTGAGGGACTGGGGAGTTAAGGGGAAAACACTCAACACCCTCTCTTTTCTTTTTTCTTCTTTTGTGTTCTCCATTCTCTGTTCTTGTCTCTATCCAGAAGTGTCCCTTCTGTTTCTCTTGCTGTTTTCCTCCTAATTTTCTTATTCTTGATGTTTTTCTTCTAACCCATCTTAATTACCTTAATTTTTTCCCCTGTGGCTTACATATCCCAGCAAAATCTTCCAGGCAACATAAAAATTACAATGTGGATACATTCTGTTTTTCAAGTGAATGATTACAATAAATGCAAGTAAAAAGTAGCATGTTTCCCATATCTCTTATAAGATTAATTATGTATAACAGGTGAAAATAAGTCACCCCAAGAACCCACATACATTCATACCCAAGCAACTTGTCATAGATTAACAGAGTGTAAGTAAGCAAGGTGTTGTTTTACTGGCAGGCTGCATTTTGCAGTTAACAAAGAAAAGGCCAGTCACTTTATTACTTATTACAAAAGATAATTTATAAGAAAGTTTAGAAGAATCACAAGCCTAAACTTTTATATATGATAAAGAATCAGTCAGCTCTACTTTAAATATGTAGGATGTATACCCATTCATCAGTAGTTTTTTATATGAGGAGATCAACCAATCTTAGCAGGAAAGGCACATCAGCTAACGATTATTGGACTGCTTTGTTCTTGTTCCCTGACCTTAATAAGTTCTTCATTCAACTATGCGCCTTTCTAAAACTTTAGCTTGTTATTCTTAGTTTTTTTTTTTTTTTTTTTTAACCTCAAAGCTATTTGCCAACTACATCTTAATGTATCTTTAAGTTGCTCTCAAAGCTTTGTATTTGTATGGTGCACTTTGAAACCTGTGGATATCTCATAACATTAAAATTAGAAAAATTTAAACTAGCTGGGCTACTGAGACTCAATTGTTTTTCTTCATCATTAACCTAAGCCACAGTCTATGTGGCATCTTAATTGGAACTCAAGTGTTTTACTTGTGTGACACTTCCTTGCTTTATTTTTAATCTTAACTATTTAAACTAACATTATCATTTTCAATTAGACAGTACAGCTTAGGAAGAAATAATCTTCATAATAGTCCATAGGTAAAAGTACCTAGTAGAATGGAATGTTTCCATGAGATAAACTCACTACATAACAGGGAGTGGGAATCTCCCCACACCCATTCATACCATACCAGATACCAGAGAAAGATGGCAGCAGAATCGAAAGACATTTTGGAATCTGTGGTCTGGGGGCCTTGCCAATACCAGATTGACGCATCAGGGATTTGCCTCCTAGTGAACTGACACCCTGAAGTCAACTGCTGTCTGCTGCTTCTCTGCCATGGCCAGGGCAAGTTCCCAGTCAGTCTCTAAGAGTTTAGAGGCGATGCTCAAGTTTCCTTTTCAACCCTTTCTTCATTATCTCTACTCATTGCCAATGTCCCAAGTCCTTTTCTTTTTGAATAGCATTTCCAAGGGGACATGCCCTCCCTATTAGGTTTTTTCTTTTCTTTCTTTCTTCCCTTTTTTTTTTTTTTTTTTTTTTTTTTTTGAAATGCACTGTCCTCTACTCTTAAGGTCCTTCTCAAATGTTAATTCTCTGGAAGAGTTTCCTCATGCAGGTTACATCTTTGTGACACTTAACAGAAAACTCACAGTCAGATACTAAACTGCTTTCTTCTCTTTCTAGGCTGGAAATTTTCCCCCCTCTAGTTATTTAATCAATAACTGGATAAAACTAGAGAGCGAACTAGGGATTTGATATACCTTTATGGATTAGAACATTCAACCTTCTGAGAAATACCTCACACATTGTAAAAAAGTAGGGACAGATACTGTGTCATTGAAATTTTTGCCCTTCTGTATAATAGGCTTCCAGTAATTCTTAGATACATGAATTTAAGTGCCAAATATAATTTTTATATTATCTTAGCATGTGTCTTTGTAGGGGATTGTGTTGTTTCATGGTAAATAATTGTCCCACCCGCAGGTTTAATAAAAAGCGCTGATTGGCCAAAGGCAGGCAGGAATTGTGGGTGGGGCTACCAGACTAAAAAAAAAACTCTGAGACCAGAATGCCAGGCAGAATGCCAGAGAGAAGCTGGAAGAAGCAGAGGACAACTATGCTGCTCTAAGGAAAGGTACCCAGCCACATGGCTAAACAAGATAAGAGACATGGGTTAGTTTAAAGGTAAAGAGCTAGCAAGTTATATGCCTGGGCCTTAGACCATTCAGCCTAAAATTATCGTATGCATCTGTGTGTCTCAGCAGGTCTGTGGGTCTATGGGTCTGCAGGCCTAAACCTTGAGGCAAGGCCCAAAAGTCAAGGCCAGAAACCTCTTAAGCCCCCCCCCCCCCATGTGAACATGGATATGATTGCAGATGTGTGTATGTGAAGAAAACAGCGTCAGGTGTTGCCTTCCTCCTGATTGGACAGGGCTTGTCTTATTCTTCTTCATATTGCTTCATACTTCAGGCTAGCTGCCCCATAAGCATCTCATGATTTTTCCTGTGTCTTCTTCCTATCACTTATTAGGGAATGGACTGCATCTAGCTTTTATGTAGATTCTGGGGATGAAACTCAGCAACAGGTTCTTTACCCACTGAACCATTTCTCTAGCACCAGAACTTTCTTCAACTGACCATTCCAGAAAAACGAAATGTCACATAAAATATCCTTATATCATCTAAAAAGCAAATGCCATAAGTTGAAAATTTGGCTAATGAGTATCCAGGAATATGATTTAAAGATAGTTAAATGGTTTCCAGAAGACAGCCTCTGTATCCAGCCTTGTATAGGGATAGTATGGCCACAAACATGTTTGCAAAACTTGCCTACCATGTCCCATTCCCCAGACCCTACAAACTGCACATTTAACACAATGCAAATTTTTGACTCTGGATCAGACAACTGAAAAGAATTAATTTTCTATATGAGACAACTGAAGAGAATTAATTTTCTATATGCTTTTAGAAGGAGGGAAAAGGCCAATATTTTTACTTGCTTAAGTATAATTGCATGTTTTCCAGGTCTTGTAGAAGTGCATTCTTGAGGCTGGTAGATATAGTATGGTTTGGAAATGTGCAAACAGAGCCTGGAAAGATAGTTACTATTCTAGAGATCCTGGATTTGATAGCCAGCACTCACATAGTAGCTCAGTACTCTTCTGGTCTCCCCTGGGTACCAGACATGGACATGGTGAACATGCATACTTGTAGGCAAAGTACCTATACATGTTAAAATAAAATAATATTTTAAATTGTGCAAATAAAGGCACACCAGGTCTTCTTGTGGGAATAGTGAGTTTGCTAATTTAAGCTTGTGATAGAGGGGTAATTAGGATATATGAAAATATTTCCTTCTTTGTATCCTATACTCCATGTCTTTATTGGAGCCTATGAAGTTAAAGATTTTCTCTCTGAAGTGGTCAGTAGGTGCAACAGGCCAGTATGAAATAGGCTCCATATATTTGAGGAAAATCTTAAGCAATCTGGAATAGATGAGTATATTTGGCAGTAAACTTTGGTTCAAGGCTCTGTTGTAGTCCTTATGTTAGTCAGGATTTCAGACTCACATTCACCTAGAGCCTGATCATCTCGTGAGTACACATGGTGATTGTTACTTTGCCATTAAGTTAATCCACTTTACTTAGAGTATAACTCTGGTCCTTTCTATCTGGAAATGTGTTTATGTTGTTTATAATTAAGTTTTGAGTATGATATGCTTCCATTCTCTAGTTACCCCTTTAACCACCCTTTGTGTTTTTCATCTTTTACTATGCAATGTTTCATATGTTTTAAAGAAGGACATAATAAATTTGTGAGTTATAAAAGGTAATAATAAAATGAGCACCTGTGAGCCTGACGCCTGGCCCAAGAAATTGCCTTATTACCCATATCTTTGAAACCCCCATGTGGGCCTCTCTGATCTTCTAGCCTTCTTTCCCTGGGCCTTTATTTCATGGTTACCTTTAGGTTTTTCTTAAACCCTTTTCATATTTCTATGTATCCGAAAGGCATGTTGTTTTGTAGTGCTTGATTTTGAACTTTTATGAGAATTTCTTTGGTCTCTTTCAAAGCTAACTGAAAGGATAATGAG
The DNA here is from genome assembly GCA_033318265.1 of Phyllotis vaccarum. Taxonomy (NCBI): domain Eukaryota; kingdom Metazoa; phylum Chordata; class Mammalia; order Rodentia; family Cricetidae; genus Phyllotis; species Phyllotis vaccarum. The sequence continues at coordinate 167,859,417 of JARWLC010000001.1, read as the reverse complement.
TTCTTCATCATTTTTAACTGAACTCTGTCAAGTCAAATTGTTCTGCAGTTGCCAATTAGAACCTCAGTGTGATGCCTCCTTCGCTGTTCCTCTTTCAGAGCACAGTTCTTTACTGGATGTTTTTTGTTGTTGTTGCTTCTCTTACCAAAACATTATGTAGGGTTTTGTTTGTTTGTTTGTTTGTTTTTTAATATTACATTGACTTGATACTTCTTGGAACATTCAAAAGATAAAAAGTCAGTTTACTATAACTTAAAATTCCTCCAGACTTTTGGCTTTATTGGCATTAAAATTTGTTCAAACCTATAAATGCGCATTTTTAAAGGAGCTTCTTTGTGGGGCACCAACAGTTCTTTATGTAGCATTGGCCTCTGTTAGCACCTATGCATGACAAGGGACTTCTGGAAAGAGTACAGGGTCATAAAGCTAACTGGCTAAGAGAAAGCAAATTCATTTCTAAGATAGGAGAGGGAGAATGGCCATGTGGATATGTGTCTGATGTTGCTGAATTGCCTGCAAAGCAAAACTAAAACTCTTTTTTTTTTTTTGTGAGGATTTTCATGATCTCCGATGGTGGGAAGCTTGTTTTGTACCTCAGCAGTGCTTTGGAGGTGCTCTATCTCCACTGTTGTCTCAAAAGATGGCTTGACATTTTAATTCTAATTTAAAGTCAGGAGAAAACACATAGACTGGTAAAGTAACCTAGCTGTTCAGCAAATAAGCAGATATAATATTTAAACATTAACATCTGAGAGTGGCATTAACAATTAGAATAATGCTCTGTGATTTGTGTTTTTGGAAATATTTCTTAATCTACTCTATTTATAACAACTTTTTTTAAATGTCATTAACACATTCTTTTAAAACTAGGAATAGATTTTTTAGTTACATTTTTCTTCTCTTTTATGAGAAATATAGCTATTATCTTGCTGGCAGGTTTTGTTTTTTTTTTAATTGTTTGGTTAAGTTTTACATCTAAAAATATGAAGATTTCTGAGTCGAATCCTGGCAGTTATGTACTTTTCTTGTGGTAGTTCTTCTAAAACTCAGGAAGCAATTTTGGCAAATTTTATGGTCAACTTTGGTCTGTTTAAAAGATTGTAAGTAGCTGTTACTGGAGCATGAGATAAATTCTAAAAGAGAAAGGAACTATTGGGTGAATGAAATCACATCTTAGTTAACTTAGTTTTACTGAGTGGTAAAGTTTAGTAGAGATCATCAGATCTCAGCCAGCAGCTCCTACTCCAGCAATGTCTAATGCAATAAGAGAGTCAAATAGGGAGGGAGTTGAATTTTTTTTAGGGCTTGTATTTCTGTTTGACATAGATCCCTTATGTTTTAGTAAAGTAATTACCGGCACAAACCCTGGAATGGTTATTTTCTCAACTTAGTGTAAGTGATATTCTATAGAACTTGACCTCCATTGCTCCCAAGACAGTTTTCTATTGAAAGTTTGACAGGGAAGCATGCCACTCAGCTACCCCAGGGGCATGATGAGACATGCCTTGTATGCTTTGTACAGATTATGTCAGGACAGTGAAGCTTTTTTGTATATTAGTTTTTACAAATATGAGCCACCTACTGGGTTAAGAAGTACTTAACAACTGATAAAAGGAAGCTGTTGTATTTACAGTTCCTCATCATTATCATTGAAAAATTATTTTTTTATTTAGTAAGTAGTTACAAAACATCCTCTAATATGCTATCCCACCCAAGGAAGGCTAAGGAGCAGCAGCTGACTTGGCAGCTGCCCAGCCAAGACTGTTCATATTTTAGAGTTCTGTGTTCTTCCGAGGAACTCAGGGATGGAAACCCACATGGAGGATTTTTAATGGCTGTGTGAGCCAGGGCAACTGGGGATTGTTAACAACAATGGGAAGACTGTATGTGTGTTTGTGTCTGTGTATATATCTGTCTGTCTATATTCTCTCCCTCTGTGTGTGTGTGTCTGTGCTTCTCTGTGTGTATGCTTATGTGCATCTGTGTGTGACTGTCCATATATGTGTTCATGTGTTTGTGTATCTGTATATGTATTTTAGTGGGGTGGCTGAGTGGTTTTTTTTTTTCTTTACTATTTAGAGGGGGAAATCATTTGGATGGAAATACCTTGCTTACAGTCTGATTAAAGACACTTTATTTGTAAAATATAATTTAATTGGGATGGCATGTGAATGACTGAGAAAAAGAAAGAGGTGTCCCAGGAGAAGCCTCATTCAATGGGTAACTTATAGCTCTAATAGTAACTCAAGAAGGTGGTGACTTAATGATACAGGAAGGCCAAGCTTTGCCTTGGGTCTTCATGCTGGTTCATATAGCAGAAGTCACCAAGACTAAAGTAGAGGCTTTCTGAGCATTACCCAAGGGTTGATCCACTTGTTCCAAGCACTAAATAAACAGTCCCTTCCTATTGTTCCTGTTCTGCTATTAACCTAGCATTAAAAACTTCATTATTTATTGGAATATATACACCTGAGAGAAGAGGATTGTTGGATACTCTGGAGTTGTGAGCTGCCTGACATGGGATCTAGGAATAGAACTTAGGTCCTTTTCAAGAACAACAATCTGCTGGGCAATCTCTCCAGCTCTTACCTTATTCTCGAGGAGCACACATGTAGCTATTTCATTCCCACCTAACTCAACTGTTACACAGAAACATTATCACATTGAGACTGTTTCCATATCACACTATGACATGGTGTGCTGAGAAGACATCTCACAGAGAAGACTACAGCCAAGGCCCTATGTCCATTTTCACATGTTAAACCTGTGTGAGAACTTGACTAGGTTCTTAATGTTTTCTGATGGGAATTTTTCCATGGTGTGGGTATTTCTAGGAGCCTCACAACTCCCCGGGCTTTGATCTAACAAACAAGGCTTTTCAGTGTTGAAGTTATAAACAGTCACTGGCTGTTTGTGCAGCTCACATTTGGGCAGTCATGTTAATGAGACTTTATGGCTATAGTTTCTGATGTTGCTGAGAGACACAGCCTCACAGGAAAGTCTCTGGTCCTCTGGCTTTTACAATATTTTTACCTCCTATTCTGTAATATTACCCTATGCTTTGGTGTGGGAGTGATTTTAGAAGTATTTATTGGGACTGAGCTCCACTCTTTGGTTGTGGTTTTCTGTAGTGATCTCCATGTATTGCAAGTTTTCTTGTTAAGGAGTAAAGACTATACTTACTGTGAGTATAGGGGCAAGTGTTTATATATTGTTGTTGGACTATGCTGGTTTAGTAAAGTAGTGGCTGTAAATTCTTTTCCAGTAACCATGATTTCACTAGCAATGAATAATTAGCTAGGTTTCCAGTACTAGGTGTGGTCTTTTGCTGATCAGGTCATAAGTCCAATTAGAAAGTGATTTGGCTACCACCAAGATATGTGTGCTACTACTACATAGATGTTTGTTTAAGTCCATTTGAATATCATTTAATTTCTATGTTCCCTTTTGGAGGCACAGGATGATGTATCTATTGGTCATTGTGTGATATTTAAGTTATTTTCTATTACTGTATTGAGGTTAATTTTGACTTTATATCTAGTAGTATTTGTTTTAAGAAATTAGGTTCAGCTATGTTTGGTATTTGTGTTTCAAATTCCAGGGTCCTTTGAATGAGCTGTTTCCTTAATAGCGAAGGCACTTTCTTATTTCTTCTGCAGTTAACTTTCGTTTGAGGTCTATTTTTCTTTTCTGCATAATATGTAAGAGACTGCTTGTTTTCTGGTTTTATTTGCTTAGGATACCTTTTTCTATTCCTTTATTATAAGGTAGTATCTGTCCTTGTGTTTTTTAGAGGCAGCAAATAGACAGATCTTTTTTAAAGAATATAATCTGCTAGTTCATATCCTTTGATTGCACAATTGAGCATTGCTATTCAGGTTATCAGTGAAATATGTTTAAAATTTTCAGACTTTTTTTGTTTATTCCATTGGTGAGCTTTTGCTTAGCTATTTATTTGAATTATTAAAATTTTTACTTCTAGCATAATTTCAATTTAGTTTTTCTTCTGTCTTTATTGAATTCCATTTTCAATATCTTATATTGACTTAATTTTTTAGCTGTTTATGTTCTCTTGGATTCATTAAGGAGTTTCTCTTTGTGTTCTTTTCTTTGAACTTATCATTGTTTTGAATTCTTTGGAATTTCACCTAAGCCATATTTACTGTTAGCCACTAATAAGGGATTTGTTAAGTTTTAGAGGAGACATATCATTTTCTTTAAATAGTACTCACACTTTTGCATTGCAACATGAACAAAAGTTCAGTTATTGAAAAACTATAAATTAATTTGGATTATCTTTATTTAGTCAAGGGTTTGCAATGTGTGTATGGGTTGTCATAGGATTGAGATATCATCTACCTCTGTTAGATTGGTTTTTAAACACCAGGCTGCATTCCCCTCTTCTCCTTTGATAGAATGAAAATGGTTTACATAAGCTCATAGAGAGTGGCACTATTGGAAAGGATTTGTGTGTGGCCTTGTTGAAGGAGTGTGTCGCTGGGGCTTGGCTTTGAGATTTCAGGTGCTCAAGCCAGACCCAGTGTCTCTTTCTTCCTGCTGCCTGCAGATCTAGATGTATAACTCAGCTGCTTCTGCAACACTATGTCTGCCTATGTGCCATCATGCCTCCCACCATGACAATAATGAAATAAACCTCTGAAACTGTAAACCTGCCCCATGTTTTCCTTCATAGGAGTTGCTGTGGTAATGGTGTTTCTTCACAGCAATAGAAATTTTGTATGTATTTTTGTATGTTTGAATTCTTTTGTTGTTTTTCAAATTAGGGTTTCTCTGCATAGCTCTGACTATCCTGGAACTCTCTCTGTAGACCAGGCTGTCCTCAAACTCAGAGATTCACATGTCACTGCCTCCTGCGTACTGGGATTAAAAGTGCGCACCACTACCACCCCACTTGAGTACTTGTTTGTGACATTTTATTTAGATAGGATTCACAGATGGAAAAGCTTTAGGACTAGTACTGTAGGTCCCATGGATTCATCTGTTAGATGCCCTATTTGCCTTTCTAAATTATTCTTTGTATTATTCATCTTTCCCTTCCACATAAACTTTCCTCCAATATTTCAGAGGGGATTTAAACTTTTTTACTCTTAGTTCATCAGTGTGTATTTCTGAAAAGCACGGATATTCTTATAAGCCATGTATTTTCACAGGCAGCATTTGTCTTTGTGGTGTCTCCGTGACGTCCTCTTCTGACCTCGGTCCAGGGTACAGTCCCCCAGGGTACAGTCCCGGGTGATAGCTTACGTTTACTGTCATGTGGTCTTTTAAACGTCTCCTCAACTTCCCTTCTCATTACTTTGACAAGTCTGAAGAATTCAGGTGAGTTATTGAGTAGAGAATGTTGTTCTGTCAAGCAGTTTGGTGTTCTTATATAGACTTGGTTCCACATTTTAAGAGATATATTTCAGTGGTGATGTGATAAAATAGCTGGCCATTGGCTTTCTCATTTAGTTAAATTCAGTTGCATAAGGCTTATTCCACAATGAATTTACATTTTTTTTCACTTCATTTTAAAAAAAAGACATTTTAGAGATATCTTGAAATTAAGATAGCATGCCCTTTGAAAAATTTTACCCACTAATTCTAGTAAACAGGACTTTCAAACTCTTTGTAAGTTCTTTGAAAATTTCTGTATGTATATAATGCATTCCCTCCCCCCACCCTTTCTTTTTACCCTCCCATCCCAACCATCACCACCTACCATCTTCCCCTAAAGTTCCTTTTTTAGATTCGTAGCTTATTTTGTTTTGTTCTGTGACCTACTGAGTTTAAGCACAGCCCCCTGTGATATCACTTTGGTACAATTTGTTGGAAGTGGGCCGTGTTGCTGGTGGGCAAACAACTAAAGTAAATGATTTTCCTCTATTGCAAGGATTCTAACTTATCTTAAAATAAAAACCCTGAGCCAGCTATTGAGGAAAAACTGAAAGATCAGAGAGACAGAAACAAGCCATAGCTACTTCTCTCCTCAGGAATCCTCAGATTGAATGCCTCTGAGTCCTCAACCAAAAGGGAGGGGAGGGGGCACAGGTGAAGGGCTCAACTCCCACCTCCTCCTCAACTCTTATTTCCACCCAGCTATCTCACTTCCTGATTCAACTCTCCTAGTGCTAGGATTAAAGGTGTGTGCCACCACTACTGTCTGTCTCTGGTTGGCCTTGAACTCACAGAGATCTAGAGGGATCTCTGCCTTTGCTGTCACCACTTCTTGATCTCTGTGGCTAAATCTGTGGTTGACTCTGTCCTCTGATCTTCAGGCAATCTTTATTATATATACAGTATGTCACCATACCCCACACCCCCTAGAATCTGTCAGCAGCTAATGCTTTATTGGAGGGAAGATGCTTGAGACCCCTTCCCATCCATGCCTGGCTTTTGACAGTCTTTGTGGACTCCTATCTCGGTAACCAGCTGGTATGCATTTATTATCATGATTTTTTGTTTATTTTTATTTTCCTTTGTGAAACATAATATATACAATATAATTAAATACAATTTTCCCTTCCTTTACTCCCAGTTTCTCTTCACTTCTACCATTCAGATCCACTCTCTTTCTGTCTCTCATTAGAAAGAACTGTTTTCTAAGAGATAACAACAGTAAATTTTCTAAGATAAAATGAAAACCATGATATTGAAGTTGTACAAGCCAAGATAATAGAAAAGTAACAGATCCACAAGAGAAGGTACATCAGAGACCCACTTGTTTACAAATTCAGGTGTCCCCCATAAAAGTACTAAATCAAGAGCTATGGTGTATGTGCAGCGAACCTCTTGCACACTTATGTAGTCTCTGTGAGTTTATCTGAGGAGCACTTGGTTGTTTTAGAGGACCTTGTTCTCCCAGTGTCTTCTACCCCTTTGTCTGTCCCACTCCTGCCCCTCTTCTGTGGGCTTTCCTGAGCTCTTTTGGAGACATCATGTTTAAAGCTGTGTGTTCCCAGGTATCTCTCTGTGTAAGTCTGCTTTTGGGTCTCTGTAGTGTTTGTTCTGTCTGCTGCAGGAGGAAGTCTCGTAGATGACACTGAGTAAGGCACTGATCAGGACCATAATGATATATTCTGAAGACGACACTTGGTCGTCTTTCTCCGTCTTCTACTTTTTGCTTCTTCTACACTATTCCCTGAGCCTCAGAAGAAGGTTACCATGTCTTATTTAGGAGTGTAATTAATTTTTAAATATTATTTATTATTGTTGTGTATGAATATAATGGGGACATACAGGTGTCACAGTTCATATCCTGGTAAGTTGAAAACTTGGGGGAAATCCATTCTCTCCTTTCACTGAATTTCAGGTTTTAAACTCATATCATCTGGCTTGAGGGACAAGCACTCAATAGATATCTTCTCTATTTATTCATTGCTGCGAGGAAAGAAGAGCTCGTCTCCTCTCTTACTTCTTCACTTGTTTCCATCAATATGGCTTCTTTGATTCTTGATTTGCTCAGTGGTTATAGTTCATCATTGTCCCAGAACAGATTTGGCTGGTAAGAGACTTTAAAGCTGACGCCTTGTTCTTTTTGATAAGTCCCTCTCATTCTTGGAGCATTTCGTTGTTCTCTGTAACAAGCTAGCTCACATTCATTGCTGTTTCATCTGCCTTGGCTTTGTGTCTTAAGTAGAAACTAAGGTGTGTGAACACATGCAAGTGTGTATGTTGAAAGAAACTATACTGTTGAATATTGCATTTACTAAATCACTATATACAGTATTATGAATGTATGTATTTAATATTCTAAGTACAAACACAGCATTTATTTTACATGTAATAATCATAAGTTTTGACAAGAAAGATATACATTTTTCATTTAACAGTAAATGGCATTACAGTTTTGAGTACTAAATCATCTTGACATTTATGAAGGAGCAATGGAAAGTAGGGAATGAGTGTTAAATATGAAGCTATCTTTAACTGTTCTATTAAAAAGGCGAAGATTTATTTTCCATCTGTGAATGTGAATGTGCCTGTTTGTGTTCTTGTTCACACAGTGGAATTTCTGTGGAGCCACACTACAGAGAGCATGTGCGTGGGATATATGTCTGCCCAGGATGGAAAAGCCAAGGTAAGCGGGAAAACTGGGTCATAACCCGAAAACCTTGTAGTTGGTGCATAAGCTTCGAACAAGTCTGTTGAAACAGATGACTTTTCCACTCCTGAGCCATTGAGCTTCATTTGAAAGCAGAGTTCCAAAGAAAATCAGTAGATTTTAAAAATGCTTCTTGTGATAGAACACAATGAACTAGGAATCCCCTTTCTGCTTTCATTTTGTTTCCTTTTGCCCACAGTGAATACTTGAGAAGAAGAAATTGAGGGTCTGTAAGAGAAAATGAAACTTAAAGCTGATAAGCTTACTCAAGAAAGGTTGAAAAATAGTCAGGAAACTGAAGCAGTGTCAAAGTAGCTCCAGGATGTGTCTCGGCATTTTTCATAACAGAAATGCTGACGTATTTGTGGATCTTACTTATGCTGTCTTGTAGACTGCTGTGTGCCCTGTCATGTATCTATATAGGCTTTGCCTTTCTGTGCCACAAGAAGTGCCATGAGTCACAGCACTCATATAGTCACCAGGTATCAGTTCTTGAGTTGCTGGGTCTCCACAACTTACAATTCTTGATCTTGGGATGAAAAACATGATTTGTGGATTTATTTTTAGACTCATTTGATGTTCCTGGTCAGGAGAGTTTCAGGAACAGCTGTGGTATATGACGTTTATTTGGCATTAAAGCACCTCAGCTGCATATTTATAAAGTTGGGCAGCCTCTTTTTTTTTTTTTTTTTAAGGAAAGTATTTACATATTTGGAAATAGCAAATAAACTTCTGGTATGTGTTGTCTAATAACACATTTAGTAGTTTAAAAAATAGGGAAAGTTAACTAAAGAGTACAGTGATTCGTCATTGGCATTTTGAACAACAAATCAAATGTATGACAGTGGTCATATAAGATTACATTGCCTAATGATGTAATACATATGATGCTCACTCTGTGATAAAATGACTTACTGACAGATATTTCCATTAGATAATATGTGACTGTAATTGATTGCTCATTTTTATACGATACTCAACTATAAGTATATTATCTAGTAAATCAGTAGGTTCACAGTATGTCTATGAATGTAGTTTATAGGAACATTTCCACAGCAAGAGATTGACTGATATTGTGAAATATTACTGAACTCTTACCTTAATCTGATAATACTTGTATCTTGTATCAGTAGACCTATTGTGTAAGGGAATTTATAGATTGTTCTGCTTCATAGTCTTTCTGAAATAGAATTTAATTGTGTACTTTACAGGCTGATTGACATGCTTGGGGCAGCACTTGCAGGCTTGGTCGCAGTAGCTGACATTGCTATCTGCCGGAGCTCCATGGTGAAGTTATTGAGTGTTTGAAATGTGCTACTAGAACTGAGGGACTGAATCTTAAACTTTCCTTTGTGCACAGCTACATGTGGCTAGTAGCTACTGCACTGAGCAGTGTAGTAAGTGAATGGAAAATGTTTATTCAGATATTTCCAAAACATATAATATGACAGCACTTTCCAAGCAGGAGACAAACTTAAGCTATAGGAGCTCCCTGTAGCCATTTAAGCTTTCTCTTCCTCTTTCAATATTGATCTTAAACTAAGATCATGTTTGAACAAAAGATCATGAGGAGGACAGGCTTCAGCACTGAGGCCAGTTAAGGGAGATAGGGGCTGGGAAAGATAGGGTGGTGTACCAAGTCACTAGAGTGGAAGCTTCTGCTTTCCCTGCTGGTTGTGGAAGACCCCTGGCATTTAACATGATAGTAAAGAAAGTGCTGAGACCTGAGTTGCCTCTAGAGTTATTTGGCCTTCAGTTTTGCTGCTTGGTGTATGAGGGGTGTGATTTTAGCATTATCTGTAAACTCTCCAGCTGGTAATGTGGAGGTAGTATGGACTGAGCTAGCAGGTATAGCTTCTCCTGTTGCCTTTTTTGTAAAGTTTGTTTGAAACCATCTTTTTCCAGATAGTTGATCTCTCTTCCTTTATTGTTGAAGCTATTGTCTATAAATGCGGTCAAGAAAAATAAAACAAACCAATAAAATATCAGCGCATTGGCTGCTCAGTTCTATTGTTTGAAACAACACAAAAACAATTTTTTTTCATAAATGCAGAGATTTTATTATGTTGCAGGTCTGACAGAAATTATAGATGAAATTATAGGCTCAAAAGAAAAGGGTGGGAGAACTTGAGCAAATATGTATTCTAGTAAGAATGGCAGCTTTTGCCTACCTCGTGACAAAACCCAAGGTTCCTGGCATCTGTCAAGTGGTTGTATTAAGGGCTTTGCTATCTGTCATGAAACATTCTCTCCATAATATAGAGAGATGTAGTAGTAAGACTGGTAGGAAGCAACAGCTTTAGAAACTGTTCTTTTTATTTAAAACTTTAAAAAAAAAAAAAGTTCTATTTTCCAAATTTTTCTTGTTACCAAACAGGGAACCTCAAAGCATTTGGATGTTTTACATAAAGCTATGATTAATTCACGTGAAAGCCTTCAATAAAAGCTCTCCTCAAAGTTAACACTGCCCAGGAAAAGAAAGAGTAGTTGGTGGCTGTGATCAGAATCATAGATAACTTGAATGAAAGTAGGTTCTTTGTACATGTTTTTGTTTTTTTTTTTTTATTTTTTAGAATGATATTTTCTAAAAGGTAATGAGAAGAACATTTTTAACATTTAATTTATAACCCCTTTTCTGAAATAAAATAAATATATTTTTTATGGAGCAAACAGAACATTGACATTAGTTGGGTTTAAAAATTGTATTGCTCATTTTCTATAGTGAGTGGACAGTTAATGAGTAGTTTTTCATAAATACTCAGTGCATATAGTGTAGTGCAATAAAATATATTTAAACTGGCATGGAATTGATTTGGGTACATTGCTCTCATGGTTTCTTTTATATATAGACATTACTTTTTATAACAGTATAAACACTGTTAAAAATTTATCATTGAGGAATGGGCTATTTTATAGTTTGAATATCTCTCTAGAGATTTATTATTAGTTGTGGAAAAAATAGTAATTGTATAATGGAGAAACAAGCAACACTGTGTTCAGAATTAGCTCCACCATTGAGGAGCAGGTGGACAGTGTATGTGCCTCTGGATGTGAAGCCTGAGAAAGACAGTGTCATTGTGTAGTATTCCACTTGGAAATACACAGCATAAATTAATGACAGGGAAACAGACAAATCAGGAATGAAGAGTAGATTGGGAAGAAAGTAAGCAGGAATGATGCTATGTAACTGTTAAATGCTGTAGAAGATAAGAATTGAGTTGTTCCAGATTGAATACTACTAAAGATATGTTATCGGTAAATGCTTTAACTCACCTTGAAGTGACTTGTGTTTAAGATCAGATTGGTCTAGTACATTATAGGTCAACTTGCAAAATAATGGCTTTGAAATTTGAAATATGGCTAACAAAAAGAGATGCATTGTTGTTAAAATCACTAATATTGATATCTGTAGTATGGTTTATAGGGACATAATTAGACAAGGACCCTGAAGTACCAAGGAAAGTGGGAACCTGTATTTATAATCTTGGTGTTTCAGAAAAGTATTATGTGAATGAATATGTGTATAATAAATTACCAAGTAAGTGGAGCAGAAAGTTGACAACATTAATGCTGGTAAATGTTACATGCTACTTAAACTATTCTGTAATTTTAAAAGTTATTTTAAGATAAAATGCTTCAAAATATATCAGTTGCATATAAGTCAGAGTTGATCATTTGTGAGCCTTGCACTTAAGTTATACAGTTCAACAATATTAGCCTTAATTTATAATCTATTCTACAGTGGTTGGGTGGTTATATTCCTCTAAATTTCTGTCTTCTTGTTTTCTGCCTGGAGATGAACAGAGAGACTTTGTCCTTGTCAACACACCTCACATTAGGCTATCTTCTGGAATATTACTCAGCCATTGGCTTTACAATTTAGCTATTTAGGAAATATTTACTTGTAACATCCTCTGCTCCATGTGTCTAGTTGTGTTCATATTTTGACAGATGTTGCCGATACCATAGTTTCCCTTTAATTAGGCAGTGATTTTTTTAAAATATGATCCCTAAAAAACATGCAACAAAAGGGTAAATAAATGATCAGTATTAAAACCTTTGCTGTAAAGGTCTTGTTAAGAAAGTAAAATATAGGAAAATGTGTTTGTTAACAATGCTGTTGGTGAGGGACTTGGCAGAATAAATTTAATATTCTTGTAATTCAACAAGAAGATGCAAATAAGCATTTTTCCATGAAGATATGCAACTAACAAAATGGAAATATGCTTACTGTCCACATTCATAAGGGAACTGCAAATCAAAACCATAATTTGATTCTACTTTTCATCCAGCATGTCTATAGAAAAAAGGAATGAGTTCATTAGGAAAAAAAGAAGTGTTCATTGCGAAAAAGAGAACCTTCATATACTGCTAGTGGGAGTGACGAAATAGTGTTTCCCTTTTTGGAAAACAGCATGATAGTTTGTCATAAAGTTTTAATAGAATTGCCACATTCCCAAGCAGTTTCTCTCTTAGGTATATACTAAAGAAAATTAAAAAGCTGTTTGTAGCAGCGTTATTCATAGTAGTTAAAAAATAGGAGCAACTTAATATCTATCAGCTGATAGATGGATAAACAAATGTGTTATATTTACACAACGGATTGTTTTTTTTTTTTTTTTTTTACCACAAAATGAAATGAAGTTCTACAACAGGATAGTTCCAGTGACTCTTGAAAACATGATGCTAATTACAAGAATCCAGGTGAAAAAGAAACTCAGGCATTGCATGATTCCGTTTGCATTAAATGTCTAAAATTGGAAAACCCATAGAAACAAATGTAAGAGATTGGTGGTTGTGTGGGCCCAAGTGGGGAGTATGGACACAGAGTTTGTTTTCAGGGACATGAAAATGTTCTGGAACTAGAAAGCTGTCCAGCTTTACAAACACATGACAAATCACTGGATTTAACATTTACGTAAAATGATGGATTTTATGGTATATGTGTTTTTCTATAAAGCTGTAAAAATATCAACAAGTGTAATTACTGCACTATCAAAATAAAAGAGAAGAAATATATTCACTATGATAGCACACAATCTTTCAGCTTCCACTCATTATAAAGCCCCCAAAATACCAGATATTGGAAGAACTTCTATAGTTAGGTTTTTAAAAGAAAAACAAAAACAAAGCAAAAACCGCCAGAATGTATGGATTTAAATCCTAGTAATTAGTGAAATGTAGAGCACATTTTAATTCTAGGGCTGGACGAAAAGAAAGTCCACTTTTGTCCCTCTGATTCCTTCTGTTCTGTATTTTCCTGGAAATCCTAACTAGTAAAGTGATGCAAGCAAAAGAGATCAGAGACAAGAGCGGAAATAAACAAGAAATACTCTAGAACTGTCATCCTAAAACTACAAGGCCTTGCTCAGATGAATCTGAGTGGAAAAATAGGACTTGTTATTGGGATTTTCATTTGCTCTTGCATGAACATTTCAGTAAACCACAAGAAACCAAAAAAGAAAAAAAATTGTCAGCTGATAATAGTGTGCAGGTGCTGGGGTATGTATATATGTGTGTTCACAACCCCCTCAACATCCACGTTGGGATTTTGTCTGGCTTGACAGTTGCTGTGAGTCCTTGAGTACAGTTGCCCTATTGTGTTTGGAGAGTGTTGTTTTTAACTGTCTCAGGCAAACCTTGAACTCATAATCTTCCTCAGTACCCCCAAATAGCTGGATTAGAGACATGAACCACCATTGTAAGGATTCCTGGTATGTAGCAGCTACATGATAATCATGCTAGCCTGATAACCCAACATGGCACTGGGTGAGATACCAGAATTCCTGGCACATAGCAGCCACCTGGTTAAACCCAACATGGTGCCAGCAGAACACGCTGTGTATGGAGGGCATGCCCCAGGCATGGTTATGTAAATCTGTGCCCACCTGTTCTTTTAAAAGGATACTGCCATGGGACAGTTTATCTTTTTTTTCTTCTGCTTCTTTGCCCTTGTACTCGCCTGGCAACTCTCCTGAATAAACAAACTCTAGTGTGGTGCTGGTAGTGTGTGTCTGATCTCACTCGTGAGACCAACAACCATGTCTCTGATCCTTTTTCCATAATTCATTGAGTTCAATTAGTGTTGCCCATAGCTTAAATAGGTGTGTAGGGCCATCATTAGAGCATGGAAAATTACTAATAGTCTAATAAAATACTAATACCCTAAAAAAAGAATGTTCTCTCTCTCTAAGCATTATCAATTACCAATAGCTTCACAGTAAGAGGTGAGGTCTGGAGGTCACCTTTGCTTCATTTATGCTGGGATTTTGGCTGGTTTTATCTCATGCTGATCTTGTGCAGGTAACCACAACTACTTTGATTTTATTAGTGTAGTAGCTGTGTTAGGTCCAGAAAATTGCATTTCATTTTACCTCTGAGCCTTGGTTGGGAAAGGGGTGTGCTGATAAAAATTTCCATTTAAAGCTGAGCACTCAGTCTCTTATTCTTAATACTTGGGCGTTTATGCATCTCCGCATTGAGTGCTGCCCAGTGCAAAAAGAAGCCTTTCCAACCAAGGTTGACAGCAGCCCATGTACATGGGTATAAAATTAAACATTTGGAGGAAAATTTGACACCCTGACTATTGAGCAAAATAGCAATAGCAGATTCTACTCTAGGGCCTATGATCTTCCCGGCCAAGGACTTTTGACTAAGATTACTGTCCCAGTCATGAAATTCTCTCACATCCAACCTGAAAGCGCTACCCATAATAATAGTGCCGTTGTTATACAAGTAGCCACATTTTGCCCGATAGTCCAATATTTCAGTATATAGGGTCCTGTTGCAATGGGGTTTCTTGGTCCTGGGCAGCCAGAGGCCCAGACCCACAGACCTGCCATGCCAGACCCCTTAGCCACCTGTCGCTGCTGCTCAGGCCCCCAGAAATGACTCAGACGCTTATATTAACTTCATGCTGTTTGGCCTGTGGCTCAGGCACATCGCTAGCTAGGTCTTACATCTTAAATCAATCCATTTCTATTAATCTGTCTGCCACGTGGCCTGTGGTTCACCTGTGTTCCTTACATGTTTCTTCTTGGGCGGCTGGCTCGGTCTGTCTCATGCTGCCCTGCTTCTTCTACCTATGCTCTGATTTCTCCTCCTACTTCTTCTATGGTGCCTGTCATGGCCAAAACAGCTCCTTTATTTAAAGATTGATATTCACAGCATATAGAAAGGCATTCCCACATCAGGGTCCAATGTTCAGGCCATTGCTGTCTTTTCTTCCCAGTCATTCTGCACAGCACCTTTGGCCACTATCAGAGCTACCTCTGCAGGGGAAATTTTCACTGTATTTATTTGATACTGACTTCTCTGTCTTCGGCAGAATCTTACTCTATAGTTCTGATCAGTGTGTGGAGCTACAGTTGCCTATGCTGTTCCAGAGCCCTCTGTGGCTTCCCTGACTTATAACTGTAGGGAGGTGTTTAATGCCTTGAAACTGTGTTTTTATTCAGTAAAAAATATGTGTTTTCTGGAAATGACATTTTTCACTCATTATTAAATAACGGAAAACTATTTTCTAGTAAACTAACACAGATTTCCCATAGTTTTATGGTTGTTTTCAACCTGTTTAGGAATGGAAAGAATTTCTCAGGCAGAATTTTTGATTTATGGAAATGATTTTTCTGAGATTGTATGAGAATTGGTAAAATAATAGTTTCATCTAGTCTTAATTCTCTAACCTTTTAAAAAACATTTTAAGGTTATTTGGCATGTAATTAACTTAATGAGTGTTTTCTGCTGTTAAAGAGTAAAAATAAAATAAATGATTTTGATATTAAGACAAGGGAAATGACATTCAGAAAATATATTTAAAGATCAAAAAGAATACAGAATAGAAAACCAAGTTAACATGGATTTATTCTGTTTAGTGGTACTTTGTCTTTTGTTTCTTATTTTATAACTCAATAGTGATTACATACATAAATCTTTTTTTCCCTACATTGTAGTGGCTAGGACCCAGACCCTCAGACAGCCTAGGCAAGCACTCTACCAGCAAGCTGTACCCAGCCTCATAAAACTTGGATGCCATTAATTTTCTCTGGCCTCATAAAATTGTCCTAAATAGAGTTTACAAAACTTGAGTAAGGTCTTTCTTGTGCCAAGAATAAGACCTCAGAAAACTAAATAAATTCTCTTCTACATCTTAAAAATGGGGGGTGGGAGCATTATGCTGAGTGACCAAGCTAGGCACAAAAAGAGTACTTGGTGAGTTTTTCCATTTATATGAAGTACTGACAGTTAAAACAGGGATCTACAAATCTAAAATGTTAAAAAGTGAGGCCTGGGGGAATTTAGGGGAGATAGTAGAAATGTTCCATGCATAATTTTTTTAATTTATGTTTTGGTTTTGTGGGTATACAAACTATTAGAAATTGTCCAATCCTTACATCCATGCATTTCATAGCATGCAAATTATATCTCTGTGTTTCAAAAAAGGAATACTATATGAAGAATGGCATTAGAGTTAAGTTTGGGGCTTCATACGAGCCCGTTTATAACCTGGGACAGCTTACTAGTCTGGCCCCCAATTTCAATTTCTTTAGGCTAAGACTCCCTAGGTGACCCAGGATGGCCTAGATCTTATGATCCTCCTTCAGTCTCAGTGTACCACTGTTCTGTATGTACTACAGAATACTCTTGAAAGCCGTGTTTTGACTTTGAATGAGTGAGCAAAATAAAAGTATAAATAGCAATTAACTAATAGAGAGAAGCAGCAGACAGATTGTAAAACATCAAATCAGGTACTCTAAACACCCTGGAGGGATGGCTGAGGTAACCCAATTGAGTGAGCACACAGAATGTCAACAGTAACATTATCAGGCCCAGGGTCATACAAACACCTAGTACAAATAGTCTAGTCAGCTGGAGTTCCTGAATAAGGGAATCCCAAGTGGAGCACAGTGGAACACAGTGTCCCTTCTGGCAATAGGGTAGGCAGCATCATCAGATTGGGCAGTTAACAACTGGATAGTAGAAATCACCTGAGGAAGCCCTGAAATAATGCCATTCTAGTTTCTACTTGGAACTCCTGGTAGGGTAAAGCAGACTTCTGTATGAACTTGTCTTTCCTTTCCTGCTATGTGCGTTTTGGCATTATGGAATGAACAGTAGTAATCATTATCGGAATAGTTTGCCTTCTGGCTTTTCTCAAGGGGCCAGTGTTTTTAATCCTTAGCAGTTTGTTGTTTTCCTTCTCCCCATTACAGACAGGAGACCAGCCAGACTCAGGTTTCAGAAGACACTTGACATAAACAAGCTTGGGTCTGAAATGAGAGGGCCAACCTTGCTTTCAGAGCCAGCTTCTTGGTGCTTTTAAGCAGAACATGACAATTCACCAATATAAGGGACATTACAACTACCATATCATACTCCACAATTCCTTATTTTAAAAAGAGATACTCTGGTGCTTTGATAACCTTCTGAGAAGCAGGAAAAAAGTGTAAGTGTAATGTATCTAATAGATGTGACTTCCATACAGTGGATTACAGTGGTGACAGAGGAGGCAGTAGAGGTTTTGGAGAATCACTTTGACCCATCTTGTTTTGCAGCCCTTTGATCTTCTCTGCACTGTATATGTTTATAGTGGTTCCATTGCTCTGAAAATTAGTTATTCTTACTGAATTTTTACCTGGTGGAGACAGGAGATTGATTGGCTTTACAAATTTTGCTAGCTTGCATATATAAATTAACTATCAGATAAATTAAGGGATTTCAGAAGGAAAAACAAAAACATAGACAAAAGTACATATTTTTAGCAACAAGGATCAAATTCTGCAGTTCAGGCCAGTGCTTTGGTGATGAAGTCCTCTCAAAAAGCTATCTGACTAGATGTTTGGGGCAGATTGACAATGTCATGGCTTGCTGGCTTTGTGTGTGTGTGTGTGTGTTCGGTTGTTGTTGGGGTTTTCTTCTTCCACCTCCTCCATTTTCTCCCCCCCCCCCCCCCGCTTCCTTCTATGTTTCAGAGGCCTACAGGCAAAGGTGTTTGACACCAAGCCTGATTACGAGTTCAATTTCTGGAACCACATAATGAAAGAAGAAAACCACTTTTTCAAGTTGTCGTCCGACTTTAAAATGCACACCACAACACGGACACTATAAATGTAGTAAGAAAAAAGATCTGCCTGTGGTGTTTCTGACACAGATACTTAAAAGTGTGTAACATTTGTGACTTACATTGTTTCATTAAAAAATAAAACTCGGGACCTCAATATTTGGGAATAAACCTGCGGGATCCTCCGAGAAATGATCACCTGCTCTCTCCTCCACTTTCCCTGACAAAGCCTACCAAAATGTGCCTACGCCCCTCCTTACTCTGCTGTTGGTTTTGTTTTCTTCTCTTTACTCTCTTGTCTTTGGGCCCACCAGCTCCCAAGTACGGAAATATGGAGGCTTACTCTTCCTTAGAACAGCCCAGCCTTAGCTTAGCCTGTTCCTAGTCAGCTTTTCTTACGTTATCCTGTTTATCTTTTGTCTCTCTCTACTTCATAGATTTTCTTTCTTCCCTCCCCCCTTCCTCCCTTTGCCCTGTCTTTTTTCCTTTTCTTTTCTTTTTCTTTGTGACTGGCCCCTGATGTCCCCTCCTCCTTTTCTAGCTCCTTGATCTGTTTTCTTTTTCTCCTTTTTATCCTCTCTGCCTGCCAGCCCCTTCTATTCTTTTTCCTGCCTTGCTATGGCCATTCAGCTCTTTATTTGACCAGTCGGATCCACAGCATAAACAAATGTAACATACAATGTCCCTCTAGCTTCCTCTGAGTCCACCAGAAAACTCTGCAGTCCGCTCTGGCCAGCTCAGTGTGGCCTCCACACCTTGTAGCAAGTGCTGACTTCATTGGCTCTTAGAGCTGCAGCACAAACACATCTCCCATGACGTTTATGATTCACAAGGGAGTATACTGAAGCTGTTCGCTCTGAACTGAAATTTTTCTTTCTGGAGGGAGGCTTATAAGCTTAAGGAACAGAAAGAAAATAAACGTACAAGGCTCAGGAAGGTCTTGAAGTTAAGATTTATAAGAATCCTGGCCAAGCTTATAAAAACAGTAAACAGTTGCTGAGTAGGAGACTCTCCTGTGCTGAGCTATCTGAAAGTTGTACAAGTAATTTATGAGATGCAGATCCTGTGAGTCCTTGCCCATTTCTGGGTAGACTTTTCAGTGATGAAGCTGATTTTGCCATCTGCATTTCCATTTGAAGTTTCTCATGTTACTGTAAGTAACTCCAGTAACATGAACAATTCACAAAGTTACAGCTGTCTGTACCCTGTTTAGGATGTGTCTCAGAGAAATCACATAACAGAGAATACTGATTACATAATGATCTTTCCTTTCTTTTGCTTGCAAAGCAACAGACAAATAATTTTTAAATGACAAAAAAAAAAAAACAAAAAAAAAAAAACAAAAAAACAAAACAAAACAAAAAAAAACCCTCAAAACCTTGTCATTCTTATTTTGGCAACTTTCTAACTTGAAATACGTGAATTGGTTTTTGTAATTGCAAATTTTAATGGTTCCCTCAAGTTTACTGTACCATATTGTTAAATATGCAAATGGACTTTTATGTACAATGACACGGAAATTCCAGTGGCCACAGAGTAGGCATGGATACCTCTTAGCTGTGAGCCTATGTCAAACTGAAGGTTAGAATTTCAAATCAGAATAGAGTTTCAGACCCAAGATTTTGTCCTTTCTTCCTGATCACATCTAGGTTTAGATTGAAAGCTAGATTATAACCAAATCAGATTTTTAATTCCTTGAAGAATACATAGAATACAAATTTTACATTAAAATCATTTTACATTACCAAATTAAAATGTTTTCCTATTTTTTTATTTAGAAAAAAGTCTTTTTTTCCATGTATCCCCTTGCTTCCTCTCCCTTCCCTCCTCCCAATCCCTCCCATTTAGCCTTCAGCATCCACCCTCCCCTTCCCCTATACCATCCCCCCAAAAGGCAAGAAGTCCCAAAGTGGGTCAGCTCAGCATGGTGGCGTCTACTCCAGGCAAGTCCTCATCACAGTATCAAGACTGGGTTAGGCACTCCTGTAGGGAATGGACTCCAAGGTGCCAACCTACACACAGGAACACAGTCTGATTCCATCCTTCAAGATGCCACGTACTGCCCATGCCAGTCAACAATTGTCTACCCTTGGAGGGCCTAGCTCCTTTACCCAATGGTTCCCCAGTGTCTATTCTTGATTCAGTGAGCTCCCCAGAGCTCCAGCCAGTCATCACTGTGGGACTCCTCAGAATCCCTATCCCCTTGCTGATACAGACTCTCCTCCCCTGCTTTCAGATGGACCAGGAGCTCTGCCCAGTGCCTAGCCATCAATCTTTGCCTCCACCTCTATTCATTGTTGGATGTAGGTTCTGTTATGATACTTAGGGGACATTATTCATTTGATTATGGGGGAAGTCCTTTTTAGGCATCCCCTCCACTATTGGTTGGAGACTTGGCCAGGGACATTCTGAGAGTTCTTGGGGGTTTCCCTGGCACCCAGTTTCTTTTCAACCCCACATATTGGCTTGCCCTATCGAGATACCCATCTCTTTTTTATTCCCCTCCCTCATTGTTGCTCCTTTCACTTAGTCATCTTCTCTCGTGACTTGTTCCCACCTCTTCTTAGTTGCAACCCGTTATACTCTCAATTTACTACTTTGATCTTTTCTATTTTCTCCTCCTAGAGGAATCTCGGAATGTTCCTCTTAAGTTCCTTCTGATCCCAAGCTCAGGGGTTGTGGTTACAGCTTTGGTATTCTTTGCTTTTTGTCTAAAATCCATTTATGAGTAAGTACATCACATGCCTGTTTTTCTGGGCTTGTGATACCATGCTCAGGAGGATATTCTCCAGATCCATCCATTTGCCTGAAAATTTTGGGATATCATATTTTTTAATTGCTGAGTAGTAGTCCATTGAGTAGATATACCACAGTTTGGTAATTCATTCTTCAGTTGAGGGGCATCTAGGTTGTGTCCAAGTTCTTGCTATTATGAATAATGCTGCTATGAACATAGTTGAGCTAATATCTTTGGGGTACGAATGTGCATCCTTTAGGCATATGCACAATAGTGGTGTTGCTGGATCCTTGGGGAGATTGATTCCCAGTTTTCTGAGGAACCGCCATACTGCATTCAAGGGTGGCTGTACAATTTTACACACCCACCAACAATGGAAGAGTGTTCCCCTTTTTCTGCATCCTCTCCAGCAAAGGCTATCATCTGTGTTTTAGATCTTAGCCATTCTGAGAGCTGTAAGGTGGTATCACAAAGTGGTTATAATTTTCATTTCTCTGATGTCTGTTGTAATATCTCCCTTTTCACTTCTGATTCTGTTAATTTGGATGCTCTCTCTTTTGGTTAGTTTGGATAAGGGTTTATCAATCTTATTTTCTGAAAGAACTAACTCTTTGATTCATTGTTCAGTTTCTATGATTTGTAGGCTTTCTGTGATTTTTGTTGTTAAACTCTAGCTTTAGATCATAGTGGTCTGATAAGATACAAGGAGTTATTTCCTCCATCCCCCCCTTTTTTATATCTTTGATATTTGCTTTATAACTGTGTGTGTGGTCAATTTTAGGGAAAGTTCCATGGGGTGCTGAGAAATATGTATATTCCTCTGTGTTTGGGTGGAAGGTTCTGTATATATTTATTAAGTCCACTTGGGCCATAACATATGTCAGATCTTTTATTTCTCTGTTGAGTTTATGTCTGGGTGACCTATCCAAGGGTGAAAGTGGAATATTGAAGTCTCCCACTATTAGTGTGTGGCATTTGATGTGAGGCTTAAGCTTTAGTAGTGTTTTGGGTTTTTTTTTTTTAAATCATATGTAGGTGTCCTTGTCTTGGGAGCATATTGTTCAGGATTGAGACTTCATCTTGGTGAATTTTTCTCGAGATGAATAAGTAATGTCCACCCTGGTTTCTTTTGATTGATTTTAGATTGATAAGTCTATTTTGTTAGATATTAGAATGGCTACACCAGCTTGTTTCTTAGGACCATTTGATTGGAAAGTATTTTCTCAACCCTCTACTCTGAGCCCGTGTCTTCCTTGGAAGTTGAGGTGTGTTTCTTGTGTGCAGCAGAAGGATGGCTTCTGTTTTTGTATCCATTGTGTTAGGGTATGTGTTTTTATAGGTGAATTTAGTCCACTGATATTAAGGGATATTAATAACCAATAATTGTTACTTCCTGTTATTTTTGGTAGTAGTGTGCGTGCGTGCGTGCATGCGTGCATGCGTGTGTGCATGCGTGCATGCGTCCGTGTGTGTGTGTGTGTGTGTGTGTGTGTGTGTGTCTGTGTGTGTGTGTGTTGTGTGTGTGTGTGTGATTATTGATTGCTTGTGGTTTTTTGGGTGTATCTGGTTTCCTTAGGTTGGAGTTTTCCCTCTAGTGTTTTCTTTAGGGCCAGATTTGTGGATAGGTATTGTTTAAATCTGGTTGTGTAGTGAAATATCTTGTTTACTCCACCTATGATGATTGATAGTTTTTCTGGGTATAGTAAAGTCTGGGTTGGCAGCCATACTTTTTAGTGTGTGACCAAGACCTTCTTGCTTTCATTGTAATTTCAATGAGTAATCTCATGCTATTCTGATGGGTCTGCTTTTATAGGTAGCTTGTTCTTTTTCCTTTCATTGTAATTTCATTGAGTGTTCCGGTGTTATTCTAAATGGTCTTCCTTTATAGGTAACTTGACCTTTTCCCTTTGCAGCTCTTAGTATTTTTCGTTGTTCAGTAGTTATAGTGGCTTGATTATTATGTGGCCAACAGACTTTTTTGGGTGGTCTAGTCTATTTGGTGTTCTGTAAGCTTCTTTTATCTTTATAGGTATTTCCTTCTTCGGGTTGGGAAAGTTTTCTTCTATGATTTTGTTGAATATATTTTTTGTGCCTTTGAGCTGGTAAATCTTCTTCAATTTCAATTATTCTCAGGTTTGGTCTTTTCATGGTATCCCAGATTTCCTGGACATTTTGTTATGACTTTTTTTGTTTTAGTGTTTTCTTTGACTGATGTATCTACTTCCACTATTGAATCGTCCACTCCAGAGAGTCTCTCTTCCATCTCATCATTCTGTTGGCTTTGCTTGCATCTGTAGTTCTGGTTTGTTTCTTCAGGTTTTCTATTTTTTTCATTGCCTAGGTTTGTACCTTCTCTATTGCTTCTATTTCAATTTTTAATTCTTGAAATTTTTTTCTTCACTTGTTTTTTATTTTTTTTCTTGGTTTTCTTTATTTTCTTTCAGGGATTTTGTAATCTCTTCCAATTGTTTGTTTGTATTTTCTTATGATTCTTTAAGGAAATTTTTATATCCTTTTAAGGTCACTGGGATCACCTGCCTCTTGAACTTTAATAGACATCACTTTCCTTAGCATTGAACATTAATTTTTTTCTTCTCTATGTATTTATTCATAGTTGCAGTCTTTCATGCTTTGTTCTTGGAATTTTTTGTATTTAATGTTTTCTTTGAATGATCTATTTCCTCCACTTTTTTTCTTGAGATATGATCTTCTCTGTGCTACTTCATTCTACTATGAGACTTTACTTTTGGTCGTTTTTCTTCCTTGAGGTTTTTTTTTCGTTTGGGGTATAATTTCAGTTTTTTCTTTTCCACAATGGTTTCATTTATTACTTAATTTCACTTTTATGTCTTGATTTGTTTTTTTTATTTCATTGAACTGATTTTATTCTCACAATTTTCATTCAGGAATTTCTTCATATCTTCTTTGACTTACTTGAACATATTGTAATTGTATTTTAAAATTATTGTTCTTTGCAGTAGCTACATTGCATTTCTCAGGTAATAATACAATGGAGTGCTAATTTGTATAGGAAACATATTGTCTTGGTTATTTATGTTTGTTGCTTTGTGATGGGACGTTGGTATCTGGAATTAGGCTGTTGATAAAAAAAATTGATTTGTAATCCAGCCTTGCCCTGTTGAATGGTTGTTTGGATTCCTATTTGCTATTATCCCAACTTGTCAGGTTGTAATATAGCTGAATGGTGCTTGGTTTTCAATCTTGAAGCCACTCAGTGTGTGTGAAGATGGTACCAGCAGTGTTCTCAGCTCTGCTAAGGATAGGTGCAACTTTTGAGCCTAGGAGTTTATCTACTGTAGGCATCGAAGATTCCATCTGCTGATCTTTAGAAGTTCGTAGAGGGTTTGCCAGGCACTGATGCAGGTCCTTGGATAGCAGGGCCTGGGTTTTTGAGTCATGTTGCACATGGTGCTGGTGATATAGTTTCAGTCAGACACCAGAGTGGACTGTTCCTGGTCAAAGTGTAGGATCCATTGTTTGACAGACAAGCAGCTCTAGGTTCCAAGTAGACTCCATATGGTTCCTGTGCTGGCTGGTGGGTGGGGTGACTGATAAACAGAGAAATGAACTTGAATACCTCTTAATTCTAGTATTCGTTTAAAAATATAGTTGGTGACTGGATGAAGGGAATGGACTAACAGGGGACCGAGGGGAGGAAACTGGAATGGAGTGAGTACAGTCAAAGTGCATGACATATTTGAAAGATCTTAAGAAACCAAACACTAGGTAGAATGAATACATACCATTGAAAGGAGACCTTTAAAAAGGAAGCAACTCATAACATGAATAATATAAGATGTTTTATTGTTGTACTTGTAAAGGTATCATGTGTAGATATCTGTCCTGAATATATATATAGCTGTGAATCCTGTAAAATTTTAGTAGAGTTGTAAGAACACATAGTTTCTTTCTATTTTAGAAATCTCAAGAGGGACCATTCTGCTTAATTCTAGAAATTAAAATTCCTTTATAATAGCTTAATACTCTTTATTTGCCGCTTGTAAGGCAATATGGTGAAGGGTGGACAGTTTCATATTGAACAATTGATACATTTGGCTATGGTTGAGCTTGTCTATTAACATTCCTTTCAAATATTACTGGCTGCAGTAAGTGGCACATTCTCAAGCTGTCATCACTATGCTGTGTATGTTTGGACTGTACTGTCTGCTGCAGTGTAGAAGGGTAAATGAAAGTTAATTTAGAATGAAGATTATATTAACAACTTGCTGTTAGGAGATACTCAAGAGAACTTTGAAACAGCTTTTACTTAACTTGAAAATAATATTATTAGAAAGTGATATTTTAAATATGTCTTTAAGAAAGCAGAATATAATAGTTCTCTGATTTCTTCCATTGATGGTTCTTTTAAATTTTTGAACAGTTAGAACCTGCTCAGCACACTGTTTCTTAAAAAGAAAATATTTATGTTATATGTTTTAACAACTTAAAAAAAAAAGATGTTGGCAAGACTATTTTTTATAGTCATTTTTTTAATAAGCTCTAGACTGAATAAAACACCACAACTCCTACAGCCTTAGAAAAGCTCATGGTCAGACAGCTTGATACCTCTGTGGAGGACTTCTGATATATAAGTTTATAAATGTAACAACTCATATTTTAGCTAAGGAAGCTATATTTTGGGGAAAACATCATTTGTAACACCTTTGCCATTAAAAATGACAAAATGCTTTCTTTTTTAGATTCAGATAGCTAATATAGACTATCAAGGATTTATGTCAGTCCTTACTTAGCATTGACAGACTACAAGGAAACTTTAATTGTTTTGCTTTGAAATTTCTACTAAGAACAGAAGAAAACAGAGCACCAAGTTAGAGAAGATTGCTTAGAAGATTTCCCTGACATTTGCCAGTTCCCTTTTAGAGTACCTGTTGGTATCAGCTTCTCTACACAGAAGTCCATTACAGGTATTTTGGATTTTCACCTACTAGAATTGCTCAGGATATCAAAACATCCCCACAAAGTGTATTGGAAAAGAATATTTAGCTGCTGCCTTTACTATGGAAAAGATGATCCAGAGTCCTCCCTTTATAAACTTCCAATATCTATGTAGTGGTTGGGTTAAATTGTACCTTAATCTGTAGAGTTAGCTGCCTTCGTTAGGTTTTCTATTACTGTGAAGAAGCATGGTAACCATGGCAACTGTTATAAAGGATATATATAGTTAATTGAGGTGGTAGCTTACAGTTCAGAGGTTCATTCCATTATCATCATGGTGGGCAGCATGGCAGCATGCAGGCAGACATGGTACTGGCTACATCTTGATCTGAAGATGAGAAGTGGACTGTAATTCTGTGGGGTGGGAGGATAGTATTTTAAGTATATATGAGACCTTAAAGCCCACCTCCAGAGTGACACACATTCTCCAACAAGACCACACCTACTCCAATAAGGCCGAGCCTCCTAATAGTGTCACTCCCTATGAGCTTATGGGTGTGGGTGATACATTCAAACTACTACAGTGGGCTTTTCTCTTAACACAGTATCTCCTGTCCCTCAGAGGAGATGTATGAGAGATATCAACTCCTTTACTATCAGCTGTAGAATCTGCAGTTCTGATTTAGATCACTGCTTTTGTACTTTAGAGCTCACACTTTTATCCATTTAGTTAATTGTCTTAGAGTTTCTGATGCTGCAACAAAAGAATATGACCAAAAAGCAAATTGGGGAAGAAAGGGTTTATCTAACTTACACTTCTATATCACTGTTCATCACCAAAGGAAGTCAAGACACTAACTCAAACAGGGTAGGAACCCGGAGGCGGAGCTGATGCAGTGGACATGCTGGGGTTCTGCTTACTAGCTTCCTTCCTCTGGCTTGCTCAGCCAGCTTTCTTATAAAACCCAGACCCATCAGCCTAGGGATGGCACCACCCACCATGGGCTGCACTCCTCCCCCATCAATCACTAATTAAGAAAATACCTTTCAGCCAGATCTTATGGAAGCATTTTCTCATTTGAAGCTCCCTGCTTTCAGAGAACTCAAGTTTGTGTGTCAAGTTGACAGAAGACCAGCCAGTACAACTGACTCCAAGTCAACCTGACACACAGACACATCAGTTAAGCCACACTTCCTTTCTTATTCATAAATAACTTTAAAATTTCTCAAGTCTTTCAAATTCAAACATTAAAATTTCAGTCTTTTTAAAATATCTAATCTCCATAAAAATCCAAAATCTCTTGTACAAGTTCAATGTCTTTCATCTGTGGGTTCCTCTAAAAATCAAAATTAAATACTTTCTTTAAGAGAGAAGAACCAGGGCACAGTGAGAATCTGAACCAAACAAGACCAAACTCTGACCATATAAATAAGTCAATGTCCAATTCTCTGGGATAGACTCATAATCTTCTGGACTTCTCCAAAGGATTTGGGTCACTCCTTTGGCTCTGCTCTTTGCAACACACACAGCTCTAGCTGCCTCCATTCCACTGCTGTTCTTGGAATTATTATCCCATGGTTTTAGTAGCTCCAAGATGCTTGAGTCTTGTGCTGCGTTTGAGCTGCACTTCTGCCGTAGCTTTCCATGGGCTTCATGGTGCCAGTCCTCCGCTTCTTTTCATGACTCAGTCCTGGACTCTCAGCAGCCACTGAGGCTGCTTCTTCATCAGTGGCCTCTCCTCAAAACCAGTACTACCTGGGTGACTCTTACACTATCAAGTTCCGCTGCCAGGACAAGATACAACTTTTGGAATACAGCTTGTGTGTTCTGACCATGAAGAAACACTTCCCAGAACAGTCTCAATCACTTACATACAGGTTTTACTTCAGTATTGCTTGTCTCAATTCAAAATAGTAAATAGCTCCTTTAGAGTCTCTAAACTTCCCTCTGAAACCTCACAAGCCAGGCCTTTATTCTATGCACTGCTCTCAACATTCTTATTCTCCAAGATCCCACAGACCATCCCACTGAGCTCTCTGTACTCAATGGCTTTTCTTGCCCGAAGTCCCAAAGTCCTTCCATACAATCTTCTCCCAGATATGGTTAGGTCTGTCACAGCAACACCCTGATATGCTGGTACCAATTTGTCTTAGGGTTTTTAATGCTGCAACAAAACACTATGACCAAAAAGCAATTCTGAGTGGTAATGCACAGATTCTACTTTTTATTATTAATTAAAAAAAAAAAAAAGAACCAGATATTGGCGAAAAGCTGAAGAAGTATCAGAGAAACAGGGCACAGCCACTCCTCGCCTAGCCAGCTGACTCCTCAGCAGAAAAGGGCAGATCCTGTCTTCAGGAGTCCTCAGACGCAGTACTTCTCAGTCTTCAGCCTAAAAGGAATGAGGATGTAGAGGACCTCCCTCCTGCCTCCTCTTTCTCCACCCAGCTATCTCACTTCCTGCTTCAATTTTCTTTCTGCTAGGATTAAAGGTGCAGGTCACCATTGACTGGCTATGTTTGGCCTTGAACTCACATAGATCCAGAGGATTTCTGCCTCCCCGGTGAGGGATTAAAGGCATGGGTCACCACTTCTGGACCTTCTTGACTTGGCTATGTGAGTGGCTTTGTCTCCTGATAGTTCAGGCTATATTTATTAAAGATACACTATATCACCACAAGGGGGAAAGTGTTGATTTACCTTATACCAAGGTAGCACTATTTATCACTGAATGAAGTCAGGACAGTTTGGTGGTTTGAAAGAAAATGTGCCCCAAAGGGAATGGCTCTGTTAGGAGGTGTGGCCTTGTTGGAGAAAGTGTGTCACTGTGGGCTTGAGCTTTGAGCTTCCTTTTGTTCAAACTTCCCTCCGGGTGACATGGAGACTACTTCCTGTTGCCTGCATGTAAAGGTGCCTGCATGCCACCATGTCATACCATGATGATAATGGACTAAACTGAAAATGTAAGCCACCCCAATTAAGGTTTTTTTTCTATTATAAGACTTGCTGTACTCATGAGACCTCTTCACAGCAGTAGAAACTCTAAGACAGACAGGAACTCAAACAGAGTAGGTCCTGGAGGCAGGAACTGATGCAGAGACCATAAAGGGGAGCTGCTTACTGGCTTGCTCCCTTGGTTTACTCGGCCTGCTTTCTTATAGAACCCAGGACCACCAGCCCAGGGATGGCACCAATGGGCTGAGTCCTTCCCCATCAATCACTAATTAATAAAAGGGCCTTCAGCTGGAATTTATGGAGACATTTTCTCAATTAGGCTCCTTCCTTTCAAATAACTCTTCTTTGTGTGTCAAGTTGACCTAAGTCCAGCCAGCACAGTTATATTGGTGTACATTTGTGAATTTCAGCTTCAAAATGCTTTATAAAGAGAAGGAAAAGTGGGTAAGGACCAGGAGAGTGAATACAAACAGGGGGGAAAGGCCTGAATCTGGACCTTTACCTATTCATATTGGGAAATGAAGAGCTAGCAAAGGACACTGAGGTGTGACCAGTGCCAGAACCCAGGGAAAAAAGGTAGATTCAGAGAGAAGAGACTTCAACTCTACTCAGTATTGTTCTAGTTCATACCCATGTGTGCTGAGGAGTAGAGTAAGGACATGGTCACACCCTCAAATGACATTCGTCTAACTAGTTAATTATTTTTATTGCTATATTCAACATTAAATCACCCACTACTAATTAATAAAATTACAAGAAGAGGGTGTCCAGTCCTGATCCTGAGTGAGTCCTGGAATTTCAAAGAGCTACTCTGCTATTCCACATTCAGTGTTCTTAACACTGAACTCTGTGATTTGGTTCTGCCTAGTTGTGATTGTGTAGAATATCTTTCTCTTCAAATATTTAGAAAAAAAGAATAAAGAGTATTTTAAAAATCAGAACCAAGGGCCAGTGAGATGGCTTAGCACTTGCCACCAAGCTTTATAACCTGTGTTTGATTCCCAAGCCCCACATGATGATATGAGAAAAACAGCTCATGTAAGTCATCCTTTGACTTCCACATCCACATCAAGGCATGTGTTTACGTATTTGTAGGCACTTATGCACATTCATGCACACAAGGAGCCATTAAATAAATATAATACAAATGTTAATCAGAGTAAAGACTATAAAAGGTCTCAAGATCTCGGGACTTAACCATTAGTGTGACATCAGATGTATCTCCTCTGAGCCTCTCCTGTCTACCATGCCTGAGGCAGGGACTACGTTGTTCTCTGGCAGTGTTAAGTCCACATCCTGAGGTAGACTGAAAAGCCCAGCTCCTGCTTCCATCAGATGCTGATAGGTCTTGAGATTCTTTTCAGAGCATTACTTCCAGAGTTGAGGTTTTGCTCAAGGGGAAACAAACTTGTAGGACTGATTGTGATTTTAATGGGTTCTTAGCATGACTAATAAAGTCTATAACATGGATTCAAAAGCCATTCCACTGATATAAAACATATAGATTTAGATCTGTGGGATTTAAGTTATTTTAGATTACATTTATAAGCACATCTTAGTACATGTCAGAATCAGAATCAGCTTAATATTGTTGAGTCAATTTAAGAACATTTTTTTAACCTCTTAAGAATGTTGAATCCCAGAAAACTAGTGACTAGAGATTATCCAACCTGTCAGCAGTAGCTCATAACTTGTTCTCTGAGTTACAGAATTATTCTAAACAGTTAAAATTTGTGGCAATAGCTTTTCTAAGCAAGCCATATTTTACTCTGAAAAACTTTTGGTCATATGCCACTGCAGTAAAGGTGTGTCTCCAACAAGTTAGATTTAGAACCCTTTGGGCTAGGGCACTGTGGGAGTAGAAAGCCCTAAATTTGGAGTCCAGACACATTTTTTTTCATGATTCAGTTTTTCCATTTCCTCTCTGACCATAAGCAAACCACAGTACCATTCTATCTTGCTCATTTCTCCCTCTTTTTTTCTTGAAAAAGATAGGTATAGCATACGTCTGTCTACTAGTAGTGATATTTTGAGATTTCATTGATTCAGAAGCAGCATGGACTCTGCAACATGATATAATTATAGGAATCTCCTATTTCTAGTAAGATTTCACAAAGGACTGGTTTCTACATCCTATAAAGATAAATTGCCCTAGAGCAAGGTCCTTGTGTGCTTTATTCCACTGCCCCTGTTAAGAGTACAGAGTAAATATTTGCTAAATGGTGGGGGCTTTCCATCACCTTTATCAAAGGGAATTTTCAGGATAAATCTCCATATGAGTGGCAGGGTAATAGTTTACTATAGCATTTGCCACACTTTGTGGTCTGCCTCACAGGGCTTTCAAGCGAAACTTCAGGGGGGGTGGGTCTTGTGTGATGTTGTCTCTAATCGAACTGTGGTGTCAGCTGGCATGGTAAGAGAAGAAACCAGAGCAACTCTGAAGCAGGAACATGCTGTTCTCATCAAGCATCATTTAAAATTCTGTGGACATGATTTTATATGTGAGAACAATAGAACATGTTACCCTTTCTGTAGCCTTACTTCAGTACTAACAGTGAAGTTTACCATACTGTCTGTGTTTCCTCCACATTTTCTAATACATCTTTTATGTCATGCCTATTTAGCATGTGAAAAGTGAGGTGGGGAGGACATACAGCAAAATAAATGACTCGGTATTAATTGCTCATATTGTTGGTATTTCTGATTTGTTAGGTTGAACATAGGATTAATGTCTTCAGATTGCTCTGGCCTAATTTTTGCTTTAATTTAAGACAGCGTTGGAGTTTTTTTATTCATTAACAGGAAAATAAAAGCTAGATGAAGTTAGCATCTTGGGTGTTAAAACCCTGAATGCTGGGACTATAGAAATGGCACAGTGGTTGAGAATACAGTCCTTCTGGAGGACTGGGGTTCAATTTCTAGTACCCACAGGTCAGCCCACAGCCATCTAAAACTCCAGTGCTAGGGATTAATCCAGTGTCCTCTTCTGGCTTCCATGGGCATCAGGCATGCACATGGTACATAAACATACATGCAGGCAAAATAAGATTAAAAATGTAAAAATAAAAACTTACATACTGTAGAGACCATTACTCAGTCTTCATTTACATTGCTTAGTATCTGTCACAAATGCTAAGAGTCAAGTGAATACCTTTATCTTTTGGGCTGCCAACAATGAGTTCTTATTCCATTCACACCATTTTAGACCAGATTAAGAAAGTTCATGTGCCACCTAGTAGAGTACATCTGCTTTCATGATGAGGTCTGAAGTCCAAACTATTTTTAGTTAACTACATTCTGAGGTTTAATGCCCCCCACAAAGAATGCTCAAAATATACTTATTCCTAAGTCATGTCTTCTTGAAAGACAGCTCTTGAAAGAGATGGGCAGGAATTTCTTGGAAACCAATGGGGTGGTAGTGTTTCTTGATTCAAGTCATTAAAAGACAGAGGGGGGAAGAAGAAAGTCCACAATAAAAGCATGCTAACAAAAGCTAACCAGACACAACTTCACCAAGACACAACTTCTCTCTGCAGTTGCTTTTCAAATGTCTATCATGCTTATGCCAGCAAAAGAGTACTGAGAGTGACCGTCACTGGGTCAAGTATAAATTGACTGTTGGGACTGGAGATATGATTCAAAGGGTAAAAGTACTTGTTGCACAAGACTGGCAACCTAAGTTCAATCCCCAGAGCTCATATGAGGATGGAAGAGAAGTTACCCTCTGACTTGTCTATGATGTCCTCTTCCCCCCACCAGTAGTACTTAAAAACAACAACAAACCCAGAACTCACCTATGTTATGGATGTAAAGTGTGTTGAGCCTCAATGAACCAAATTCATGTTGCCCAAGTAGTAGAGTAGAAAATGCAGAAAAGAAGTTTAACTTGTATTTAAATGAGTTAGAACCTATAAACATATGTATTATTCCAGGTTATATTTTGAAAGTTCATGTGGCACTATAATTATATAAAAAAATTATAGGAAAAAAAATAGAAATCCTAGGACTCAACAGTTTAAAAATATAGCAGATTTAACAGGACATGGTAAAATGGTAGAGGAAGGGAGTAATCTTTCTACAGAAGGATATGGTAATGAAAGAGTGAGCTTGTTAACTACCCACATCTTATTAAGCCAGACTCTTGCTTTCCAGAAGGAAAACACACATGGAAACAAAACTGTCCTAGTGTTTCTAGTCCTTCCAATTTCCTCCTGCTTTTGAATTCATCACAATTTCACAAACGTCACAACCCAACATATGTATACTGGCATACAGCTTCTACATGACCATGACTTTGGTTGCTGATGTCTCTGGTGTTCACTGGAACATATGGGTCCAAGAGAGGACAACTGCACAATAAATAAGTGGGTGAAGTTAGATAATACCATATCTATACTTTATATCAATATTGGGAAATAACTTTCATTTTTATTGAGGGTCCACAACTTCAATATCATGATTATTTCATTTATATAAATAAAGATCCATAAAGTAAAGCACTCTTATTACTCTAATCAAAAACACTAAACTATAAAAGTTAGTATGTTCTAAACATCAAATTTGCAATTATTATTCAACCAGCCTTGCCCTCCATGCCCCCCCCCCTTAAAGGAATTCATCCTTCATGTAACATACTGAGCTCCCATCGTGTGCAGGCTATCCTTTAGATGCCAAAGAGAAAGCAGTGTATGGGTGGACAAAGTTCCCTGTGTTCATGGAACTTGTATTGCAGGAGACACAGGTGAGGAACGAGTAAGAATCACAGTTGAGTTAGATGGTGGCAAGGCTGTATGAACTTACTGAAGCAGGAAGGCTGATGCTAGAGAATCTCACATGGGTGGCCTTAGTGAACTTTTCTGTGCTGTGAGAAGGTGATTTGTCAGCCAGAATTCTCTCACTTTTTCTCTGTGATACCTAGGTCTGATGAGTTAATTGTTTAGCTCGCTTTTCAAATACTATTTTCAAACTACAGGTTATCTGATATCTTTGAATTTTGTTGTATATT
The DNA here is from genome assembly GCA_033318265.1 of Phyllotis vaccarum. Taxonomy (NCBI): domain Eukaryota; kingdom Metazoa; phylum Chordata; class Mammalia; order Rodentia; family Cricetidae; genus Phyllotis; species Phyllotis vaccarum. Next base: position 167,825,638 of record JARWLC010000001.1, on the reverse strand, counting down.
TTGTGCTAGGCTGCATGTTTGTTTGAACAGTAATATTTATCATTTATTGATACATGCTTTCCTTGTATTCACTATCTCATCAAGTCCTTACCAGATTTATGATGAATGGTTACTCTCATATTCATTAGTGTGGAAGCCCAAGAACCTCATAACCAAAAAGTTCACATAGTGGCTGTAGAAGCCTGGCTTGCGTTAGTTAAGATAACGGAAGCAAACCACATAATGTATAATTACTTAAACAGAATGGAAGTGTATTTCTCATTTATATAAGATGAAAAATTGAGTTTTCTGATTGGCAAAGGCTTCTCTCCCAATGGTAATGTGAAAGTCTCAGGCTCCTGTCTTCACAAACATCAAGATCATACCGAAGCTGATAGAGTTGGGACACAGTAAGATCTTTGCTAGCCTTGAGATGATGCATTTCACTACATTCCACTGACCTCTCTCTCACATACTGTTTTACCCAGAAGAAAAAAAGATCCATCCAGGAAGCCAAGACATTCTGAGCCTGAACATAGCCATTTTGATACCTGTGTAGATTTTTGTGAAATTCATGTACTTGCTATTGAGTGATGAACACGTCTCCATTGCATTTTTGTTGTTGTTGTTGTTTGGTTTGGGGAGCGGGATTGTTTGTTCCCCCACACACAGTGGCTGTTCTTGATTCAGTGAGCTCCCCAGAGCTCCAGCCAGCCATCTCTATGGGTCTTATCCTCATAATCCCTATCCCCTTGCTCATACAGTTTTTAAATGCAAGTTTGTGAGTTTCTCCACTGCCAAGTGTGTTCCGTTCTCTTTTAAAATGCCTGTCTTATTTTGACTGTAGTGTCTCAACTCAAGTTTTCTACATTAAAAAGAAAAGAAAGACCAAGCTCCAAAATTGCAAAACCAGTGAACAAAATATTTCTGAGAGATCATGTGTCTGCCTACATGTTTTCCTAACTCCACCAAAGTAGGGAAATGACTTAATGGTCATCTTTTGACTATTATGGAGGATCTGCAAATCTAAAAGTAGAAACATAGTTGTATGTGGAGAGACAGAGGATCAAAATATAATGACTAAATAAAGGCTTTGTAACTTTTAAAGTTAAACTATGTGTTCCAAATTAAATCATGTGTTTGTAGCTTTTCTAGAAACTACAAAACAGCAGGCACTGAAGTGTTCTTAAAAGATTTTAAAATACATGAGTAATAGGAAATAATCAGGTACTTAGATTAGATATCAGGTAATTAAATTTTTTTTTTAAATATTTTAGAATTCTTAGTTCTTTAAGCTCCTTGGTAGCAAGGCTCTGTCTGCTGCTTGGAGCATTGACAGGAAGCACCGCAGCTGTACAGTCACTGGATTCCACTGCTGAAGGTCTGATTGCAGCTGAGAGATCTCAAATTCTATCTCTAGACAGCTTTCCACAATTTTGTTTCCCAAATTGGAAAAATTTAGTTCATGATTTTTAAGAATAAAATCTAAAAAGGATGTGACTGTGAAGAAGTAGCCTGGTTGACTTCTCAACTAACCTAAAGAATCAAACCAGTTCACACCCCAGGATCCTTGGTGTACATTCACAGCCCTGGAAGGTATATTCCAGTCCTCTACCCAGTGAGTGTTTCAGAGTGTGTTTCTTTGTCAGATTTTGGAACAGGTATTGGGAATGCTGAGGAACACATGAGTTGTCTCCAACTGACAGATAGCTGTATAACTGAAAACCAAATCAAAATCAAGAGTTACTGTGGTGGTATATATCTAATAAAGTTTGCCTGAAAATCAGAAGAGAGACAGCTCTAGTGAGTGTGCCTGCTACATTCTCATTAGTGCCAAATTACAGTAAAATTGCATTATTTAAATAGCTGGAATTTACCTTGTGAAATTCCTTTGCTTGTCCCTAAAGATACTCAATTGAAGATTTTCTTTTGGCAGCTGGGAAATGGTTTAATTGTTAAAAATGCTTGCTGTGTAAACAAGAGGATCTGAGCTTGAATCCCCAGCACTAAAAATCTGGCTGTGATAGCTTATCCAGCTCCAAGGAGATAGAAAAAGAGGATACTGGGCCTGCTGGCTAGGTAGTCTGTCCAGTCTATTAGTTCTAGGCTCAGTGAAAGTGCCTACCTCAAAACATAAGATGTTTTAGAGCTGAGGGAAGACACTGGGCGCCATGCCCCCCTGGCGTACACACACACACACACACACACACGCACACGCACACGCACACGCACACGCACACGCACGCACGCACGCATGCACGCACACCCTACTGATTTTTAGTTGCTATGGACTGAACCTAGGCTTCACACAGACATGTTCTTGTTTACTTTGTAGCCCGGGCTAGTATCTAACATGTGCTTTTCTTGCCTCGGCCTCCAAAATCCTAGGATTACAGTTTTGTGCCACATTGTAGTTGGGGCAGGAGGCCTGCTGATTGTAGAAACAGATTATTCAGAGCCTTGAGAGCTTCAACCACAATGCTCTAAAAGAAACAACTGATGACATGGAACAGCTCCTACTGTTTGTAGGATTTCTGCTGAAATGTACAGAAAGCGTTTAGTATATATAGACGAACTTTCAGGATAAAGTCACTTATTGTCTGAGAAGATCATGCTGCTGGGTAAAAATGGCTAAGTGTCATCACTACTACCGTTGGCCATATCACTACTCACAATATCAGTATCATTCAAAGATGGTTCTCTGTTTGGTTTTTGAGACTAGGTTTGTCTGTGTAACAGCTTTGGCTGTCCTGGAACTCACAAAGGTCTGCCTTCCTCTACCTCCTGAGTACTGGAAATAAAAGTGTGTGTCACCACTGCCTGGCTGGAAATAAGTCTTGTAATTGCAAATCTGACTGAACTAAGAGGTGATTTAGGGAATACTCTGATTGGGAAAAGTTTACTGCTGGTGGCTGTTGGTAGCAAATCAAGTTTATCTAGTTTAGCTACATCATTTTGTTGAGTATTCCTATTATGTACAAGTAGCTTTTTATAGAAATCTAGTTGTATATTTGTAGCATTTTGCTCATGTACTGTTAATGAACATCTCCAAAGCTTTCTATTCCTACCTTCTTAGTTAGGTTTAACCTTCCTAAGTTTCCTTAAAACTTTGTGGCTTTTATTCAGTTTTTTTTAATTATTCTGCTTTCATAAACTTTGTAATGGAGTGGTAGTGTTACTAGGTTCTAGACTTGGCCATGTATGCTTTTTGAAGCACGTCAAATCCCACAGTGCCCACAATAAAGGATTTTGCTTCTTCCTGTTCAGGATCTTTGTCTTGTTCAGTAGGAAATCTGTTCTTTTAAGATGTAACATCCCCAATTTAATTTGTAGGCTGTCTGGCTATATTGTCATTCTTTAACGACATCAGTTAGTCAGTTCTCTTTAGGTTCTGAAGCCTGATGTCCCAGTGGATTTGGTATGATTCTCTAGGAAGTCTGAGGACAGGTTTTCTTAGACATAGTGACATAGTGAAGGTATATTTCTGCTGTACAGTTCTGCATCATAAGTTAATTCTTTGTTAGTCCCTGTTTTTGTATTACTGTTGCTCTGATGAAACACCATGACCAAAAGCATGTTTCAGGGGGAAAGATTTATTTAGCTTACACTTCCACATCACAGTTCATCAGAAAAGAAAGTTAGGGCAGGAACTCAAGCAGGGAAGGCATCTAAAAGCAGGTGCTGATGGGGAAGCTAGGGAGAGAGGGTCTGCTTACTGGCTTGCTCATCATGGCTTTGTCAGTCAACCTGCTTTAGAACCCAAGACTACAAGCCCAAGGATGGCACAATTCACAGTGGTCTGTGCCCTCTCCCACCGTTCACTAATTAAGAAAATGACTTACAGCTGGGTCTTATGGAGGCATTTTCTCAGTTGAGGTTTTCTCCTTTCAGATGAATCTAGCCTGTGTTAGATTGGCATAAAACTAGCCCACACAGTCCGTTATGGACAACTACTCTGACCAAGTTAGAAACTGTCATTTCTGCTCTCTCCCTCCCTCCCTCCCTCCCTCCTCCCCTCTACTCCTCTCCCACCTCTTTCTCCCTCCCCCTCCCTTCTGTCCCTGTCTTCCTCCCCCCCTCTCTGTTTGTGTGCATGTATGTGTCTGTGTGATTATTGTGGCCTATACATTATATAGAATGTATCATTCATTGTTAGGAACATCTCTCTCCAGAACTTTTTCATCTTCCAAAACTGGAAATTTATGCCCATTACACATTACCCTATCCTACCCCATTCCCTTCTGTCAGCCTCTGGCAGCTGTTATTTTAACTTTTAATATTTATAAATTTAATTATTAGGTGTCATATATTAGCAGACCCTACTATCCTTGTTCTTTGATATCTGCTATCTGGCCTATTTTACTTAAGATAATGTCTTCAAGGTTCGTGGGTGCATGTCTGTTTTGACGGAATGAAAATTCACTGGACTTTTACTATCTTCGGATCCTTTTTCTTTAAGAAGACCTTAAAAAGTTGATGGAAGACACCCCTGGGAGACATTTTCACCTGATGTTGAGTGTTCTTAACAATACCAAATATTGGGAATTATGAGAGTTGAGCTTTTTGTGCTTAGTGTGATATAGGTCATTTATAGCAAGGACAAACTCCCTAGTAACTACTCTTTAGAGACTGAAGAAGCTTCATTAAAAGCTTACCTCAGGAATGATATATCTATGTGATGAAACAAAACTTGGCCAGATTCTTGACAGGGCTTCCAAGGGCCTAAGTCTGGGAAGTAACATAAGAGATTACTGAATGTAAGAGACCTGCCGTACCCAGCTTCACACTCCAGAGTCAGTTTGCCTCACCCCTGGATAGGGCAGCTGGCCTTGGGACGTGCACACAGGACAGCTAAGTATTCAATGAGAATTTCCTATTCTCTAGACCTTCCCAGGTTATTTATGTCAGCTCGTCTTGTTGGACTTAGTCAAAACAGTATGTCCACTCTCAGACTTTGAACCAGCAAGCTTAGTATTCGATCTAAAACACATGTTTCTTTATTTTTTGTTTTATGAAAGCTTGTCAGTCCTGCCCTTGGCCAACAAATCAGCCTTATCCTATGGCTGAGCCCATTCTGGTTCAGTCTTTAGGCTAAGTTTTTAGAGAAACAATTACAATGTAGTAGCTGAAGATTATGAACCACACCACCACCACCACCACCACCCTTTGTTGTCCCATTGATTCAGCCAGAGGGGAAAAAAAGAAATACTTTTCCTGACCCATTCAATCAGCATTTACTTACTGTCTTTCTTGGATCCGTGATGTTGTGATACTCGGCCCATACAAATCCTTACTATATAATACACAGATATTTTCTCCTAGCCTCTTTAGCTAGTGACCTATTTATGATAGTCCCCAGGAGAAATGCCATCTAGCTTCAGTGCCAAGAATAGATGTTCTCACCTGAGCAATTGACAAGCTGTGATCCAGCACACCACACAAACCACAAGGCAGCCGTGCAGCATAGCCACAGTCAGACCCCAGGACAGACCTCCTTAGCTGCAATTTTGTGTTGTCAGTAATCCTGTTTTTCCCTTACTAAAATTTCACTGTTATGTTATTTACTTATTTACTTTTGATTGTCTAAGTTTTTGTAAACTACTTTAGTCATTGAAAGAGTAAATGACACCTGAAAATGACTGTTACTGTTTTGTTTTTGTTTTGACAATTTAGAGGACAAAATGTATACAGTTGACCTGTTTTTAGGAAACTGGAATGTGCTCCGTGTAATCTCCATCGGAACCACTCTTGGGAAATCCAGACTGTTCTGTACTGTTGATGCCTCCATTATCTTTGCATCCCTATGAACTGGTGCTATGCTTACCTGTAGCAGATGCCTAGTGAACATCCCTGAGCAATTTAAACTAACCCCTGAATGTTCCTAGCATCATACAGTGGACACTGAGAAGCAAAGTGAAGACACGATGTTCCTGAGTTGGCTACACATTTGCCAGTTGTGGGCTCTGCTTGCACCTCTGATGCTCTTTTTCTCTCTCTCTCTGCAGACTCACATTTCAAGACTCCCTCCTGGTGCTGTGGCAGGACAGTCCGTTGCAATAGAAGGCGGGGTTTGCCGCCTAGAGAGCCCAGTGAACTGACTCCCGGCTGAATCTCAAGTGTCTGAGAGGCATTTAAAAACCTGAGCTTTGGGCTATTTAATTGAAGGTTTATAATTCCTGCTGCAAGTTCGGGCACTGTTTTGGGACACAAGTGCTGCTAAACTTAGTGCTGGTTGACACTCGGGTCTTTGATAAATGAGTGGGAGCATGTGCGGTGTGTATCCGTGTGCAGTGTGTGTGCTTGCTTCTCCCTGGTGGGACAGGATCTCTTCCAGTGTAACCTATGACTGAGAATGATCAGATCTTTACAAAATGTGTGCTTTAACTGTTTACAAGTAAAACGTAAAGTTGTAGAAAACTTTAATTTCATAAAAAGGCACCAACTATGGTTGATACAATGTGTCTGAACTGAAGTGTGTATCGACTTGTTTAAATGACCTTCATTGTGGTCCATTTAATAACAGTAATCAGTAATATGATGTCAGTTTAAGTGGATGGTGTGCTAACTTAAACTGTTGTTCTTATCCCTCATACAGGGCATTTTTTCAATGAACAAAAAATGGTTTCAGTGAAACAGTGTAGTGGATAATTAAGGTCAGAACTTTTAAAGTAATAGTCTTATTGATAAAGTTTGTACTTCTTTCCTGAGCTATCTGAAGCTTAGATATTGCATAGCTTTGCGCCGTGTGTACTGTATTATGAAAGACTATGTAAAGAGAGTGTTCAGTAATGCACAGTCTTAATTTGTGTATAATGGAATGTTATTTACAATGTAACACTGTAAATAAGAAAGCAAAGTTTATGGGAAAATTCAATATTATCTTTGTTTCTTGTTTAAATATATTTTTAAGATAAAGGTACAAAAATAAAAGCATATTACTGGGTATAGTGTGTGACTTTTAGTCACAGACTAATCTTTTGACGTCAAGACCAGTGACCTGTGTTTTATTTTCTTTGCCAAAAAATTTTACTTCTTCCAGAATCGTATTATTGCTCATCTTCCTGGCCTAGTTCCACGAAGCTGCAGTCAATACTAGTAAGAAAGAAGTCAAACTTAGGTGATTGAAGTCTCAGTATAGAAACACCTACAATTTCCATTGCAGCTTGATAAAAATAACAACAGAAATAAACAAACACTTTGCTTTGAACAATTGGAGTGGCAGCTGAAAGCGCATTGGTGGTTGATAAATAGCTCCTAAATGTTATATTTAGAGACTCTGGAGCCACATAAGAAAACCCAGACTCTCCTTTTCTTTCTTTCTTTCTTTTAAATATAAGAAGTGGTTATCAAGAAGATACTAAAGATAGACTCCCTCAGGGGAGGAAGGTTCCCTGCAACATGTAATCAGGGCTCTGGGCGGTAACTGATAAAGCCTCAGATGAAATTATATACTTGACATGGATGTATGGCCAAATTATAAAGGAAGACAACCAAAATGAAGAGGGTGTAAATATGAGTGATTTGAGAGTTGCTGATTTATATTCCTTGTTTAGGCGATTACATTTGTCTCGCTGTGTTCTTGTAGACAGATTGGTGCCATGGTATCTGTTTTTCATTCTTAATGAGGCAGAAAACTTAGTGAGAAATGGACTGGCTGGTAAGGAGCCTTTAGTTTCAAATACTTTCGAAGACCTGTTACCTGTTGGCAGGATTTTTTTTAGGAGCTGGACTGGATCACATAAAACTGTGAGGACATGTAGAGTCTGAAATCCTCTGACAGATTTCACCAGGAATGCCAGTTCTTTCATCTCCCCCTGCCTTACTCTATTCATATTTAAAAGTCTGAGTTTGTTTAAGATCCCTTTTATGAACAGTTTAAAAACTGGTTATCATAATAGGATACCACCCCTCTAAGAACAGTCTGTCAAGACTATTCTCCAGCATTCTGAATAGTTCGTATTAAGAGATATTGTGGAGTTGGAAAGGGTAAAGTGCTATGCAGAATATTAGAGACAAAAATGAAGTATAAACATATAAATTATGCGATCACGTTTGGTTTTAGGTACTGAACCCAAAAGGTATCAACAGATGTAAAATTGACTTCACACAAAAGTGGGAAAGGTAGAAGCAGCTAGGAAAATAACTTTATTCTTCTATTCACAGATATTACCCAGGTTCTCAAACTGTATTTTAAGAAGCCTACTTTTAATGTGGAGGATTTTGACAATTATGCCTATATTTAATCTTTCTAGGAGCCAAGAATTAGCTGTTTTAATCTCTTAGTACATTAAAACCTGGTCTGGATTCCTTAAAGGCATCACTGTGGCCCTGCTCTGAGTTTGAAATTGGTACATCTCCAGGATTTTGTGAGAGCCTGCTATGAACACTCCTCACACAGGTGGTACATGACAGTGAGGACTATGTGACTTTTTGACCCCTGCTTGTCTCCTCCAAGGGTGGCAACCCCCTTCTGATGTGTTGATCTCTGCTTTTAAATGTGGACTTGACCTGGGATATCTGCTTATGCATGTTGTAAATGTATCTGCAATATGCATAATAAGTCCCAAATGTTACTTTACAGTGTTTCTTTAGGAGCAAAGGGAATTAATTTTGGTTTACAGGTATGAGGGCATCTCCTTGGGATGTTCACAATCCCTATAATATGATTGTTCTTTTGACACAGTGAATCAAAGGTAAGGACATCCTGTTGCGTTTCTGATTTTAATGTGAAGACTGAGTTTTTCTCTGTTTAGGATGATCTTGGCTGTGGGCTTCCTGTATATTCCTTATTTTCTCAGAACTTTTGTTACTGAATGAAGTTGAATTTTGTTGAAGGTTTTTTTTTTTTTTTCCTGTAGCTGAAAAGATGGTCTTGTGTGTTCTATTCTTTAGTCTATTTATACAGTGGTTTGTTTAACCTGAATACAGTATTCAGTTTACAAATGTTAATCATCCCTGTGTCTCTGGGATGCAGTGGACTTGATCACAGTGGATAAACTTTTGATGTGTTCCAGAATTTTTTTGCTAGGTTTTTTTTGATCTAAGAAATGTACATTTTAAAAATGCACAAAAGCTAAATGGATTATTATTAAACTGACCCCTGGTAACGTACCATTTTATCCTCATCAGAGGACCCACAACTGCCCTAGGTTAGAGTGTAAGTGACTCAGTGTCCTGGTGTCCTGAGGCCTAAATGGGGCATCTCGGGAAGACGTTAGTCTTTGTTGACTATGCCTTTTCAGTGCTCATTAAACAACCAAAGATGAGTATCTGCACCTCTGTGCCAGAGGATATCTCTGGCAAACACGGCAACTTGTCCTGTCTCTGTGCACAGCAGGCCATGGATATCAGAAAATTAGCATTTCCCCAAAACAACTCCAGATGTGCCATCAGAGTTGGGAAAAATCTGCATTTCAGTCAGTTGGAAGGCCCTGTACAGCTGACGTGCGAACATATTTAAGGAGATGGTGGATATGTGAATTCTGAAGAACAACTTACCCAAGACTTCCACAAGGCCTGATGTGCATCTTAGAACTGATCTAGAATTGTATTAACAGATGTTGGAGGAAAGTTTACCCAAAGGCACATATTACTTTAAGGGACCTTAGAACCTGAACTAGTTAGAGTACTATGCCATGAACATATCTCCATGATGACCATGCCATAACGACTTTATATGAAACTCATTTTGTTTTTATTTTTTTCTGTTTTTTTATTTTATTAAAAAAATTTTTTTTAATCTATGTATCCCCTGCTCCCCCTCCTTTCCCTCCTCCCAATCTCCCCCAGTCAGCCTTCAGCCTCACCTCTCCCCATCCAGCCATCCCCTCACTCAAAATGGCAGAAGTCCCAAGGTGGGCCAGCTTCAGCGCAGCACATCCACTCCAGGCAAGTCGAATCCACCCATCCCAAAGGCTGGGCTAGTTGTTCATTTGCAGGGAATGGGCTCCAAGATGCCAGCCCACACACAGGAATACAGTCTGATTCCACCCCTCAAGGCTCCACACACAGCTCATGCCAGTTGACAGTCGCCTACCCTTGGAGGGCCCAGTTCCCTTTCTCGATGGATCTCCAGTGGCCACTCCTGACTCAGTGAGCTCTCCAGAATTCCATCCAGCCATCACTGCAGGAACTCTCCTCACTATCCCCATCTCCTTGCTCACAAAGACACACCTCCCCTGATCCCAGCTGGACCAGGAGCTCTGCCCAGTACTCAACAATGGATCTCTGCCTCCATCTCTATTCCCTGTTGGATATAGGTTCTGTTATGACACCCAGGGTGGTCACCCACCTGACCATAAGGGAAATCCTGCTCAGGCACCCCCTCCACTATTGTCTGGAGACTTGGCCAGAGACATCCTATGAGTTTTTAGATGTTTTTCTAGCACCCAATCTCTTTGCAACCCCACAATGGCTTACTCTATCAAGATATCCATCTCTTTGTATCTCTCTTTGCTCCTCTCACTCAACCATCTCTTTCTTTCAAGATTTGTTCCCAACTCTTCTTGGTTACAACCCGTTATGACTCCAATTTGCTAAGGTGATCTTCTCTATTTTCTCCTCTTAGGGGAATCTCTGGATGTCTCTCTTAAGTTCCTTCTAATCCCAAGCAGTTCAGGGGTTACAGTTTGTAGTTTGGATATTCTTTGCTTTTTGTCTAAAATCCACTTATGAGTGAATACATCCCATGACTTTTGCCTAAAAATTTTAGGATGTAATTTTTTTTTAACTACTGAGTAGTACTCCATTGTGTAGATGTACCACAGTTTGCTAATCTATTCTTCAGTTGAGGGACATCTAGGTTGTTTTCAGGTTCTTTCTATTACAAATAATGCTGCTATGAACATAGTTGAGCTAATGCCTTTGGGGTAATACATCCTTTGGGAATATGCCCAATAGTGGTATTTCTGGATCCTTGGGGAGATTGATTCCCAGTTTTCTGAGGAACCACCATACTGCATTCAAGGGTGGCTGTACAAGTTTACACTCCCACCAACAATGAAAGAGTGTTCCCTTTGCTCTGCATCCTCTCCAGCAGGCTGGCACCTGTGTTTTTTGATCTTAGCCATTCTGAGAGGTGTAAGATGGTATCTCAAAGTTGTTTTGATTTGCATTTCTCTGATAGATAAAAATGTTGAGCAGTTGTTTAAGTGCCTTTCAGCCATTTACAATTCTTCTGCTTAGAATTCCCTTTAGTTCTGAACTCCATTTTTTAATTGGGTTATTTAGGATTTGGGGCTCTTGTTTCTTGAGTTTTCTATATATTTTAAAGATCAGTCCTCTGTCAGATGTATGGTTGGTGAAGATCTCCCGTGCTGGAGGCTGTCATTTTGTCTTATTGACTGTGTCCTTTGCCTTACGGAAGCTTCTCAGTTTCAGGAGGTTCTTATTGATTGTTGTTCTTAGTGTCTGTGCGTATTGATTGTTGATCGTGCTACTGGTGTTATATTTAGGAAGTGGTCACCTGTGCCAATACATTGGAGGGTATTTCCCACTTTCTTTTCTATCAAGTGCAGTGTAGCAGAGTTTATGTTGATGTCTTTGATCCACTTGGATTTGAGTTTTGTGTAGGGTGATGGGTTTGGATTTATTTGCATTCTTCTACATATTACCATCTAGTTTGCCAACACCATTTGTTTAAGATACTTTCTTTTTTCCATGGAATATTTTTGACCTTTTTATCAACAATCAGGTCTTCATTAGGTGTGTGGGTTAATGTCAGGGTCTTCTATTCGATTCCATTGATCCACAAGTCTGTTTTTGTGCCAGTTCCAGGCTGTTTTCATTACTGTAGCTCTATAGTTTAGCTTGAAGTCAGGCATGGTTATTCCTCCTGAAGTTCTTTTATTGAGCAGGATTGTTTAGGCAATCCTGGGATGAAACTCATTGTGAAGTGGCATCTTTCAAGCTGGGTGTTACTAATATTGTGAGTGTTAATTTATATTCTAATAAATATTAATTTTGGACTGGCGCCTTGAAAGTAAAACTCCGTCTACATCTGGCGCCCAACGTGGGGCTCGAACCCACGACCCTGAGATTAAGAGCCTCATGCTCTACCGACTGAGCTAGCCGGGCTTCCAGGTGTAGACGGAGTTTTACTTTCAAGGCGCCAGTCCAAAATTAATATTTATTAGAATATAAATTAACACTCACAATATTAGTAACAGCTTATGGTGGCACCTGAACAAGGACTGGCGTATCCAAGCGATGGATGAGCGATGGATGATGGACGTGCGATGGAAGGATGATGGATTCCGATTCTGTCTGTCCAGCAGCCAGCAGCCAGGAACCAGGAAGAGAGCTCCTCGTGTCCCAGCAGCCACTTATCAATGGGGTTGGCCACACCCTCTCCAGGTTGGCCACACCCCCTCCAGGGTCCCGGAAGTGTCTTATGACCTTATCAGCTGACACCTTAATCCCGCCACAGCTATTAGTGAGAATCAATGGCAAATTGGCATTGTAAAATTATTCCTTTTAAATTCACATTTGTTCTGGGACATTAAGAATTCCCAAGTAATGCACAGCCTTCCCTCAACATCGTTGATTTCAGGCTCTGCAAGGTATTAGCCCAGATGTCTATAATCATAGAGACTGACCAGACTGACTGGGAAGTTTTTCTTTTTCTACAAGTTGCTATTCGAAGGAAGGATTAAATCTAACATTGGCCAGGGCTTTTCTCCAAAAGCCCGTCAGTCAAGCCCTAGGTGGTTTACCATGACTACTTGTGGAAAGTGTGGAAGGAACGTGAGCTCAGCAGTTTCTCCTTTACATGATGCTGATATCAAAGCCCCTGAACCACTGCAAGCAAAACCAGGGACAGGCGAGAGACCCTTCAGTGTATGGTCATAATTCTCTGATTAACAGCCTCAGAAATCAGAAAGAAAAACAGAAATAAACCTCTAACTTTTGTTATTACACCAGTATCCAAAGAGTAACTCTTTGAGTGGCCTCTTTAAATCTTGGAAGAGCCATCAGGACTTAAGAGAGAGGATTTATTAAGAAAAATTTGGTGTTCACCTGCCTCATGTAGAAGTGATAAGATTTTAATTTTGTCCCCAAACCTGTTAACCGTTCCCTCCCCTCTAGCTAATGTAATGCTAATTCTATCCTTTAGGTCCTTGGGCTGAAACTTTTGGGTCATCTATTTGACAGTCCCATGGTTAAATAAGTCACCATAGACTTTAGTAGCTTTAAACAATTTGTTCCCAGATCTGTAACTGAGTTTGGCTTCCTTTTGTGGATTTTTGCTGTTCTTACGGGTCGTCCTTGGTATGCTGTGCTCAGTTGGAACATGACCCAGAGGCTAGACCCATCTAGCATATCAGTGTTTTGTTTTTCTTGCATGCTCGGGGCTCCTCTTTGTAATCTGTCTTTGCCCACTACTTGAAAGATATAAGACTTTCAAGAACACAAAGCAAAGTTGCTTAGAACTAAGGTTTGGGTACAGACTGGGCCAGCATCACTTTTCTTATATAATTTACATCAAGTTGCCTGGGACAGCCCACACTCAAAAGAACTAGAAAAGGGCATTAATACCAGAAGCCAAGTTTACTTGGGGCCACTGACTTGACATTTTTGAAGTTTTACCTTCTTTCCTGTTCTACAGTCAATCTACCAGTGAGTCTAACAGTCTCTGCTTTCAAGTGCATCCTGAGTCCAACTACTTACCGTCCCTACTGATACCATCAGAGTTGGCGAGGGAAGGAGTGATTCAGGCATGATGGTTGGGAGAATCTTACAGCCTGACTGACTAGCAGCCAGAGCGTTTCTTTATACAGAATTTAGTAAGCAAAGGACACATTTATGTTGTTCCAAAACATAGCTCATACATTTTTGTTTTCGATGTGTGTTTCACTTCTTCTTATTTATCTTTTAGTCATCACTAGTAAACTATGACAGTACAGAGTAATCATTTTCTCTCAAGTTTTGGCCATTTTTACTCATTAACTCCATAGTCCAGTTTCTAAGAATCTAGAGACATAAGATAGCCTGTAGTTTTTGTGGCTGCTAGGACATTAGACCAAAACAAAATTTTTAGGCCATCCTGGGCATACTGTCATGTCCCAAGTAGTGTACTATTAACTCTTAATGGTCAGAGGGCCCAAGAAAAATCCTCAGGCCAAAGCTTCTGCAGCTAATATTTAAATTCTGGCATAATACAGAGTTCATATTCTATATTTTTATAGATTTTGTCTATACGTCTAATCCTCACATTATGTTGTTCTTTGATCATATGACATCCCAGTGGTTCTGCATATGCTAACTAAGAAAGGGAAGTCCTGATGTCTCCTACTTTATCATCTTTCTACATCATTCTTTGTTCATTAGTATGAGTCTCTGTGTAGGACAGAGGTAACTTTAGTTCATCTAACTGTGTTACTGAGTGTATCGTGGGAAAAGGCTTGTAATCTGGTCTGTGGTCAGCTTCTCTAGCCCACTGAATCTTGTTGACCCTTTTGAGTTTACTTTGAATATCTTGTTCCTGTGTAAGTACAGGGACAGATGTTTCAAGAATATCTCATAGCCTCATAAAGAGACTTCTGGCTTCTTTATATGTGTCACAACCTCCAAAGCGTAAGGAAGACCTTCGAGTCAATAAGGATACCTCCCTAAAAGCGGAAGGGGTAGTATGTTCAGGACTTCTTTGGGGAAGCTTGAAAACAGCATTCCTTGGAGAAGCCATAAATCATTCACAAAAAATTCATCAGTCCAATGTCCCCAAACTATACAAATATTAAAAGTGCCCCAAGTATGCAACAGATGGAGATACTTCTGGAAGTAATTCCAATAAATGCATTGGCTCACTAAGTTGGACGTCAGTGTCACTCTTACTTTGGTCTGCTGTCATCTCCCTGTCTGGTGAATAAGTGTGTCATTTCTCCTTAGTTCAGGTTGTACACAGTACACAGTGAAAGGAGAAGTAACTAATAAGAGTTTATTTGGCTTACAGTTTGAGATGACATAGTCCATTGTGATGACGAAGGGGAAGGTCTGGTTACAGGAACCTGAGGTGTCTGGTCCAATTGTATTCACAGTAAAGAAGCAGAGCCATATGAACACTTGTGTAAATCTTGCTTTCTTCTTAATCTAGGGCTCCACATTTAGAGTGGCACTTGTCAGTTAAACCCAGAGGTCTGTTTCCATGGTGATTCTAAATGGCCTTCTTCATATGCCATCCCTGACCATCTTCCTTACTGCCCTCCTTCCAGCATTTCACACTTCTTTTTAACCCACCATAGAACAATAACATATATGGCTGGTTTGTGTACCTCCTTGGAAAGCATTTCCCCTGAAAACTAAGTCTGTTCTCAGTAATTGCTGATGCATATAAATGTTCCCCAAGGTGACATGGAAGAAACAGTGTAAAGATGTGTATTAGTTGCCTTTTGCAGCAAAAGACATTGCTACAAACACAGATGATACATTGTTTTGTTTTCTTACAACTCAGCAAATAAGAAGTTTGGTCACTCTAGATGCTTTCATTGCTTACAACTACCAAGGTCAACAGCAACAGACCTGCATTCATTTTAGGTACTAGGGATGGTTTGTTTCCAGTGAATTCATACTGGTGGAAGAATTTGTTGCATGAGATTGTAACTGAGCTGTCCCTTTTCTCTCCTCTCCTCCCCTCCCCTCCCCTCCCCTCCCCTCCCCTCCCCCCGATGTGGGAGAGTGTGAAGAAGGGCTAAGGACAAACTCACCAGTGGATTAATATCTGTTCTTTTCTCAGGAAGGCCTCTAGCTCTTGTAATCTTTTTTCTCATCCTCTGAATAGCTGCCAAAGCAGAATGCTTACCAGATGTTAGTGTCTGAAAACTGACACAGTATTCTGAAATGTATGTGAAGATATAAAGACATAGTAACCAAGACCTCCATGACCATAACAATAGTACAAGATGTCAACACTTACTATAAAGCACACTCATCAAGACTGCATCTTGGTATTGACACAAACATTATGAAAAAGAACAATTGAAAAGAATGTAGGGCTCAGGAACAGAACTACAAGTATATGATCAATTGACTTTCAGTAAATACAGCATAGCAAAGCTATGGTATATATAGCAGGGTGGGGGACAGGGAATGGGGTGAGTGGGTGGGGGGAAGCCTTGTAGCAAGTGTTTCTAAGGTAATTAGCTGTACAAATGGGAAACATATGAACTATATCTCACTCTATGCACACAAGTAACAGTAGATGGAGAAATAGTATTCTACAAAATCTACCAGAACTGGCTAAGAACAGCTAGAGTCTGTGGCATTTGAACCATTGCCCCACACTCTTCACCAACTTGCATCTTAGTAAAGAAGATATACTCTGGGTATGTGACACCAAGGAATCAGGGCTGCCTCTTCCCTTGTTTCCCACAAGGCATTTGGTGGTCGTAGGGGGGTGGGGGGGCTGTTAGATGGTCTTTGGCTCTTGGAGGGAGCATTGTCTGCCTAGATGGGAAAGTTTCCTTTAAAGGACATGTATTATACACTGACTTGCACTCATTATAGGTGATTTTCAGTAGGCTTTTGATAGTATGGTTCCTTGTGACTCTTTCATAATTCTTAGTATTGTCTTACCCTCCTTTCTCTTCTGTGTTTCTCTTTCCCTCCCCCTAACTAGCACCCCTATTTCTGTCATCAGATCTTGTAGACTGGTAATTCCCTTCTTTTGCTTTCTGACAGCCCTGCCTTGGCAATGATTCTTTTTTGCTGCCCTGGTTTCTGCAGTTATCCCAGGATATATACTCACATCTGAAGATTTGGAAATAGGAACCTCTGAGGAGAGAGAGCATGTGACATTTGTCTTTCTATATCTGTGTAGCCTTACTTAATATGAACCTTTCTAGTTCCATCCATTTTCCTTAAGTTCATGGTTTTTTTCATTACAGCTGAATAGTATTGCGCAGCGTATCTGTACCACATTTTCATTATCCATTCATCTGTTGAAGGGCATTTATGTTGTTTCCATGTCCTATCTATTGTGAATAGAGTAGCTCATCAAGTATCTGTGGTGTAGGATCTGGGCTTATGCCAAGGAATGGTATAACTGGGTCATATGGTAGACTTATTTTTAGCATGTTGAGAAGTCTCCACACTGCTTTCCATGATGACTGTAGCAGTCTGAAGTCCCAGCAGCAGTGGTGAGGGAGGCTTTCCTCTCCCAACCCTCCAGCATTTGTTGTCTTTGCCATTATGACTGGGCTAACATGAAATCTCCGTTATTTTGACTTGTACTCATGTAGTTTCTAGGGACAATGACTCAATCCCATTGAAATCAGGAAGGAGACAAAGCTGATACAAATGGGGGGGGGGAGTTCAAACTATCTTACTTGCAAAGGACACTAGAGATCCCCAAATTTCTACTAGGAAAAAAAATATGGAAACTTGTACAAATTAATAGCTATCCTACATACCAGCAACAAGCATGTGCAGAAAGAAATGAACACTCCCCATTCACAATAGACTCATAGAAAATAAATTATCTAAGAATAAACCTACCCAAGGAGATGAAGGACCTTTAGAATGAAACCTATAAAGCACTGAAGAAGGGTAGAGGAAAGACACTAGGAAATTGAACTATATCCCACACTTATGTGTTGGTAGTATTGATACTGTAAAAAATTACCACATTTCTCCTTGTGCTGATTTTAACATCATAAATCCTGAAAATTCAAGATAGAAAGCAGTGTCTAAGGAGCAGCATTCTGCTTTTGAATTTGTTTGGTGGCAAACAAATTCATAGATGGACAAATGTTTATAAAGTCCAGACTGCATATACTGTGAGCCGGCCATTTTCTTTGAAAATTACTCAAGTCTGCCACTGTTTGCAGTGGTAGAAATGGTAGGAAAACCATTATACCAAAAGCTATTTACAGATCCAGTGCAACTGTAATTTCATCCCTATCTTGTTCCTCACAGACATAGAAGAAGAAAAAAAGGCTGTCCTAAAATTCTATGGAACCACAAAAGATCCCAGAAGGACAAAACAGTCGAGCAAAATGAACAATGCTGAAGGAATTGCCATTTCAGATCACAAGATATATTACAAAACCAGGGAGATATAAATAATATGGTACTGTCACAGAAAAAGACGTGTATCCAATGGAACAGAATCAAACACTCACACATAAGTACACTTAACTTCAGCCATTTAGTATTTGATGAAGACGCCAAGAACATACTCTGGAGAAAAGAAAGCCTTTGCAACATTGGTGCTGGGAAAGGTGTACGTCTACATGCAGAAGAATGAAATTGTACCCACATCTACCACCTTGCATAAAACCTAACTCGAATTGGATCAAAAAACTAAATGTGAAACCCAATACACTGAAACTGCTAGAAGACATAGAGAGTACCATAAATGATAGAGGTATAGGAAAGGACCTGCTAAATGGCACTCTATTTGCCAAAGAATTAAGGCCAAAATACTTGGTAAGTGGGACTTTATAAAACTAAAAAGTTTCTGCACAGCTAAAGAAACAACCAATAAAGCAGAAGCCCACAGAATGGGAGATAATTTTTACCAGCTCTATATCTGACAGGATTAATATCCAGAGAATATAAAGAAGTAAAGAAAAAAAACTTTAAAAAAAAAAAGACAAGAGACCCACTTAAAAAATGGACTATGAATCTGAACAAATGTCAAAAGAAAACTGTGGCCAAGAAATACCGTATCACTCCTATTGTGTCTCACCAGTAAAAGCTGGCTGCTGGTATTACCCCTCAGATTCTAGGATGAAAAGGTGAAATTTCTGCTGAGATTCTGGGAAAGCAAGCAGATTTGTATGCTAATATTTATGCCTGCTAAGGAAGTGGAGGCAGCAAAATGAAGAACACCCTACTGAACCAAAAAAAAAAAAAAAAAGCTCTTCCAGCTCAACAACCTGCAGATCACAAGTGGACAAATGAAGCAGTAAAGGAAGGATATAGGAATAAAATGTACATATAAAACAAAACAGCATATATCCTGCTGTAGTTACAGGCTTATTAGTCAAGAGTTTGAGTTGAGTATGGAGGCAGCACACTGAAGAATTCCCCCATGCTCCGTGACTTATTCTACTTGAACTGTGAAGTCACCAATTTTCATATGTGTTAATTTCATCTAATTCATGAGATGTGGAGGTTATACCTACAGATACACAGGAGAATACACAAACTAGAGTTTGGAAAACTCAGGGTTAGATCCAAGCTGTTTAATGAGAAGTGTTGCTGATGTACTCTGCTGGTAAACAGCGGGCCACATGAGTTTGGGAAGGCTGGTGTAGTGAGGATAGTGCAGGTTTTTCTTTGCTCTATATCCCTCTCTGGCAGTCTTCCAGGACCTTTGAGCTCTACTGCTTCCAGAGCCCTGTAGTCTATTTCTAAGGATGCTTATCTGTATCTCTGCCTGAGGAGTCTACCCAAGTCATCCTCATGGGGCTGCTATGCTCTGCTCTAGCAGGCCATTAGTAACATTCCATGAGACTCAGTTCATAGCTCCCAAAAGTTGTATCTCATTTACCCATATAGCTCTTCTGGAGGAGGAAAGTCATATTTAAAAAGATCTGCAATGGGATAAATCCCGGTAGCTGTTTTTCTCCCCCTCATTTATCCCAAGAATATCACATGGCTCGTTATACATGCTGAATAAATATTTGACAAATAAAGAGAGAAATGGATATTCCTGTAAGAAACCTGATAAAACTGCTAGTGGTGTAGCCAGAAAGTTATAGTCCTTAGGCTTCACCAGAATTTCTAGTGTGTTCTCTTCCTCCCTCCCTCCCTCCCTCCCTCCCTCCCTCCCTCCCTCCCTCCCTCCTTTCTGCCCTCCCTCCCTCCTTCCTTCTCCAAACTTCTGTTCCTGACTATATGGTCTCAGTAAAATTTTTAGATGAACTTAAAAATTACATTCATTAGGGGCTGGACTTAAGAACACTTACTGCTCTTCCAGAAGATGTGAGTTTAGTTCTCGGCACCCAGATCAGGCAGCTCATAAACCACCTGCAACTCCAGATCCAGGGGAGCTGCTGTTCTTTTCTGGTCTTTGCGGGCACCTGTGTCTGTATGCACATAAACACAAATGTGCTGATTTAAAAATACTTTTAAATGATTTTTATATCCTATTTTGATATTTTTCAAATTTTGATGGTGCTGGTAATCGAACCCAGAACTACATCCATTCTGTGTAAGGACTCTACTATCGAGCTATATGTTTGCCTTAAACATTATTTAAGTATGCTGCTAATATCATCACTTGTAGTGGAATTATGTTGTTACATTGTAAATAATTGTCTCACCCACTGGTTTAATAAAAATGCTGATTGGCCAAAAGCAGACAGCAAGTGTGGACAGGGCTACCAGACTAAGAAAATTCTGGGAACAAGAAGAACAGGGCAGAAATACCACAGAGAAGGCAGAAGAAGCAGAGGACAACTATGCTGCTCTGAGAAAAGGTACCAAGCCGCATGATTAGACAAGATAAGAATCATGGGTTAGATTAAGAACAAGGGCTAGCAAGTTATATGCCTAGGCCCCACGTTAATCAGCATTTAATACAAGCATCTGTGTGTTCCAGTGTGTCTGAAAATCTGGGTCAGAAAAATGATACAATTACTTAGTTCTAAAGCAGAGCAGTGAAAGTGGTTTCATCATCTGTGGACTCAAGATACTGGTGAAGCCAAATGCCACGTACATTTGCTTGTGTTACACACACAAGAGCATCTTCATTCCCTCAGTAGCCACTTGGAGATACGGGGAGATGCAACAGGTTTTACTCTGAGATGGCTAGAATGCAAACTAATCATGACTTTTTAAATGTCTCCATCGCTGGTGTGAGCATTTGAAAGTTAATTTGCTGGGAATCTCATTCTTTGACATCTAAATTGGGTTAAAAAATCATTCCATAAGGATTCTAATGACTTAATTACTAGACAAAACTATATTTAGTGGTATGAGCAAAGAAATAATAAATATTGCAGTTAGCTATCAGATTAGATACTAACTCATTAATCAGTTTTTGCATAAGTCACACATCTTCCCATCTTCCCCTAATGGGTACTTGCTCTGTGATGGCATTTTGAGGCAGCAGTGTTTTCCCCAACCTCCTTACAACCATCAGGCACATTAAAGGATATCCAATTTCATTGGTCTAAGCTGAATGATTACAATTTATCAAGGCATGAAAAGTTTGTCCAGTCTTTTGGAATATCATTAAATGGTTCAGGGACATTTCTATATTAATGATGACCCAGGGAGAACAACTATTATGATGATGAATGGGAATAAATATCTGGACAGAGTTCAAGGCATGTTATACTTCCAAAGACTAATGCATGTTGTTTATCTAAATCATCCAACTGATTAAAGAAACACACAAAGTCCAAGACAGTTAAAAAGTAAAGAACCAAATAGGGTTTGACCTATTCTGGTATATTTATCACTGACCGTGTCATGCATGTAAAATGTATTGCTCCACCAAAATGCTGTGTATATAAATCGGAAGGGCCTTTTGAGGCTGCTGTTGAGTAATATAGGCTGTCCAGTTTATTGCCTAACTAAATATTTACATAAAATGAGTTCATTGATTGTGGGGAACCCTCCATAAAAGGAGTCTTTCAGTGTTACTAACTGATTAGCAACAACTCTCAAGGCTTAGCAAGAGCTGGGAGGTGGTAACATGTAGTACTCCTGTTCCTACAATCAGGTTTTTAGTTGCTCAGTGTTTTCAATAGCTGATGTGAATTATATTTGTGTGTGCAGCCAAGAAGGCAAACCCCTCTTGGTTTTAAGAGCATGGGAAGGTTTGTAAGAAAAGCAGGGGGATACTGTTCAGTATATACCTAGAAATCTTCACTCTGTAGTCCACCTTTCTCCTGGGAGCACATGTCCATTAAACATGCACTGTTCTTAGTGCACGGAAATCAGTGCTAGGTGAATGAAATAGTGAAAGCAATTTATTTTTGAAAAGCCAAAAAGATAAATTCTTTATATAAAGAAGATTTGTTTTGGGCTGGCCTTTCCCTGGACAAGTTGGGAGGAGGTGTCAACTCCCTAGGTGTCTGGGAAGATAGTCAAAGGCATAGTAAATGTCTTTTCAGTAGGGTTTGGAGTGAAACACTGTTGAAGTGAGCTAGAGCCAACACTCTTTAGTGGGAATACTAATAGTAAAGATAAGGCATAGGATCCCAGACTTTGATACTTGGACTCTTCCTGCTTCTGATTTTCTCACAAGTCTGTGACTTCCTGGTCAATGTCCTTTGACAATGTGTTTTCTGTTCCTTCTGAATCTTGTTGGTCTCTGGGCAAGGTTTTCAGCTCTCCCTCTTCACTAGAGACAATCTTCTTGAACCTGGTAGTTAAATGTTATGCCTCCTAAATCTTCAGCCTGGACTGAAGCCTGCACCTAAAATAAACTCCAGGTTACCTCATGATGTGTCACTGTGACACCCAGTAAATCCTCAAGTCCCTGTATCCAAAGTAGAATACTCATTTTCTCTATTCATCTCCTATCCCTATGCCCCTCTTAACCCAGAAGTGCCCATGTAATTGCCCATGTTTTCATTTAATTTTTTTGTCTAAAAGGTGACTGAGTTTTTTTTTACTTTTTAATACATTCTAAAGCTTCAACTTTATCAACAAATACACCCATGCTATACCCACACTACCCAGACTTTCCCTCTACCTGGTCTCCATGTCTTTCTCATCTTTAACCCTCAGGCACAAAGATTTTTTAAGATAAGAACTCATCACCGTATCTCCTAATGAACACCTTCCTGTGGTTTTCCTCAAAGTAGTAAAAAGTCCTCACCATGACTTGCAGTGCTCTCCGTATCCTCTTGTCTCACATCTTTAAAAGTCATCTCTCCCTCCCTTTCTAGTTTTCTCTGTACCCTAGTACACCAAGCTTACTGCTGGCTTAGGGCTGTCTTCACTAGTTGCTCCATCTGCTTAGACAGATGTTCCCATTTCTCTTCATCACACAGTCCCCACTCTGAAGAGCCTTCAAAACATGATAACCTAACATATATGCCATGCACATTATACCTCCTCTGTTTCCTTACGCTGTTTAAATTTTTATCACAGCACCTACAGGTTTTTGACATTTTATTATTAACCTGCTCATTTTCTGTTCTTACATTATAAATTTAATGAAACTAGAGCCTACCCTATCTTGTTTCTAGTCCTGTCTAGAATAACGTTTGGCACATAATAGGGATTAAGTAAACATTTGTTTATTGAATAAAGATAGGTAAGTGTAAAATCTCACTAGAATAATTGGGAAAATTCTAGGTTTGTAGAGGTAGACAGTAAAAAAGCCTATAGCAAAAAAACAATACAAAAGTTAGGGGTAAAGCTTCTATTTGATCAAGCTGCATTTTCTACCATGAATTACGTTTAATCAAATCAATCTGATGGGTCAGAAAAATGTCAGTCAAAATATGTCTTTTTACTTGCTCACTTTGATAAGATTTAAAAACTCAATATTTTAATTTATGGGGAAAGTAAACAACATAATAAAGAAGAGAATACTGTTTCATGTATGCAACAGTAGCTCTGTGATTCCTGACAGAAACACCCCTTCTTGTTACTAAGGATCTCCCCAGCGCAAAGAGACAATGAAAGGCCAACACAGGAACATCCAGACAATGGCTATGAGGAGGACCACTGACATTTTCTCATGTATAGTAAGATTGGGACTGAACCTTTGTTATCTAGAGGAAAACCTGCCTCCTACCCACCCTCTGAGTAAGCTGATCCTTAGGATATTGAGCATGAAGCTCAGATCATGTCACCACTGTTCCTGTAGTTTAAACTCTTAAGAGCATCCCAAGGGGGAGGAAAGGTTTTAATCTAGCTGATGGTCCAGGACCTCAGCAGTGCTGTGGAAGTGGCAGGGCTCCAGCTCCCAACTACTTGGCCTCTGGACATTCAGCCTCGTTACTGTATCTGTCTCCCAGTCAGCTTGCTTCTTAGGAAGTTTCAATAAACCTGTGGCTCACTCCAGGGGGTGAAAGTGTTCTTCAGGATCTGGCCAATCTATCCCTATTATTCTTGTAGTCTTGGGATTTGGACCTACATTAGCCTGAGTGACAAGGAGAAGAAAGAGTTAAGACAACATTCTCCTTCCATCTATATTTCCACTTTTTTTTTAAAAAAGTTACCCAAAGTCAATATTCCAAGAATATTAAATGGAAAATGAGAGAAATAATTAACTCATAACTTTTAAATAGTATGGTACATTAGGAATTGTTCTATTTAATAATTATTGTGTCAATTTTTATTGTGCATGGTTTGTAAATTAAATTTTATCATGGACATCTATGTGTAGGAATTAAGTACATCAGGTTTAGTGTTATTTATAGCTTGAGACATCCCCTGGGATTTTTGAAATGTTCCCACTGATAAAGCAAGACTATTGTCCACATGCACAGACCAATGCTTACTTAGAGCAATTCTGTACTTTCTTGATGAATTTGAGGCCTGCTCCATAGGAGGGAACAAGTGTCTGGTATAGAACCTGGTCAAAAGCCCATAGCTGTCAAGGTTATAGGCCCTCAGAGAGAACTTACTTGTTCTGCTAAGTGGACATGATGTCAAGTTGCTTTTAGAATGTTTGTGCTTATACACACATGGATTTGTGTTACTCTGAGCCTGGTTGTACAGGCTTTTGTTTGCAGTGGGCATAATATTAACACTCATAACTGGTTAAAGCATGGAAATGAGTGTTCAGCCCCAGACTAGACATCACATCACATCCTCCATGACTGGGGAACATTGCAGAAGAGAAGAGTGGAAAGGATGTAAGAGCCAGTAGATGAAGGGTACTATGAAATGCTCCTTTGGACATGGCATGGGTTTGAACCCGCAGCAGCTGTGTTTCCTTGCACATGTCTGGCAAAAAAAAAAAAAAAATCTCAGCATTCTTTGATTGTGTGACAGGTGGTGTTCATGAGTCCTCTTCCCTTCCTGAGGAGCTATGTTAGTTAGTGGTTGCCAGGGAAGGGGGTAGTTTCCTTTAGTAGTGTAGCCACTGGCAAGTTGCCAATGTTCAATAAATAACCCTCATTAACACCCCCCCCATACACACACAGGGACATAAAAGGAGTGGACTTTGTTGAAAAGGGGTTCAGCAGGGGAAGAGAGAGAGGAATGGGGAATGTAAATGGCTAAAACATAGTATAGCACATAAGAAATTATCAAAGAATAAAAAGACTGAAGGGAAAAAAAGAAAAAGGAATTTCTTGTTTTAATTTGGCCTTGGGAATTGCCATAAGGCAAAGCCTTAGTGAATAACCAAGTAGGGCACAATCTGGAGTCTTTGTGTTGTAGGCTAGCAGGGGGTCCTTGGCAGGAACAAATATGATATGGCTCCTATCTGTTTTGGGATATTGCAGGCACAAAACCTGTGGGGAAATCTAATGAGGTGCCATCAGCCTCTGCCCTTCTGTTAATGGCCATGGTGCTTAAGCTCTACTCCTTCAAAGGACCCTGTTTATTCCATAGCTCAGTGTATCGCTGACAACATGGCTCTGCCCTTGACTGGCTCCCAGATTTGCACCTCTCTTTTAATTGCTTTGGCTTTTGTTGTTGTTAATAAACCATGTATCATTTATTATTTTTCATTTTATACATTTATACAGAACAACCTGAAGACTGTGTCATTACTTAACGGTTCCCCAGGGAGGTTACAGTGTGTTCATCTCCACAGTGTGGTTCTAGGGTTTGGTTTCCACACAAACACAAGCAAGACTTTAGGAGTAAGGAGGAGCATAACAGGAATGTCTCTCAATCCTTCCTCAGAGAAAAGGCAGTAAGAACTCTGAGTCACTGAAATCTGCACAAATGAGGCCACTAAAGTAAACAACATACTTTGAGTGCTTACGTAAGGAAAGAGAAAGACACCAATTAATAAAAGGACATGTCCTTGATGCAGGAGAGAAGAAGGCTTATTGTTCTGAATACCTCAGCCCTAGTTCCATGTGATATTTAGAGGAAACTGTGTCTAATCACAAATCACTTTTCTGTTCAAACAGAAGACTAGGACATCTGGGACCAGACCATGAAGAGGCTGGTCATTCCTGAGCCCTTGTTCTGTGGACCAGAGCATGGTAACAGATTAAACTAAGGTCAGAAGACAGTGGCTTATGTTCCATGGAAATAAAAGGTCTTGTTGACATTAAGTACTGATAAAGCCAAATGACTAGGAAGAAAGGGCACGATTACAGACCATCTAAGAGGACTCTAGCAGAGACTAGGGTAGGGAGACCCAGAGCATCCTCAGCTGAGGCCCAGCATTTATAGGAAGTCTGGAAGGAAACAGAGCACTCCCAGACCTTAATTTTAATGGAATAATTTAAAAAGACAAATAGAATCAAGTGCAGGGTACCCATGAAAATAAATTCTATACCATTTATGGTCACCTGATAGCATGAAAAGTTGGCTAAAGTGTTTCTAGTAAATGGTAGGTCTTGCTATGAGGTGCTTGTGCTCTCCAGGAGAAGGCCTGTGGGTTTTTGACATCCAGTATGATTCCTATGGAAACAAAAAGGGGTCTGGCCTTGGCTCCAAGGGTTTAGAGGTCTGGTGGAATAAGAAACAAAACCTTCGCAGAGTGACTGTAGCTTTTCTGTAACCTGTTTTGACCTAAAAGAGAGGAACCAGACTCTCAGTCTAGCGATGGTGGGTAGCAGATCTAACGCTGACCACATTTATTCCTCATCATCCTAGAGCTGGTGATCAACTTGTACCAGGTAGGAGAGGTGAGCTGCTGAAGGAAGGAGATGTCGCTTTTCATCTTTTAACTTAATCTATATTTTAATTTCAATTAAAACTTTAATCTATATTGTATTTCCAGTGCCTCAGATACAGCTTAATCTTAAGTCTTGAAGGCCCCTGAAACAAAATATACTTTGTTTTAGCTTCCTCTTTTTCTCATAGTTCCCCCCAATCTCTCAATCTCCATTATATTCTGACTTTAGAGTCCACAAACTTCATCACACTAGCTGTGCTCATGGGCTTGGGCCTTTCTTGGGGGAAGCCTAGGGCTCTGTTCCCAATTGAGTTGTGCCAGCACATCCAGTACCCTCAACACTTTGAACAAAACTGTAGTAATTCATCTCATGCCATAGTACAGAGGAGCACCCCACAGTGAGCATCTATATTGGGACAAGGATTTTTGGCCTTCCCTTACTTTAAGAGGATATTGGGCACAACTGTGGACAGCTGAATAACCAGCTTTAATATGGGGTACTTAGGCATATGTTTCAGAGCAACGTCTGATGGGAATATCATGGATCAGTCCTTGGTACTGTATGACCATACCCTGGGACAACACATCCTGAGTTGACGTCTTCCAAATGTAGTCTTGTAACTTCTCATCAACACATCTTTGCCAACTTCCTTCTGTAGCTTTAGCCAGACAAGCACTTCCTGATTTGCCAGTCCATATAGAGGCCCATTCATGGCTGCTGCAAAGGACCGGTAAGAGTCTAAAAGGGCACTACCCACACTTATATTACCACCCTCATGGTCATCGGATGGTGAGGTACAAATGTGTAAACTCGGTGAAATGAGCATCAATATAGCTTAACATGTTGGTAAAAATGTGGGACCAGTCCAGTTTAGAGTCAATTGCCCTGATGCTGCTGCCTTCCTAGTAAAGATTCCAGTAGATCTTTGCTGCAACATGAGGTAGCTTTGCAATTAAATCCACACAGTCTTCATAAGTCAACTCTCAACTTTGTTTACTTGATTCCTTCTACATATACCCGGGTAAAGTCATTTTCACTGTTGACATAGGTTCTTGATTCTCCAGGATGGTAACCACATGAGAAGGCAGAGCTGCCTTTTTTGCTCATTCTTGTGAGAGCCAAGAAACCTGCTCCACTGTTGGCATTTATAGTTACTGGCAGCCAAGATAAGCCCTCAAGTAGGGGTTCTTCCCTATCCTTAGACCTAGGCAGCAGTTTATGGCACGTAGGAATACTATGTCCTTGGAAATGAATGTCCTCATCAGGAAGTCCTTTTATGCCTCTCATGCCACCAGACATCATGTCCACGATAATTTGACCACCGCTGTCTTCCCATTTTGCTGTCTGAGGCTGTAATTCTGCTGCTCCTTAGGCATCAGTACTGGAAAAAACACTGGCATGCTGAGCAATCAGAACAAGGCAGGATGAATTCATTCTTGGCTCCTAAGAATGGGGCTACCTCCAAGAGTATATCTAGAGCCATGACAGGTGAACTCAGGGACCTGATATAAAGGGAACAAAGGGAGAGAGTGCTTGTGGGCTAGAACAGGTGAGGCTGCCTATAATGGAGACTGCACCAACCAACCATGGATAAGGTTGAAAGTTCTTTGTATTTTATAATTATTTTTTATATTACAAAACAAAGTACTTTGCTTACATGAGAATAAATATTTTATTACTGGAATTATGAAAAGAATACAGTATTTAGATCACTCTTCTTTCTCTTTTTCTTTTGTTTTACTGTGTTTATTTGTTTTTGTTTGTTTGACAGGATCTTGGTATATGGCCAGGCTGACCTAGGCCTTGGGATCTTCTTGTCTCAGCTTCTTGAGGGCTGAAATTATGAGTATGTACCATTGTACTCAGAATTTTTTTATTAATAAATTATCTTTTTAGTGCATTTATTTGGGGAAAACCATATCCCAAATCTTTTGTGATTGATACATTTTTGTGTTGTACACAAAATTCCTCTAAAAAGGAGTTTTATCATTCCTGGTAAGTTTCATAAGTCATTTCCTGATGGTCTAGATGAGATGGAAACCACCACTCACTCATCTCCTAGATGACTATCGATAAAGGTTTTACAGATATATAGCTAGGCATTTCTTCTCCTGATACAAAAGGGAAAGTGATTACATGACCATTTTCTTTCTTTGCATAATGTCTTTACTAAAAATAAATCTGTTATGGAATAATCTTTTTGTACACTGTG
The DNA here is from genome assembly GCA_033318265.1 of Phyllotis vaccarum. Classification (NCBI taxonomy): domain Eukaryota; kingdom Metazoa; phylum Chordata; class Mammalia; order Rodentia; family Cricetidae; genus Phyllotis; species Phyllotis vaccarum. The sequence goes on along the minus strand of JARWLC010000001.1, from coordinate 167,796,727 downwards.
AAGATGTGTCTCTGCCAAAGCACCCTCTGCTTGGTTTAATAAAGAGCTGAATGGCCAATAGCTAGGCAAGTAGAGTTTAGCTGAGACTTCCAAGCAGAGAGAAAGGAGAGATGAATCAAGGCATGAGGGAGATGCCAGAGGACACAGAAAGGAAACAGGAGGTGCAAGATGGAAGAGAGGTATAAATCCATGAGGCAAAACACTGGTTAATACAAATGGGTTAATCTAAGTTTTAAGAGCTAGTGGGACAAGCCTAAGCTATAGGCTGAGCTTTCATAATTAATTAGTTTCTGTGTCCTTTTTTGTGAACTGGCAACCCAAAGAAAAATCTATCTGCATAAATCCTTGGAGTAACCTTCACATCAGAACTCAAAAAATTTGACAAGTGCTCATAATTTTATCCAAAAAAAACCTTTTTTCTTTTTAAATTGAAAAAGATGAGACAATGCTTTTTATATTTTTAATGCAAGTATGTACTCTCTAAATTGTTTTTTTAAAAAAAAACAAAAAACAAAACAAAACAAAAAAACTCTTGGTGCCCTTTGAATGGGAGGGGCCTCTACTAAATAGGAGAAGGCTTAGGGAATGATTACTGAGAATGATATAGGAAGTATATTCTCTGAGAACCAGCATGTACGTATGTTACATTTTCATTCCAGAGAAACATCTTAATATCCACTGGGAAGTCTAAGGTTAGATACTAATGATCAGTCACTGCATTGCCAGAAGCGGGGTAACAAAACTGGTAGGATACAATCTTAACACATACTTCTTAGTGTGTCAAGAGTACCTGTCATGGTTTAATCTCACCGCAACCCTACAGCTAGGCCCTATCTCTCTCTCTCTCTTTGTTTTTCAAATGTAAGAACAGAATATAAATGGCAGCAATTTGAGTCCTACTAGTTGAGTGATATGTTCAGAACTTTCTACTGGCTCTTCTCACTAACCCAGATGAGGGCCAACAGATCTGCATTCTTGTTCTGTCTTCACTCTCTTTCTGAGTGGCTGTGAGCACCAGATATGGCACCCAATTTCTACTGAGTACCTATGCAGTAGGTAGTTTCTATAGATGGCTATACTCAATCCATCCCCCACTGTGACTGTCCACACATATGACTTCTATTTCCCCTGTTTTAAAATCACATCTGTCTTCTTACAGCTTTTAAAAAAAACTTTTATTGATTCTTTATGGATTACATTATGCGTTCCAATCCCACTTATCTGTCTGCCCCCAGCATTGCCCTCTGCCCTTGCAACATCTCCCAAACAAACCAAATTTAAAAGAAAAAAATCAAAAGCAAACAAAACAAAATACAGAGAGAGAGAGAGAGAGATCGTAGAAGCTGTAGTATAGCTTTTGAGTCACACACAGTTTACTTTTTGGTTCATCCGTCTTTACTTGCAAGTATCCATTGCCATGAATCATTGGTCTGCCTCAAGGCCTTTGGCTTCTGCTAACCCACCAGTAATGGGCTCTCACTAGAGCTCTTAGATACCCTGCTGTTGCCCTGTGTCCTGGAGATTTTGGATCTGTAGGTTAGTCCCCTCCTCATGTACCAATAGTTCATAAATTCAGTGAATGTTGGGGTGGACCAACTGGCCTGGGCCTGGGTGATCGCTGGGTTGTTTAGCCAACTAGCTTTCCCTCATCATCACTACCCAGATAAACTCTCCAACACTGTCTCTGCTAGCTGACCCAATGTAGCCTGCAGCAAGGAACAGAGCTAGTTCTCCTGCTCTCAGGTTCTCAGATCCCGGTTCTGCACATTCAGACCACCAGGGCCAGCTCTTGTGTTTGCCCGGAGAGGTGTGCGGAGAGGTGTGCGGACATCTCTCCAGATTGCTTTAGGGGGCGGGGCATACAAGGAGGGGGAGGGTCATCTTTCATGTCCTCAGTGCTGGCTCACCCGTGATCCCCAGGAGCACGGTCAGCTCTAGTGAACTCTTAGGTGGGGTGCAGGACTGGTGTGGGGCAGGGCTAGTTCTCTCCCTCTCATGACCCCAAGGTAGCAAGGGTCAAGGGGCAAGGCATCTTTCTCTCTCCCATGCCACCACATGGCAGACAAGGAGGAGTGGGGTCAACTCTGTTACCTTTATCCCTTCAGGGTTGGCTCGCCTCTCACAACTTTAACTAACAGAATGCTGCATACCTGGGACTTCTGAAGCCAGGCCTGAAGAGCATTGGAAGTTTTGTTTCTTTCCTCTTGGAATATTCCCTTTCCAGACCCATTTGCCTGATGTGAGGAAACATGAGCAACTGTATGAAGGAAGCCTTAGTCAGGCTGTTGGCCAGCAACCAATACCAACTGTTATTCCTGTGGGCAAGTTCATGTTGAACCTTCTATTTATCAAATTATCCCAGCCAATTTCTATATAAAACAGAAATAATAAGTGATGAATCCAAAGAATCATGAACACTAATTCAAAATTTGTGTAACTAAGCTTGGGGTGCCAAATAATAATTTACTGTGGGTTCTGGGGATTAGAACTCCAATCTCCATGCTTGCACACAAAGTGCTTCAACCACTGAGCTGTTTCCTCAGCACTCATTAATATTTTTACTTCACAGTTTTTCTAGACAGGAAGAGCTGATTTTATTTGGGAAGAGCCATAGACTGGTTGTTGTTGATTGTTCATTAACAGTAAATTGAAGGCATGCAGTTGAATCATTTTTCCATGAGTTTGACTTAGCTCATATCTGTCTAAGAACAGATCATTTGTCTTGCAGAGATATTTGTCTTATCATGGGCTTACACTAGATGTCTGGCTATTGACTTGTTTAACACAGTATTATAAACACCATTATATCACTGTTATATGGCTTTCCTGAGGAGACAGGGACAATGTCTATTTGAATACTGATCATAATCATATACAGCGTGAGCCAATGAGTAGTAGGAATCTCAGGTGAAGGTCTAATGACCCTCTCCATCCTCTCCTGTGGAAAAAAATGTAACCAGCTCTATCTTGTGAGGGTCTCTTGTGGTAATCATAGTTGCTCTGATTTTAATATGGGAAAGAGCCATGGTGTGCCCAGAGGGAAGTGTTCTAGTATTCATTTTTGGTTTTTGTTTTTATCTTGTTGCTAAGATCAAATGCCTGACAGGGAACAACTTAGGGAAGGATTTTTTTGGAAGGCATGGGATCAGAAGTATGTTAGATTCCATACGCAGCCAGGACAGGAAATAGAAATAGACTATTAAACCAAGACCCATCTCAAGCTGAGCACCAAATATTCAATCGCTCAAATCTATTGGAGACATTTCGCATTCAAAACCCAACATTATGCCCCTGACCCCCATAGGCTCATGGACCTATCATAACATGACATGCTTCAATTGAACTTCAAAAGTATCATCATCTTTAATTGTTGCTGCCTGAGAGGCCAGACCCCAGGAGGGCAGAGCTCAAAGGGAAGCCACAGAGCCCACACATACTGACTCTTTATCTGAGGAAGTTAGGGGAAAAGATGCACTGTTGATGGCTTCCTTCCTTATTCTGTGTTCTATATTCTCTGAGCTCTTGTCAGAAATGTCCCTTCTGTCCCTCTAAATCTTTTCCTCCTAATTCTCTCATTCTGATGGTTTCCTTTTACCTCCCTCATTCTTGCTGTTTCTCTCCTAACTCTTTCATTCTACATGTTTTCCTTCTAACTCATTTTAACTCTATCTTTATTCTTTCCCTTACAACTTACATATCCAAGCAAACTCTTTCAATTTGCATAAAAATTATTGTGTGTTTACATTTGTTCTTCAGGTGAATTATAACAATGAATACAAGTAAAAGCCAGCATGTTTTCTATATCCCTACGTGATTAAACATTTTACCTATTACAGGCAAAAAAAAAAAAATTATTCCAAGATTTCATGTATATCTATATCCATGTACCTGTTATAGGCTAACTATGTGGGCAAACAAGCGATTCTTCTCAGTCTGGTCTTTTACTGACAGGCTACATTTTTCAGTTACAAAAAAAGGGCCAATTATTACTTATCTTGAAAGACAATCTTTTTTATATATTTAAATAAAAATGTAATATGCCCGTCACTGTTCCCCTTTCCTTCCCTTTTCCCAGCCCTCCTCCAGCTTCCTCCACCCCATTCCTTAGACGGAGGGTAAAGACTCCCAAGATGAATCAATGCAGCATGCATTTCCAGCTGAGGTAGGATCAAGCCCCTCCCTCAGTATCAAGGCTGAGTAAGGTGTTCCTCTGTAGGGGATGGGCTCCAAGAAGCGACTTCATGCACCAGGAATAAATTCTGGTCCCTCTGCCAAAGGGCTCATAAACTACCCACGCCATTCAGCTGTCATCTACATGCAGAAGGCCTAGTTCAGTCACATGAAGGTTCCCCAGCTGTCAGTTTAGAGTCAGTGAGCTCCCAAATAACTTGGATCAGGTGTCTCTATGTGTTTCTTCATCATGATCTCGGCCCCTTTTCTCTTATAATCTCTCCTTCCTCTTTTTGATCTTATAAAGAATCTTAAAAGTTTCCTAAGCCAAAACTTTTCTATGTGAAAAAGAATCAGTCAGCTCTACTTTAAACCTTTAGGGTGCATACTCACTCATCAGTAGTTTCTTATATCAGGAGATTGAGGGCAGAAATGGTACAAGGAACTAATAATCACCTTTGGTTAGTAATAGTTGGGTGGCTTTGTTCTTCTTCTCTGACCTTAAAGTGTTCCTCACTCAGCCTTTCTCCTCCTTTGGTCTTTCACCTCAAAGATATTTGACAAAAACATCTTATTCTAACTTTAAGTTATTTCAGAGCTTTGTTTCAGCCATATACACTCTGAAACCTGTGAACACATCTCCCAACATTAAGGATAAAAGAACTTAAACTAGCTGGACTACTGGAACTCAGTTGTTTTCCTTAATCATTAACCTAAGCCACGGTCTATACTGTTCTTCAATAGAAACTCACGTGTTCTAGCTGTGTGTCACTTTCTTGTATTTATTTTTAATCATCAAAACTCTGTTTAAGCTAATATTATTATCAGTTAGACGGTTCAGCTTAGGAAGAAATTGTCTTCATAATAATCTACAAGTATAAATGCCCAGTAAAATGAGATGTTTCCATGAGATAAACACACTATATTACATGCAGTGGGGATCTCCCCATACTTGTTCACACTATACTAGATATCAGAGAAAAAATGGCAGCAGCAAACTTGTAAAGGCCCAGCAAAAGCACAAGACGTTCCGGAGACTGTGGTCTCTGGGCCTTGTCTCACTGATGTGAATACACATCAGGGTGTTGCCTCCTGGTGGTCTGACATCCTGAACTTCACTTACCATCTGCTGCTCCTCTGACATAGCCAGGGGCATTTAATAGCATCAACACTGTTTAAAGTAGGAAGTTTCTTTTGAAACTTAAAGCCTTAAAACTTAAAGGACTCTTAATTGTGAGTCCCTATAAAATCAAAAAGCAAGTTTCATGCTTCCAATTTGTAATGGCTGCCTAAGTTAGCTTTCCTATTGCTGTGATAAATGCCATGAATAAAATGAACTCAGGAGAAAAGTAGTTTTTTTTTTCTTACACATCTCCGTAATAGTCCCATCACTGAAAGAAAGTCGGACAAGGAACCTGGAGGCAGGAACTGGAGCAGAAGCCACGGAGGAGTGTGGCTTACTGATTTGGTCATGGCTTTCTCAGCCTGCTTTCTTACACCGTCCATAAACTTGGCTCTCCCACATTAATCATCAATCAAGAAAATGTCCTACAGACTTGTCTATAGGCCAATCTTATGGAAGCAAACTTAATTAAGGTTTCTTCTTTCCAGATGACCCTTGCTTATGGGGTTGACATAAAAACTAGCCAGCATAATGTCATAAGTTAAATATTTCATTCCCAGAAAAAGGTATTGGGACATAGTGTAGTGGGATTCAGGTATTATTTAGGGAAACCTCAGTAGCTCCTGAGAATCAGAAGCTCTACTGAGTATGGCCAAAATGGATTGGGACCCAGGGAACACTGAGTTCAGTCCCTGTTTTGTTCCTGTGTTCTCAGAGAGTGGACCAACAGCAGCCCGGCTGGGACAGTTCCTCTCTCCAAGAATTGTATTAAGGTTTAGTTTGTATCATGAGTGTTCATACACCCTCCATACTTATTAATCCTTTATATGATATATTGCAAATGAATATTTCTTCAATAACAAAGCAAGGAAAGATTGGACTAAAACAGGGCCCAAATTAACCAGAACAAGCACCATGGCCTGGAGATCCATGAATATAGAGTTCATGGTGGAATTGTCTGGACTCCAAAGGACATGGGTATCTCAGCCTCTAGCTCTGTAACCTTCAGAGCAGATGGCCTCTCTTTGGGATCAGCTTCAGTTCATGCTGGCAATGTTTCTTAGTAAACATCCCATGATCTCTGTCTGCATCTCTAACATCTTTAGGTCTTCATTGAAATACTGGCTTTACAGCATCAAGAAATAACTTCTCAGGAACCCCAATACTGCCAATTATTACCTAGGCTCAGTGGCTCTCTGGAACTATGGCATGACTTGATGACACCCCTCAATCCTGCATCTTTTGTGCTTGCAAAACTAGGACCTTCTGTGTTAGGAGCACAGCATGAAGGCCCTTGTGCCCACAGATTTGCAAGAACATTAAGCACACAGGATCATGAAAGGAATGGATATAAAACCTGTTCTTCCATCCTAAAATCTGGGGATTAAAGGTTATTAATAGCCTGGCAATCTGTGTTATCGCTAGCGCCAGGCCTTATCAAGATCTTAAAAGGAAGATTAGAGATGGCTAGTAATCTAAGGCACTCTTAAAGCCAGGGGCTCCTCCAAGCTCCCACAACCAGGACCATAGATGGCTAATGGCCCAAAAGACCTCTATACTATATGACAGAGACCAGGCCAAACCCTTCCCTAGGCCATTAAGCTAATACTTGTAGCTTACTTCTAGAACCCATCTTCTTGGAAGAAATGACATATACCCTGACTTAAGATTCAATGTAATTATGCTTCTTTGTGCACCTGGGATTAATTGTATTATACCAGGAAACTTTTTTTTCCCCAAATTATATTGTGTTTAAATGTTTTGGGAATAGATGTCTGGCATCAGTGTCTAGAAGCTTTATTCCAGGTTGAAGATGTCAACTGAGTTTTCATTCTCACCTCTTTTGTGATCCATTTCCTGCCTGACACTGGCGGAAAACCCCTCACTGTTAATAGTGCTGCAAAGTTCTGCTGCCAGAGTAATACGTGAGCAGGCCCCTTGGACTGCCTCAGTGGTGGTTTTCTTCTCTTTCTTTCTTTGTTTCTGAAACAGGTTTTCTCTGTTTGCCTGTCCTTTAACTCACTTTGTGAAACAGGCTAGCCTTGAACTCAGAGATCCTCCTACCTCCTGACTGCTGGTAGCAAAGGCATGCGCCACCACCACTTCTGCGGTTGTTTTCAGTCAGGGATTCCCTTCTGTGGCATTATCAGTTTCTAGTCTCTCGTTTTAAATAAATTTGTATTTTCATAATACAAAGTCCTTGGTGGGTAGTTTTTCTGTTTGCCAAGTGCTGAACACTGTTTCTCTTTATTGGTACTGTGTCTTTGTGTGTGTGTGTGTGTGTGTGTGTGTGTGTGTGTGTGTGTGTGTGTGTGATGTAGTGAATACCACAGAATATGTGTGGATGACAAAGGACAACTTTGTTAAATTAGTTCTCTCCTTCAGCTCTTACACAGGTTCTGAATATTGAACTCAGAACTGTCTAGCTTTATGCTGCAAACACCTTTCTCTGCAGAGATATGTCACTGTTTCATTCCTTATTTTTTGAAGAAAAGTATTTTACTGATTCAGCTAGACTGCCTAGCCAGTCAGCCCCAGGGACTCATCTGCCTCTACCCATCAGCACTGTTTATAGTTGTGTGCCCCTATGCTTGACTTCATGTGGGTACTAGGGGCACAAACTCAAGTCTTCATGTTTATGTGCCTGGGTCTTTATTGAATGAACCATCTCTTTAGACACAATGATGACACTAATCTCATTAATAACTGTAGCTGTTTTATTAGCCACCTTCTCTGCAGTTTAAAACTGCCTTTCGCCACAAAATATTGTATCATTCAGTTACACTTGTGGACATCTCTCATCATGTACTTGGTTAAGAGCAGCAAGCAGTAACTATGACACAGCCTGAATGCTCTCTTCATTACTCAACAATCCAATCTATTACTTTAGAATTCTGCCTCAAGTTCATGGGGGTATGGACAGTATGCAGCTAGGTTCTCTGCCAGAATGTGACATGTTTTCTAGTCTGTTCCTGCTAGATTCTTTATTCCCCTTTCAGTTCTCAGGAGTTTTGGTTCTTCTGTCCATATTTCTTGGCATTCTGGCCTTCCCACACTATAAATAAGACTACCCTGGGTCTCAACTATCTAATCTCAAGGTCTACCTTCAGTGGCCAACTTCTTCCAGATAGTTCTACCTTAAGGCCCATCATTAGTTGGGGCCAAGTGCTTATGATCCCATGGAGAACATTTCCTATTCCACCATACCAAGTCATCAACCTGAATTTTATAGTTGTTAGGTTCTAAGACGGAGTCTTTCTGTATAGCCCAGGCTGGCCTCAATCTCACAGTCCTCCTGCCTCTACCTCTCAAGAGCCCAGGATTATAGATGTTAACCACTACACCTGAATTCTTACTGAATTTTGTTTTTGCTATTGTTATGAGGAAAAAATAGTCTGTAGTGGACTATAGGCAAAGGTCTCCTCTTAAGTATTTTTGTTTTATGTGGGTCAGTGTTTTGCCAGTCTCTCTCTCTCTCTCTCTCTCTCTCTCTCTCTCTCTCTCTCTCTCTCTCTCTCTCTCTCTCTGTGTGTGTGTGTGTTGTGTGTGTGTGTGTGTGTGTGTGTGTGTGTGTGTGTGTGTGTGTGTGTGTGTGTGTGTGTGTATCATGTGCTGATAAAGACCAGAAGAGGGTGTTAGATCCCTTAGGATGGGAATTATAACAGAAGGTTATAAACTGCCATGTGAGTGCTAGAAATCAAACTCTGACCCTTTCAAAGAACAGCCAGTTCTCTGACAATGAACTATTTCTCTAGCCTTACAAAATGTCTTTGAAAAATCATGGGGCTGTGTGTCTGAGAGATTCCTTCCTTTGAAGGCCTGCACTCATGTTCCTTGGAATGGCTCCATTACTTCCCATCAGTACTCCACCAGCCGTCCTCCATTAGGACCTTCTTCATCATTTTGGGCCTATTGAATTACAATTCCCATTCTCTGTCCATCCCTCCCTATGCCCACACAATCAGTTAGGTGATTCCTTTCCAGTCTGCAAAATTCACAATGAACAAATATACCTCTTAAACTCTGGACTGGATGTTTGAAAGTCCATTTTTTCTTCTATAAAAATGGTGGTAGTAACATTTGTCTAACAAAATGGTAGTATTACTTTGGAGCAGAATTTACTACTGTTTTAAAAGCAAATTCTATGTAAGTGAATAAAATAAATCCATGTTAAATGTATAGTTCATTGAACTTTGAAAATCGTGTGTTCTTGTATAACTGCTACCACAATCCAATATGAAGCATTTCTATTACCCTGGAAAGTAACCAAAGTCTTTAGGAGTGTACCTGTTCTAATTAGAATGGCCCCTATAGATTTGTGCATTTGAATAGTTTGTCTCCAGTTGATGGAACTCTTGGAAAGGATTAGAGGTGTGGCCTTTCTGGAGGCAGTTTGTCACTGGGGATGGGTCTTGAGGCTTCAAATGTATGCTATTCCTAGTTATTCTTGAGATGTATACTCCAGTCTCATGCCTTCCTGCCATCATTCTCCCAGCCATGATAATGATAGACTCTAACCTTCTAAAACCTGAATTAAATGCATTCTTTTATAAGCTGCCTGGTCATGGTGCTTTATGACAGCAATAGGAAAGTAATGAAGACATAACAATGTGGGAACAAAGGCCAAACTCTCTGCCCCCCATGCCATTCATTGTGATTCTTCTAATACCAGATGTATATGGATGCCCCCTCCACACATGCCAAACCAACCAGGTGTTCTGTAATTTAACTTCATTGTGACATGCCTACCTAGAAGCAGTGTCAGAATCCATGGGTTGAGGGTTTGACCCCTTTTCTTCATTCATATCCAATTGCAAGTAGTAGGTTGTTAGCAGTGCATCTGGCTGGCTGGCTGTGATTCAGGGTCTTCATGACCTCCTTTTCCTGGTGAATTCATTTAGTAGAATCACTTGTTAATAAGAGACACAATGAGAGGCAGATGAGCAGCCATATGAAGAGATCCATGAGGCAGGGACTGAAGGATTTTTGAGCACATGAGCTTTTATCCACACAGAGTTGGGATGAGTCAGCCACTCTCCTGGTAGAAGACATGTTTCCCAATTCAGAACCCATGGATCACGGATTTTTTTTTTTTGTTTTTTTTTTTTGGGGGGGGGATGTTTTTTGGTTTTTTTTTTCTACAAAGACTTCATGACTGATTACTAAATCAAGTTACAGTCTTTCTCCTTTCTCTGGAAAGTGTGTGTGTGTGTGTTGGGGGGGGGGGGGGCTCCAGGCTTTTGATTGTGGTTTATTTCTGGTGAGCAGCTCCATCCACAGCCACATCTAAGGTCACCTCACTAGAAAAACAAAATTGTTCCAGCCAAGCAGAAAAGTCTAAGGAATTTGAGCACTTCTATCTCTCAAGAAATAATAAAGGTTTTGGAGTTTTAAGTTAGTAATCAAGGTCAAAGGCTAATTATTAGAAGGAAAGATGCTCTATCCACGTCTCCAGGAAATTACAAAGGCTTTAGGATCTCTGGGACAGGAAGACATGTACAATTCTTATTATTTTCATCCTTTGCAGTCAACTCCTTTTTAACCTCAAATTATAGGCACTCACTGATCTTTCTGTTTTCATGATAGATGAGTTTTTGTTTTGTTTTTCTAGAATCTTATATCAACGGAATCCTATAATATGTGTTTGGATTATTGTGTTTGTAAGACATGTGAACACACACACACACAATCAGTGATTCTCAACTTGTGGGTTGTGACCCCTCTGGGGCTTGAATGACTCTTTCACAGGGGTCATCTAAGATCACTAGAAAACATATATTTACATTATAATTCATAACAGTAGAAAAATACAGCTATGAAGTAGCAACGAAAATAATTTTATGGCTGGGGCTCTGTATTAAAAAGTCACAAGCACAGCATTAGGAAGGCTGAGAACCACTGCAATAAACCATTCATTTTCTTAATTGTAGAGTCTCCAATTGGCTAAGTTTACCACACCCATTTATCTATTCTATTGCTGATAAACCCTGTGTTGTTTTCTGCTCAGGCTAAGAGGGACAGCTCTGCTGTAGATAGATTTCCCCCTTTATACTGTCTTAATGTGGATTTTTTTTTTCTCTTGAAGGAAATACCTAGGACTGAAAATTCTGGGCCTGCTGCTATTTTACAACTTTAGAAGAACTTGTGTAGCTTCCCTCCAATGCTTTATCCTCCTTCAATGCATCACAACTGTTTTCTTACCATGAACTTAAAAGAGCTTAGAGAAAAAGAAAGGGCTTAACAATAGGAGACAAAACTTTGTTTTTCTCTTTGGTGTTCTTCTTATTTGAAACACATTTAGCTTTCTTTTTCCTTTCTCAGAGAGACAAATAGCTGGGATAAACAAAATAGTTATCTGATCTTGAAGCAAGAATAGAAGAATATGTTAATGGATTTCTAGGCTAATGGGTAAGTTCTTTCCACTGAAGAAGTCCTCCTGTGTATTCCTTTATGCAGAGATTTGGATTCATCCTAGCTCAACCTTAATGGCCCAGTTTTTTTGTAGACTTCTCAAAGTAGGGCCAGCAATTATTTCTTTGCCCTCACTCATCTTTCCTTTTTGGCACAGAGTAGTCTATAGCCATTTGTATTTTTATGATTGGTTGAGGAGTATTTCCCTTTCTACACATGAAGAACCAAGACTCTTTTATCCCAGCCTCACAGTAGAACTCAAAAGCATTTGCATGAATATGCAGATGAATAACTGGAATACAGGATTGCCAAGCCAACAGCTGAGGTTCTATGAGTGAAGTAAAACCCTGCATCTGTTTGTCATTTGTGAGCTCCTCCAAAGGACCAGGGCAGGCAGACTCAATCAAACAAAGCTGGGATTGTTAACTTATTATTGTAACCGAAAGCACCATTTTAGAAGACTCTTGGGCTCTTAGAAGGAAAGGGCCGAGGGCAAATAGAACTAGAGATTCAGATATAGTTTGGGGCTTAAGGTAGACCTTTCAATGTGAAGAATCAAATGGCAAAAATTCATGAGTTAATGGCTTAATTGAAACACACACTGAAAATGGTGGGCTCTAGACCAAGCCATACTTTAATAAGATAGAGTCTGTCTTAGAGAACATATGTTGACGTGAGAAAGGGAGATAATTGAATAGTCCATTATTTGGGAGAAAGGAGCTCCTGAGGAAAATATACAAGCTATTTACTGAATAAAAATTTCTGGAACAAACTGTAAAGCCATATTAATGGACACTCAGTTCTCCAGTTATCAGCCTGAAGACAGTTCATCAATGTTCAAACCAAGCTCCCTAAAACTACAGAACTGCTGATATTCATTGCCAAATCTGAGAAGCCTGCAGACACGATGGCGCTTTCAACTGCTGTACCCCCATCTTCTCATAAAAGAAAGTAACATATCAGTGCCACATCCAAGAATCAAGGTATGGAATTTGTTGGGGTTTTTAAAGATAGGATCTTACTCTATTCCTGGTTGACCTGGAACTCACTATATGTCTTAGAATTTCTCTAGCTATGAAGAGACATAGTGACCATGATAACTCTCTTAAAAACAAAAAACAAAACAAAACAAAAAAACTAAAACCAAAAAACATTTAGTTGGACCTGGCCTACAGTTTCAGAGGTGTAGTCTATTATCATCATGGTGGGAAGCATGGCAGCATGCATGCATGCAGGAAGACATGGTACAGTAGAGGTAGCTGAGAACTCTACATCTTAATCTTAGAGCAACAGGAAATGAACTGTGTCCACAATGGGCATAGCTTGAGCATATGAGACCTCAACAAGCCCCACCTCCACAGTGACACATTTCCTCCAACCAGGCCACACCTCTTAATAGTGCCACTCCCTATAAGTCAAGCATTCAAGTATGAGTCTCTGGGGGCAATACCTATTCAACTACCAGAGTATATAAACCACTCCAGCCTCAAACTGTGCCTCCCAAGAGCTGAGAGCAAAGGCATGTGCCACCATGCCCAGCAGAATTGTTTGTTTTTAAACAAAATATCTCATTGTGTAGCTCAAGGTTTCCTGGAATTTGCTCTCCTCCTACTTCCCTGCCTTAAGTGGTTAGAGACTGCACATATCTCATCTTGCAAGATGTGTAATTGTGGGTTCATACCCTTTGACTTGAGTTTCTTAAAAATCCTCTGATACTGGAAACTTTAGCTCTCCCCCCCCACAAAAAATTAAAAATCTACTATGAACAGAAATGGAAGGAAATCCTAATAGTGTGCCACCATAGCAGCAAGGATGGAATCAGAATCACCATTCAGGTTGTGCTAAGGTTGTACAAGGGAAAGCCTCACCTTTTCTGTTTTGTTTTGTTTTGTTTGGTTTGGTTTTTGCCAGTGTCAGGCTAGGTGAGAGTTTCTTCACAAGACTTCCTGGGCTTGAGGAACATCTCAGTCTAAGTTAAACAGGACTAGGGACTTAAGAAAACAAAGCAAGAAGAGTTACACAGAGACAGTTAAATGCAATGAAATGTGCTTGCTTCCCCACCTGCTGGGCACCCCACCACATTTACCTGGCTGAAATAGAACACAGAGCCAGTTTATAAAGTAGTCCAAAGCCTTCGTTCCTTGTATGCTATTCGTGATTAGCAGTCAAGGCTTGCCACACCAGCGTTGGAGGAAGCATGCTGAGGCTTGTGCAATTTCTGACAGCTCCAGTATGGTGAGTAGGGACGTAGGAAACATTCTAACCATGGAAAATAAACATATCACCTCCAAATGGCTACACTCTGGCAAACAGCATGGAACAAAGACTCAGTATTGTGAACAGAGCCAAGAGTTTCCCTAAAGGGAGGGTGGAGCTTGGCATAGATTTTCTTCTCTTCCCTTGCATAATATCATCATATCATCTGGGGGTAGTGTGCGTGGAAAGGAGCCTTTAGAAAGATGGTTATGCCACAATTTATGGTTTCCTCCACCAACTAAATCCTTTGCTGTATGAGGCACAGCCCAGAGAGCATGGTTTCTCCTTCTATTTAAATGTTTCCTTTCTGTTCATAAAATATCTGGCCATAATATTTAAATTAAATAAATCTCCCAAACACAGGGGACTTACCTCTTTCTCCCCTCAGTTCTTACTACCCATGGTCCCTTTGATCTCTTCAAACCTTTTCTTCTAATATTTACATTCATTTGCTTATATTCTCCTTGGATGTATCCATTATATTCTATATTAAATCCTGTGTGTCAGCCTACTACAGCATTATATGAGGATGGTACACCTCTGTAAGCCTCTTTATGTTTTCCTTTCTCCTTGTTCTGATATGTACCACAGTTCAGTCATAATTCTCATTTGAATTATGGCACACAAGAATCACATACGGACTCCGATTAGCTTCCTTGTGCATTAGTACCTTATTTTGTTTTTCAGTTGTAACTTTGTGTCCTTACCTTGGCTTTTCCCCACCAGATCTGCTAAAACATATGATACATCAGGCAATTTAATCTTTCCATTTTCTACTTTGCAGGCCTTCCTGCCAGAGGCCCCCACCTTCCTGTTTTCTTGCAGTTTTGAAGAATGTTGTGTGGCTATCCCTCTACCCTCTCCTGTAATCCTCCTTTTCTGGAATGTTGTCTTCTATTTTTTTCTTCTCACCTGCTGTAGGATTATGTACTCATAGTTTCCATGAGAAAGAGTACATGGGAAGTATTACTTTTCAATTTAAGGAATAAACAAGGTTCCATATTTATACTTTGGCCATATATAGATTCCTGACTGAAATTCAGCAGCTCATCTTTCAGCCTCTCTCTTTTCTGATCACGTCACCTCTCTTACTCTCCTTTTGGATAATTTTAGGATATCCTCTCTATTTCAGAAAGCATCAGAATGCCAGTTATTTAGTAGACCTTTGAATCTTTTTGTGCTTGTCAAGTACAGAAAATGTCTTTTCTTCTCTTTCTGTCTTTGGATTTATTTCCCTCTCCTATAACCATCTGAAATAACTATCACTTGGATCTTGAATTACCTCTGCTGTTGAAGATGTTAATTTCTCTTTTGAGAATTTTTTACCTATTTTTTCAACTCTATGAGATTTCATCTCTTTTATTTTCCAGAACTTTTACTGATGCTTTAAAATGTGCCATCCTCTAAAAAATGTAGTGGGGGGTGGTAGAGATATTTCAGTGGTTAAGAGCACTTGATGCTCTTACATTTGAGCTGGGTCCAGTTCTCAGCATATGGCAGGTAGTTCACAACTACTCATAACTCCAGTTCCAGGGAATTCAGTGCTTCCTTTGTCCTCTGTAAGCACCAGGCATGTATGTGATACACACACATACACACAAGCATTTGTAAAACAAAGTAAAATAGAAGTGTGCATGGGGCTGAAGAGATAGCTCAGCAGTTAAGAATACTTATTCTTTCAGGGGACCTGGGTTGAGTTTCCAGCACCTACATGATAGCTACAAACATGTATGACTCCAGTTCCGGATGATCTGACACCATTTTCTAACTCTGAGGGCAAAAGCAGATGTGGTTGTGACTCATACACTTGAAATGAGATGAATAAATTTAAAACAATTTTAATAAATGTTTTTGCATCTAAACTAATATTCATAGTTTTTATTTGTTTACTTTTTCTTTATTGTTTTGGTTTTTTGATAATTTGCATATAGATACTTATTTTAGTGTGTTAGCAAAATATAACTATCATACCTACAGTGTCATAGCTATTATTGCTGAATACAAAATATACAAACGAGCTGAGTTAAGTAAAAACATATTAAGGTGTGATGGTTTGAATGTGAAAGATTTCTCACAGGTTCATGTGCTGAAGGTTTGGTCTCCAGCAAGTGATGCTATTTGGGGCAGGAAGTAGGAGGTAAAATCTAATTGAAAAAAGTAAATAGGTCACTAGTATGTCCTGTAAAGATACACATCTTGTTTTCTTCTGATTCTTTCTCCCATGCTCTGTCTCCTGTTCACAAAGTGCATCTCTTGTGCTAAAGACAAAAAATGGGATGTATTATCACCAAAAATTCCACTGGTAACACAAAGCACATAAAGGTAACTTTGGTTACAAAGTCTACTTTGAATTGAAAAAAAAAATGTAAATATACAACAACTGTCGTTTTTGAGTGTATATGATTGAACTGTAACACAAATATAGATGAAAATAGATAGCAGCCCTGTCAGTTTCTCCTCCTCCTTCAAATTCAATAGAGCCATTCCTTTTAAGTTTTTCAAAAATGCTATATAAGTGGAATCTTGTGATGTGTAGCCTAATTGACAAACATCTATTATTTTTAGAGCTATTTTAAAGACTTCTTGCATATCACTACATCGACTATCATGCTGTATATGCAGGAACTTCTTTCCAATATCAGAATTTTGATGATAGTTTATTGTAGTGTTATGTTTCTGGCCCAGAATTTCTAGCCTAGCCTTTTGGCCCTGACTTTCTAGTCTAGTCTCATGGCCCAGACTTTCTGGCCTAGCCTGGTGGCTTGGACTTTCAGACCCACAGTCCCACAGTCCCACTGAAGCACACAGACACTTGTATTAAACGTACGCTGATTGACCTGGGGCCCAGGCATGTAACTTGCTAGCTCTTGCTCTTAACCTAACCAGTGATTCTCATCTTGTTTAGCCATGAGGCTCGGTACCTTTTCTCAGAGCAGCATTTTAACTTCTTTCCTCTTGATCTTCTGGCTTGTCTGGCATCTCTGTAGCGTTTCTGCTCTGTTCTACCTGTTCTCAGAGTTTTCCCAGTCTGGTAGCTCTACCCACACTTCCTGTTTGCCTTCAGCCAATCAGCATTTTTATTAAACTAGTTGGTGGGACAATTATTTACAATGTAACAACATAATGACACTACAGTCTACTGAAATATCAGAGGTTCAGTAATGTGGAACAAAGGTACAATACCTTTTTTCCCATTTCTATCTTCATGCTTTCTGTCTTATGTCACTATCCATGAATCATGTCCAGATGATGAAATGTCACAACACAGAATGATCTTAGACTCTTGTGAAATATTAACTGTCCTAAAATTAAAAGCAATATGCCAGATCTCCTGGGGAAAAAAGTTATAAGGTTATAGCCAGCAAGCCATTGAATCACTTACTCCGTGTGTGGTGGGATTCAGGTGTCAGCTGATAAGGTCAGAAAACACTTATCCAGGGTCCTGGGCTCCTGAAGGGGAAGTGGCCAGCTCGATTCAAGAGGGGCTGCTGGGATCTTGGGGGGCCCGTTTTGTTCCTGCCTTCTGGGTAAATGTTGCTCCTGTAGCACTTGCAATGGAGATGGACCTAGCACCAGAGGCCCAGTAGGGGATCTGACAGTAGCATGAAGAACATCAGCCCCAGCAGTGAGACAGCTGTGGAGCAAGGAAGAAGGGGGCTGATTCTGTGTCCTCTCAAAGGGCTTCAGAAACCAACCAAAGCTGGTGTCTTCCAGACACTGAGGTTCCATCATTTACTTATGGGAAACCACCTTCCCACCACTGGCTGCTTCCTCATGGAGTTCTCAAACAGCTTAGCCCACACAAATGACAGACTGAAGTTAACCCTGTTTCTCTAATTGAGGACTGTCAAAAATACCAACATGCAGGAGGTGGCGAGACACGGGGGTTTGCACATCAAGGTTGCTGGCTCTTCTTATATGATACACTTAATTTGTCATGGCTCCAGAATTGTCTTCAAGAATAAGAAGGTTCGTGAGGGACACAATTCCTCTAGGCTAGCCTAACTCACATGTTAGATGCCATTAAACTGGCTAGAAAACAGGAAGAAACAAAGATGCTCAGAGCCTAAAATAAAGCCCTGGTGCCATGTCAGGAAATTTTGAGGACACAAAGGGAGTCTTTTAATTAGGACTGAGCAGCCATAATGCATCCAGAGCAGACCCAGAAGCTCTTGCTGTGTGCTCCACTCCCTCAGTCTCAGGGACTAAAATTTTCATTTCTAGGGCCTGTTTCCCTCCCTCCCTCCCTCCCTCCCTCCCTTTCTTTTTCCCTTCTGTTCTCTCCCTCCTTTTCTCTTCCTCTCTATCCCTCTTTCCACTCTCTCCCTTCATCCCTCTCTTTCCTTCTCCTCCTTTCCTAATACTGCATGTCTATGAATGGATTCTACACAATCCCACACCCCTCTTATGAATTTCTAGTTTAGGGAGGCTTTCAAAGACTGCCAGAAGTTGTTGGTAGGGACCTGGTTTATTATTTTGTTCATCAACCAAAAGGAACATTTGGCTACAGCAGAAATTTTGATATGGTAGTCATTTCAGTCTAAAATGTAAAGTAACTTTTATTTATTTTGAATAAGTCAACATGCCAATGTTGTATAAAAGGTAGAGACACAAAGACATTAGTGTGCATCTTGGAGACCAGGGCCCCTCAACATTGCCAGTGTACTGACATTTGGGGCTAGATGAGTCTTTGGAAGGATGCATGGGTTTGTGCTCATCAACATCTCTGGCTCCTACTCATCAACTACCAGTTACAACTCTCTCTCTGCCCATTGCTCCAGTGGGGACAGTCTAAAAATAACTTTAGGCATTTCCAGTCATCTCCTGGGATGGGGGCAAGCACTCAGAACCACTGCCTTAGTGGGTTCAGAAGGGGTTTATTTACTGAAGTTCCCACTTATTCTTTTCCTCTCCAGGAGAGTGGATGACACTTAGAAGGAACTGAAGGAAATGGAATAAAAGTTTTCTGTGTTATCAATCTCTCAGTTAGAGGCAACTGGAGCTCAGGGTAAGCCAGGCTGGCTTTATTCACCCAAGGCAACCTGAGAAGCTGAAACCAGAAATAAGAGGTGGAGTTGGACCTGGCTTATCAGGAAGAGGGGCTGCTGCCTTAGAGGAGGGGTGAGCAACCAGGAAAGGGCAAGTGTCAGCATCACTGGTGAGTACTTTTCCCACAGTATCCCCTCAAAGAGCCAAAGAGTTGGAAGAAAATTCTAATGCATGAGTCAAAACACAAATGTGGGGCAAGCAAACCAGTAACAACCCCCTCATTCTATACTTATATGGTACAGTGTTTTCTAACCTCTTCAGTATTATACTTTGCATACTGTAACCATCTTTTTAGTTATCATATTAGATTTTCACATAAGTTCTTTAAGACATAATGTTGCATGACTGCATTTGGCTTAGTTATAATATGTGTGTGTATATATACATGAATGCATTTGGCTTATTTGTAATATGTATATATCCACACATGTATACACACACACACACACACACACACACACACACACACACACACACACACACACATTCTCATTTTATTTCTCACTTTTGTAAAGAAACTTGGATGTCTAAGTGGTTGAGACTACATTTTACTTGTCCTGCCAGCAAGAGAGAAGTGAGATGGTTGGCCAAGTTTGGTGATAAATTCTTATAATCCTAGTATAGGCACAATGGAAGATGCCTGTAATCCTAGACTGGGCATGACATCACATGTTTGTAATCACAGAATGTAAAAAACTGAGGCAGAACTATTGAAAGCTCAAGGCAAGTCTGTTCCACATATTGAAACCCTATTTCAAAAGGACAGAACCCATCACAAAAATAGTGGAAACACTGAGTTAAGTGGTATGTAAAAAGCCTTCCTGAAATGCCCCCCCCCAACTATGTAGCTTAAGGAAGTTAGTTAACTATGGGAGAAATCACGGAGAGGTGATATGGCAGCTATTGTGTACATATTCCCTGGCTTTACTGAAGCTCATATGGCTGAGGGTCATGGACTCCCAGTTTATAAAGCTCCATTGCATCTGTAAGCTTACTGCATACAGCAACTGACAAAGGCTTTGTTCCTCTTTCCTCAGAGCATTTAACTCCTGGCTTGATATATGTGCTTTGCCCCTGGCATGATGTAGTGCACAGACCCTCTGTGCTTCTTGCAAAAAGGTCTTCCAGCTCTGTCAGCTCTGTGCTAGAGCACTTTCCTACCATTAGTAAAGCCAGGCCTTGATTTTGATCCCTACAAACACACACACACACACACACACACACACACACACACACACACACACACACACACACACACACACGAGAAAAGTTTTCCCAGTTCTCAGAAGTAGAACTGGGGGATAGGGCAGTTAATGGTTGTAGGTGCCTAGTTTACCTGTGTGAAGCTGTTTTCTGTACATGGATGGAGTTGAGCTTCAAAGAACCTTAGAGGTCAGGGCCTCTTTTTTTTTGTCTAAAGACAAAGAAAACTTGAAGTCTACAGGGTTTCTGCTATAGCCACTAACCACACTTGAGTGAGCTCATTGCACAGTGAAAACATGGGGTCCACAGATAGAGAGGGGCTAGGAGAAAGGCTTAAGTGTAGAAGTATGTTAGGGAATCTAGGCCCTGGGGAACAGGAAGATGCAGTGCTGGAGAACGTGACCTCAGGAGTCTCCTCCCTTTTACTTGGCAGCAGTCCCATTGGCTAGTGTCAGGTTTTCTTTTCAGAGAGTTAAATGGTACTCACTAGAGGCAGGAGATCCTTGAAAATATATTCACACCATTGCAGAAAACCTCTTGGTATGACAGCTACCTCTACAGGCCCATCTCTCAGCTAGTGTCTAAGAACTACTGGTTTTAGGTCTCTTTCCTGTGAGGAAAGAGACTCCTTGTTTCTTCCCTCCCAGCTCCTCAGCTCATAATAAGCTCATCAGTTCTCTTTACCTCCATTTACTTAAACAAGTTGCTTGTAAGTTTTATCCTATATAGTATGTTGAGGAAATCCTTGGACATGAAAAATTCAGTCTAGGCAGGTGTGGGGGCGGGTGGGTGGGTTAATTACAGATACTCCATATACCTGAAACCATCTCAATATCTGACTCCTAGAGCTTGGAGGTCAAGATCAAGGGTCGCCCCCCCCCCCCAACCTTCTGTAAATCACACTTCTCAGCGTGAGATGGCATTCCTGTCGGTGTGATGCAACTGAAAAGTCAACTGAATACTAGAGAAGAGATTATCATTAAAAGCTAATAACGGAATCCAGCTGCAGTAACAAGCAAACAAGCTTGGAATTCATCTAGAATCAGGTTGTCAAGAAAAGCAAAATAATTTTGATACCTACAAATGATGGCGTTACCAGTGAGAACATTCCTTAGTGGAGTCTCTACATGGAAGTCACAGAGTAAGGTGGGAAGGAAGGACCCATGGAGGGGGATACATTGGTTAATATTATTGTCAACAAGACAGTAGTTTAGTATCACCTAAGAGACATATACCTCTGGGAGTATATGTGCATACAAGTCCAGTGCATTTAAGGAAGACTCTCCCTGGATGTAGACGGCATCATCCTGTGACTGAGTCCTAACATCAATACAGTGAGAGCTGAGCATCAGCATTCACCTCTTTCAGCTTCCTGAGTATGGACACAGTGTGACCACCCACTGCGGCAGAGCTTCCCCACCATGAGACCATGAGCCAAAATAAACCTTCCCTTTGTTCTTTTTGTCTAGTATTTTGCCATAGACAAAAAAAAGTAAGTAGCACATGGGCCTTGGGAATGGGGCTGATGGTTAGGCTTGGGAATGTAGCCAGATCCTAGATTCTGCAGAACTGGACTCCATTGATTGGGGTTGTAAAGGGCTGAACAGTCACCTGCTGGAATACCCAGAGCCAACAGCAATAAGGGGGTAGAGTACAATTCTCAGAGCCCAAGGCCAAGCTCAAATCTCAGGACCTATGTGAGCCACCTTTAATAAGAACTTTCCAGCAAGGAAAGTGGGAGCCAAAGTGCTTGTTCCTGACTTAAGAACTTAGCCTGAAGGGAGAAGTGCAGAGTTGGAAGGCATGTACTTGTTTTCTGGTCCAGGTATGGTTGGAGGAGTCTCCTTGGCTTTTAAACCTGGAAACTTTATAAGCAACTGAACTCAGCATCGTCTCTAGAGCCAAAAACAAGAGTCTGGGGGAGTGAGGCCCAGTAGGACCCTTTTCTATGAGCCAGAGTATGTTTCCCTGAGGCTTTGCTGAGTCTGCTCTTTTGGAGAATGGTGGGTGAGCTGGCCATAGCTTGCTTTGGTGGAGGTTCTGGCATCTCCATGGGAGCCTCCAGGCATATCAGATCCTGCCTTCTGCCATACTTTATTTAATACCTGTGTGTGGGTGGGGACTATTGGATAAGGACTCATTTGCCCACTCACATGGGAATGCTACTGCTTGAACAGTGTCTGAGTCAAGGGCCAATGAAGGAACATAGCTGGCCAGGACCCTTCCCTGACCCTTTTGCAGGTGAACCATGTTACAACATCTCCTCAAGAGAAGGCTCTGTTCTTAGACAATCTGCCAGCAGAGCACAGGAGGGCAGGTTTTGTTCCTTTTGAGACATTCCTTCCTTCATCTCTGGCAGCTGCATCCCCTAGTTTCTCATTGTCCTGATCCCATGTGACTTCTTGTAAAGGGCAGAAGTGATGCATCAGATCAGGAACCTGTTCCTGTACCCTGTCCAAACACACACATCCCAAGGAAGCACCCTGTTGGGACATGTGACTTTTCCTCATTCCTGTCCAGAAGGACAACATGTTTCTAAAAACCAGGCATTCCAAACCCTTTGACAATCTTTCACACCTTGTGTCAAGCCTTCAAACATGTAAGTTTGAGCCAAATTTTATCATCTGAGGGCCAGGAGTTCCACTTTTCTCAGACCAGGATTCTCTCCTGTTAGCTCATAAGGCGAAATTACTTTGTCACCCCCAGCCAGTTAGACAATATGGACCATTCTGTCTTATACAGCCTTGGCAGTTGATGGGTCCCCACCTGAGAAGGGTGGCCTCCAGTGCCTTAAACGCCCATCACAGTCTCTGCTGACTGTCTCAGCAGGTTCCAAGGTCTCTGACAAGGCACTGTTCCCCAACTTGTCTTAATACACATGGCAGACAGCTCTGAGCTATTTATTCTCTCTCTGAAAGACAGACATACATGGGGAATAACCAAAGGTCAAAACAAACAACCCATGCAGACCTGCAGTATCTGCAGTGATAGAAAAATTCTCTTTGTCTGGGTTTGGGACAAAGGGTATTTGGGACGGCCAGCCCACACACGTAGCTCTGGAGAATTACCTGGACACTGCCATTTACTGCTAAAATGGCCACACATTTTCTTAGCCCAGAGTGTGACTTTGCAGCTCCTCTCTTCAAGGGGTAAGCGTGTTTCCTCGTGCACTGGATCTGGGCTGTCCTGTGACTTGCTTTAGCTGCTGGAGAATGGATGAGTTAAACACACGCCGCTTTTGAGCCTAGGCCTCAGGAGAGCTACGCATTTTCTTTTTACTTTCTTGTGATCACTTAGTGAAGAAGCTCAAGAAAGCCATCTGGGAGGTGAGAGGCTGACAGCCATCCAGCAACCACTACAGATGGTCATCCCAGAACAGCTGGGTACAAGGTGACCCCTCATTTGATATAGGCTTATTAGCTTAGCTAGACAGGTTAGATGACAAGACCCACCTTACCCAGCCACAGCACACTGAAGAGAAATGGTGATTGTTTATAGCCACTAAATTTAGGGATTATATCCCAGCTTTTTAGGGTTATTCTGAGGATTATCCAAGATGCGACATGGTAAAGCTTCAGAGAATGTTATATGATTCCTACCATGGAGTTATGGAACTGTAAGAGACAACAAAGATCTCTAAGAACATGCATCAAGGCATGTGACTGAAACCTCACTTCCTAAGCTCCCATTATCTCATTTAATTCTTTACAAAAGCCAAAAAACTATTTTTAATGTTTTGAGAATGCCACCCCCATATGAGACTAGAACTGAAATCTAAGTAATCTGGCCAGGATTCATACTAATAAGAGTGTAACTGGATTAAGTTTAGCCCTATGGAAAGCTGAAGGTCATATCTTTATTGGCATTCAAAACTTTGGTTCACATATTTAAAGGCTACATCTGAGGCCTGCTCACTGAAAAAGATAAACGATAATGAAAAACAACAAAACAAAACAAAACAACACAACACAACAACCCCCCCCCCCCATCCTGTTTGTAGAGGACCAAGAAAAGCTAGTAGCAGCAGTTATGAGCTGTGGGGCTACTGGGTCCAGGCTGATCTGTTTCAGAAATGGCCTTGGTTAATAGCACAGCTGGCTTGGAGATTAGAGAGCTGTTTCTGTAGTCACCAACATATAGGTTTGCATAGATGTGTATCTCTTGTAGGGAGAAGCTCCAGTTCTGTAATGGCTAAATAGGGGAAGTAGTTACACCACAGTGTTTGAATTGTGGTTCCAATGTCTTCCTGAGCAATTCCTGACTTCTTAGCATGTCTGGTTCCTTATTTTCAGAATGGGGATTAATGAGATAATGAAAATTGAGCCACCATAGGAGTATTACTGTTATTATTACAAGGGCAGAACTTGGGTCAAGAGCTAAAGCTCCTGGAACAAGGTTCACTGGTATCATGAAGAATTTTGTGGGTGATTGGAGCTATCAATCAACCATACTGAACATGACAGAAATGCCCAGTTAACTCTGCTCCATGTGGCCTGGCATTGCTTCCTCTACTTGGAAGTGACAAGTTGCTGGCGTGGATCTAGTTGTGCAGTAACCCCCTCCTCCCACCCCACCCTCTCATTGTCTTGGCTCTCTTGTCCCCATGTGTAGCCTCACAGTCTCAAATGGCTAAGGTTCTTCCAGTCAAGAAAGGCAAGTGGTGGAACCTAGAATTTTCTCAGATATTTTTTCCTCGTTTATTTAGTTTTTGTTGTTGTTGTTAGAAATGTGTTTTGACCCTCTAACTGATAAGAGTACTAGCCTTTTATAGACTCTGCATCACAAAGAGCTAAGTGAGAAAACATTTGGAGATGTGTCAGCCTAAGCAGCAGAGCTCTCCCAGAAAAACCTTAAATCTTTAAGTAATTTTTTTCTTTTGTTTTGGTTTGTTTATGGTTCCTTTTTTTTTTCTCAGATATACTTTGTTTCTTTATAAGAAAGCAAATTCCAAAGACTATAACATTTGAAGAGGTCAGATAAAAGACTTCAGTCTTCCTTCAGTATTGAGCAGGGTCTGAGAACTGTTTGACCAACAGTGTGAGAGCTGCCTTTAGCTTTTTCTTGCACCTCCAAAACCAAGTAGGTGTCTAAGAGTCAACATCATGAATGACTGCAGACCATGGTTGTATTTCTTATTTCTTCTTTTTTTGGAGGGGGAGAGGGGGAAGACGGGAAGGCAAGGACCATAACTGCATGGACTGTTTCCTGTGTTGTACCTGTACTTATTAGTTTTCTCATTGCTATGAGATATTTGACAAAAGCAACTGAAGGAGGAAAGAATATAATTTGGCTCATGGTTTGAAGCCTGTCAGGGAGAGGGAGTTGTGGCATCATAAAGTGTGATGTCAGTACAGTGGGACAGTACTTACATACAGAGTCAGGAAGCAGAAAGAGATGTGAATACTCAGTTCACTCCATTTCTTCAGCTGAGGGCCCCTGTGGGTGATTGAAATATGACCTTAATTAGTATTAGCAATAAAATGCCAGAGTCAGATTTAGAGGTAAACGCTGAAAGATGAGAGAAGCAAAGGAGCAGCCACAGTTACTTCTTACCTCAGACTGAATGGGCTGAGATCCTGTCTCCACCTCCCTAGTGCTGGGATTAAAGGCATGCACCACTGATGGGCTGTTTCTCTTTCACATGGATTCGATCTTGTGTAGCCCAAGGTAATCTGATCTTCCTGCTTCCTCCTCCCAAGTGATGGCCTCTATGGTTACTAGTGGCTGTCTCTGCCCTCTGATCTCCAGGCAAGCTTTATTTGTTAGAGAACAAACAAACTTTCATACCACAGGTAACAATATCACTGACATTCAGAGTGGGTGTTCCCTCATGGGCAAGCCTCTGTTGAAATACCCATAGACTTGTCCAAAGATGTGTCTCCTAGATGATTCTAAATCCTTTCAAATTATCAATCAAGATAAACCACCCTGTATAGATCAGTTTTTGTATTGTTGGTTCCTGTCTTTGTAAGATTTTTCTAATGCCTATGTGTAAGTACCTGTGATGTTGGAATGTCTTTCTGTATGCTGTGAATAGCAATCTGTTTTGGCCCATGACAGGCACCATAGGAAAAGTAGGAAGAGGCATCAGAGTAGGTAGGAGGAGCAGGGCTGAGTCAGACAGAAGGAGCCAGAAGCCCAAAGGATCAACATGTAAGGAGCACAGGTGAGCCACCGGCCACGTGGCAGACAGATTAATGAGAATGGGTTGATTTAAGATGTAAGAGCTAGCTAGCAATGTGCCTGAGCCATAGGCCAAACAGCATGAAGTTAATATAAGCATCTGAGTCATTTTTGGGGGTCTGAGCAACAGGGATGGGCAGCTAAGGGGTCTGGAGCTGCAGGTTTGTGGGTCTGGGCCTCTGGCTTCCCGGGACCAAGAATCCACATTGTAACATGCCTGCTTGTTTGTATGTGTACCATATGTATATGGGATTCTGCAGAGACCAAAAGGTGGTACTGGATCCCATGGATCCCACGGAACTGGCATTATAGGCGATTTTATGGGTGTTGGGAACCTAATCTAAAGTCTTCTACAATAGCACCAAATGCTCTTAATCACTGAATCATCTCTGAATTCAATGAGTTCTAATTTTTAAAAACAATTATAGATAAGCAAGAAAAAAATCACTTCAAAATTGATAATGATCTAACATTAAACTTTGAGGCAAAGTTTACAATCAAAATTGTGTCCTCTATGCTTTGAGTCTAAGAGAAAAACCAACAGCTGTTATTGACAAAGTGGCTGCTAAGTAAATAAAGAAGATAAAAATGACGTACTAGATGTCACAATCTGCAACATGTTAGGGATTAGCTGCTCTTGTCCTCACCAAGGAGACTAGTTTGGAAGAAAGAGTAAAAATATGGCTTGATTTAGAGCTGATGATATCGTGTGTCTAGTCAACCAAGATCAAAAGCATGCTGGCCTGTAAAGCACTGTTAATGAAATGAGAGCATAGGCCAGGCTCCTCTTGGGTGTGTCAAAGGAAAGCATTGCTGGCCAAGGGCATGTGAGTCATAGTATGTTCTATGGGTGTAGCTATGGCCATGTGGCCTTATATTCAACCCCATGAGTGCTACAAACTACAGACTGTGTATGATCATTTCTCTTTGTATTTGTGACATGCTGGCTGAATAGCTCTGTTTATTCCCCCATAGTATGTGACTAGAGATCTTTGTTTTAGGCTTTCTTTTAAAAGATGACTTCATGTTTGTGTGATTGTGAATGTGTCTATGTGCATGTGTGTCCATGTGTATGTGTATGTCATCGTGGTCCTGAAGTATGGAAAGCAATTGACTCTCAGGTTCTCATTCTGTAAAATTAGATTTTGAACAGCCTACCTGTAACAGTTATGTATCTTTTATTTCTAAGACTGGAAACCAACATGTGGCTGGTGAGATATATCCTCTTGAAATAACTCTAAGGAATGCTGAGGGCATTGTGAATCCAAGAAAACCACAGAAGCCATTGTCACACTCCTTGCAATGAAGAATTCATGTGAAGACACAAAAAAGTCCTTAGTATAAAAACTCACTGAAAGAAAATTCCTGCAGCCTATGGTATTTGGCGGGCTGGAAAGAACTTCGTCACGGTAGGACTTGTTATCCCGTGTCAGGACACATTCTTTTGTAAGTACAATGGAAACCATTGGCCTTGCTGAACTCCCTTCTGCAAATTCCATGTGTACTGAATTTCCATGGAATTCCTATTTATAACACAACAGAGGTGCTGAAGACCTGTCAGAGCCGTGCTCAAAGCTTAACTGAAGCACTCTCGTTTCCTTTCCTTCTGGCCTTTGGTTACCGAAAACATTTGCTGAAAATTGCTGTCCCACTCAAGAACTGTCAAAGGTAATTGTGTTGCACAGAAGTTACCAAGAAGCATGAAATAATATGGTTACCACCTGGCGACCAAGTTAATAGAACCTGTCTGATGGGCTGCCAGCCCTGCCACATGTGAACACACCAGTTTCTGTCTGAAAGACACGACAGCATAAATTGGAAAGGAAGATGTGGATCAGGGGCCTCTTAGTGGGAATTTATGATACAAATCTCCATGTAAGGGCAGCTGTCGGGTCACTAAATCCAGTGAGGTCTATGGTTCTGTAAATAGCAGCCTGAGGAAGAAGGAAGAAGAAAAAAAATCTTGGGGGTTGCGGACCTGAATGAAACAAGTAGCAGAACTTCAAAAATCAAGGTCTAGACTTGGCTACTCTCACAGCTGGCAGTGACCTTGGTGTCTGCTAAAATAAAGCTCAGACTCATACGTCAGAAGGGGCTCACTCTGAGTACTTCCCTACCCCCATCCTTTGGCTTCTGGCTGGTCTGTGCCCTTCCAGAGAAGCTGGCATCTTGTTTCCTACACACATTCCCCACAAAAGGAAAGCCTGCCCATTGCCAGACTCCACTTTCAGGGCCTATGTCTTCTAGAGAAAATACTGCTTTAACTTGAACTTAGGTACATGTGCCTCTATTCTCCTGGCCAAAACTCCACTAAGCCTCCAAATACACCAATGGCTGCTTTGGGGGAGGGTCTTGATCTACATGAAGTTGTCTTTTCCTGTGCTCAGAAACTGTCCAGTTTTGGTAGATCTGAATCTAGTGCTATCCCATCTAACAGACACGGTGTGGTTCCGAAATGAAGCCCTGGAACCTGGACCTGTAGTTGTGAGATCCCAGACTCAAATCTGAACCATCCTGATGGAGTTTTGAATGCAGTCAGCTTATGTGTGAGCTTCTATAGAGTTCTGTTGTGAGTCATAGTTGAGTATTTGATATGCAGAATATAATTCCCTCACTTCTCAAGCAGTGATTAAATTAAAATCAAAGTTTGTTGCTATGATTTACACAAATAAAAATATGAGGCCATTAATTTTTTTCAAAAAGCAGGTGGATAAAGTCCCCATTTCTTCCGTTATATATCATTATTTTGTAGGATTGTGTTGCTTCTGGAAAAAACTCACGGCTGCATTCATGTTAGGCAAGCACTCTACTCTTGAGCTATCTTTCTCGAGGGGTAAGTGTAGCCATTCACTGGCACTTACAAGTAAAAATGGCAGTTTCTCAATCAAGTCATCCCACCCGGACAGTGTGCAGGTGAACAGGGACATACTGGCACCAACTGGACAGCTTCAAGATGCAGAGAGTTTAGAACTTGTACAAATGGGCCAAGAAGTAGCAGGGTTAAAACTGGACCATGAGCCAAGACTGCCTGGTACATGCACCACTGTTCTATTGACTTAAAAAACACGAAGTAAAAGACAAATGATTAAGAATTTTAAAATGGTAACCATAGCATTAAACCCAGTGTGAAGTCTTCTGATTGTGAGAGTTAGAATGAGTTCTTTCTGGGCTGGTGAGATGGCTCAGCAGTTAAGAGTGCTTGCTGCTCTTGCAGAGAAATCAGGCTCAGTTCCTGGCACACAAACGGCAACTCACATCCATTCAACCTGTAACTCTGGTTCCAATGGGTCCTGTATCCTTTTTTTAGCATCCACAGGCACTGTACATATGTGGGACACTTAAATACATGCGGCAAAATACTATATATATTAAATAAATAAAATATTCAAAAATAATAAATCATTGTTGGCACATATGCTCGATGGCTATTAGGAATTTTCTTGATGGCTTTTGGATTCCTGTACTGTCCTATATGATCTGGTTTTAATTCCTGAATATATTAAGAATCTCTCCTTTACTTCTGATATTCTGAGAGTTCTCAGTTGTGTACCTTGGGAAAATGCTTTATTATTCATAATCTTGGGCCCTCAGGGAAAAACAGAAAACAAACCTTTAAACCTGTAAACTCATTCGCTCAGCTTTGGGAGATTGTCTTGCATGGTTTCTTTGATGGTTTTTTTTTTCTCTCCTCTGTTTTCTCTTACCACTTCCTAACAGATGTTGAATCAACTCTCTAATTTGTTTTCTGTGTTGGTCAACTTTCCATTACTATAACACAGTACTTAAGACAATCAGCTTGCACACAGAAGAGATTTATTTTCCATTTGTTTTGGTAGTTCCAGCCCATGGAGTTGGCCTCATTGCTTTTAGGTCTGTGGTGAAGGGAACATGTGACAGGGCATGTTATGGTCTACTCCTGGTCAAACAAAGAGGTGAAGAGGGAACCAACAGTCCTTTCCCCTGAGACCTCCCATAGGCCTCCCGTGGCCAAAAGGATTTAGCAACTCCCGTAAATGCCAGCCTAGAGAACAAACGGCAGCTTCCTTATACTGTTTACTGTGATTTTGTTCTCTGCCCTTTGAGAATTTTCTCCAACTCTGTTAATGTTCTACTGAATTAAAAAAAGATGCGATTTGTATGTTTGATTCTTAATGGTTCTGCTTTTCTTTGTCCTTTCTAAATATAACAATCTGTTCTTATATGGATACAATATCTTTTATTGCTTGAAAATGCTAACATCTCAAGTTTTGGTGGTGCTGGGGATTGAACTGAGTGCCTCACACGTATTAGGCCAGCACTCTATCACTAAGCTGTCTCACCAGCCCTAATGTTTTTATTAGTCTGTCTTAATCGTCCCCCCCCCCCCTTGGCTTTATTCATTCATGTTGGAATTCTTTGCAGTATCTGGTACTTGTTATGATTGAGTGCTCAGAGATCATGGATAGGGACTTCTGTGAACTTCACAAATATATCAATCAATGATTCATTGAAGGCCTCTCAATTATCATCATCTGTAAGTCTTTACTGGACTATTTAGGAAAGAAATGAAATCTCTTGCTATACTGTATATGTGTCTGTGTCTGTGCATGTACGCATGTGAGTTCTCTGAGGAAGCAGGAGCTGGGCCTTGGCAACGATGTGGCTTTCTACTATGGTAGACTTTAGCTCTTCTTTGTTTTATTTATGCTTTTCTCTGATCCTGTTCCATAAACACACTAACTCCATGATGCTCAGCATAAGGGAAGAGTCTTCCTGGCATTAACCACTAAGGGTGGACTTTCAACAAAAACCTCTTCCACATCAGCCCTTATCTGCTTTCCTTCTGAAATAGTCATCACTTATGCACAACTGAGCAATTTGGCACTTCCTCAGGGAGAAGTGTCTGTGTTTCTACTTGTCTGAAAGCATTTGGCTTTCTCTTTTCTGCATTCTGCCAAGATAATTAGCATTCTTTTTCTCATTTCTCACTTTCCAAAAATGTGTTGAATGTATTTATGGCAAAGGGACTCTCATTCTCCTGGACAATGTTTGTTAATTTGTTTTAAAGGATTACTTGACAATCACTTTAAATGGGTTTGGAGTAGGAAGAAATAATAGTCATGGCCAGTTCTATTTGCAACCTGAAGTCCTGTAGAGATCTTAATCTCTGGTGAAATGCAGACTTGTTCACTGTTAGGTGAAGCCTTGCTTTGTAGTCAGTGAAACAGGAAAGACCTAGAGAAATACCATTTTTTACTCTGTTTCTCATTGCCAAGTTCTGGTCCAAATATAATTCTAATAGTCTTGGTTACTTAATTTCCAAGGTTTGATTGAGACAAATAGCAGAATTTTAGTAGACATTTGGATGTGGATGTGGCTTGATTCCTGAGACTGACTAGACATCAATGGCAGTCCAAATGAAAAGCTGCTGCAGAACATGTGACAGCAAAAGAGTTTCTAGGAGATATAGTTTTCCACATTCTAAAGGCACTGCTCCATGAATGCCAACTGAGCTGCTACACCTTCTTGTAAAGTATGCCGTGTCTTCCCCACGTTGAACGCTGAAACTCTAAATTCTTTCTCTGTTCCTTTGTTAGCATGGGACTGCTGGTTTCAACGGAGCATCCCATGCTATTTTACACCCATGAATTTCTCCTGTAGACCTGTGAATTTATCATCTCATCTTTTTTAATGCTTGAAAACACGTTTGAATTCCCACTGTGTACTTTTCCACCTCTTTCCTCTGTGTTTCGAACTTTAGAGTCATGGAATAGAACCTGTTACATTTCACTAGGGATTTGAACTTACAGACTGGCAGTTTGATCATGCACATCGAGGAGTAAATGTCATTACTACTGGAATAATGCCTTGCTTATAACTCTCCTTAAATGCTAGGAGTGGAATCTGACAGGAAGTGTAACTGATAGGCAACCTGACAAGACTTAGACCCAAGCAAAAATTACGGAGGAAGCTGTATATTAGGCTAAAGGTTATGAGAGTGATGTGTTTTTAAGAGTAAAATACATTTTTATTGTATGCAATTTCCCTTAAGCATACAGAACGATGAGCCGTTGTTTTTCTCACGGACCTGGATATGCCACCAAATTGTTTTAACTTTGAATATCATAGCTGAAGTGTCAGCTACCAGCTGCATCTCTTAAAAAGAAACAGTGGTTCAGATTGTGGGAGGTAAAAAAATGGATCTTCACTCATGTGTGTTTGGGAGTCTGTGTTCCTGGACATAAATGACCCACTCCCCAGATATCTGGGCTCAAATCCTATCTTGCTATAGACTCATGTTGCAGTTTCCAAGGTGCTTTCATCTCTGCTCCAGATTGATCTTTAATCAGGTGTGACTTCTGACACATTTGCTTTAAATCTTTCTCTACTCCCCTGTCAAGTGGTTAATGATCTCAAAATGTCACAGTGGATTCTTCAGATTTCCCAGGGAGTCCAACGTGGATAGAATGACAAAGCGAATGGAAAACAGCATCACCTGCTTGGTTTCTATACACACACACCACTCTGACTTCACGGGCATGTGAGCCATGTGCAAGTAGTAACACAGGATCAGCCCGGAAGGTCACTGTGTTTGCTTGGATACTCTTCTCTGATCTCTTGGCATTCTTAACTATTTTATCTTTTAATTTGTGTTGTGGGTGTAGAGTCCGAAGGCTCGAAGGATCATGAACACAAATAAGATATGCTTTTAGTGTATGTGTTTGCAGTTCTTTGAGACACATTTGTAGTGTTCACATTGGTTGACATCACAAAGTTCTGGTGGGTTTCCAATGTGTAGGAACTCACCAAGACTCAGCTCACATTCTGTCTGCAGCATACAAAGCAAGCGGAAACACCAGAGCCTTTCAAAGCATTCATTTGCATATTCAAATTCGATCCTTCTGTAAATATAAAAAGAAAATGATATTGAGTGAAAAATGAATGACCAAGAAAGCTTGTCATGCCCCACACAAGCCAACCAGCACGCAGGCTGAGCATGACACAGAAGGGAAGAAGGGCAATCCGAGGTTCTCTCCCTTTCAGTCCTCATCATTCACCACTAAGCAAAAAATAGAGTGTCAGTAGAATGTGATTGCATGAAAAATCAAAAGAGTTAAATTACTTCTGTGTGATATCTCCGTTAGAAAGAATGAAATTATCCATAGGAATAAAATACAATAATATGTAATTATAGTAATGCAGTTCTGATGATCAAACCCTTAAGGTTTTATTTCAAACTGCAACTGTACAATGTAAAGTCAATGATAAAATCCAAGCTAACAAGTTAAATGTGTAATTTCATTTTTTAGTTTTTAAATAATATGAATATCATATTAAAATTAATCCTGACACGTTTCGAATAGAGAAAAAAGGCTTTCTCTTTTAATAACTTTAATAGCATTTCACCCAGAAGAAAAACATTACATATTAGTATGGTTTGAAATAAGTAGTCTTTTCTGTAGCACTACACATCAATGTCAGACTTGTCCGTGAGTGAATAAATATTTTAATGGTCTCTAAGGGCCAGGGATTATACATACCGTCATATGGCCATGGACCAGAGAAAATCATGTTGATGACTATTTAAGGATCAGGCCATATATGATCATTTGTCCAGCATCACCTGAACACTAAACCTTTTCCCGTCTCATATTCACGGAGTTAACCAATATCTCGCCTATACTAAAAGAGTTCTCCACTCAATTTAAGGCTCAGGCTTAAACTAATGAGAAAGAAAGAAAGAAAAAAAGACAGCAAAACAAACTCAAACAAGCAAACAGCAGTTAAAGCGTGTTGCTCTCCCAAAGGACTGAGCTCAGTTTTTAGCACTCGTGTGGGAAGCTCATACTACCTATGCCTCTAACTCTTTGAGATTCACCACCATCTCTCAGCCTCTGCAGACACCTGTACTCATGCACACATACCCACACACCTACCCCCCAAGACATAGATGATAGATAGATAGGTAGATAAATAGATAGAGATCATTTTAAGAATACAGAATTAAAGAAATCATGAGTCAGAATATTGACAGAAATAAATGAAATTGGAAAGAGGATGAGTGGAGCAAATCCAGCCAATCAGACTTGGTTTTTTAGAAAGAACATTGCAAATTATAAGTCTAGGGAGAGAGAGAGAGAGAGAGAGAGAGAGAGAGAGAGAGAGAGAGAGAGAGAGAGAGAGAGAGAGAGAGAGAGAGAGAGAGAGAGAGAGAGAGAGAGAGAGAAGAGAAGCAGTCTGGGAGTCTGGGAAGATAGCTAATTAGTTAAAGTGCTTGCTGATCCAGCAGAAGGGCCTGAGTTCAAATCCCTAAAATTAACATAAATGTTCAAGGGGTGAAGCTATGTGCCTGTAATTCTATCCTCGACGACATAGACAGATCTCTGGGGCATTCTGCCTAACCAGACTAGGCAGATCTGAGAGCTCTGGGTTTGATCAGGATGTCCTGCCTCAGTGAATAAATGGGAGGAAGATTTGCAACCTCACTCTCTGACCTCTACACTTACATGCACAAATGTATGAATCTGCACACATGTGTTCTCCCACACATACACACACTGGCATGAGCATGCATACCACAAACACAAACACAGGAGATAAAGTTTAAAGAGCCAGAGAGACGGGTACAGGTCCTTGCTTTTCAAGGAAAGAACCAACCCCACAGCGCTGTCCTCTGCCCTCTACCTGCACACCACACACATAATACAAAAATAACTAATTAAATGGAACTTCACAAAAGGGAGAAGACACAATTTACCAGCTTTAGAAATGAAATATGCAGACTAGCATTTAAAAATGATAGATGAACAATTGAATGCATACATACTCCATGGCTGAGACGGACTGAAGCAATTTCCTAAAAAACTAAACCTGCATTCTGGAAACCTATTCAGTCATTCCTTAGAAAGTGTAAAGCACAAATCCAGGAATGTGGCTCAGTGGTAGAGATATTGCCTACCCTATCAAAAGCCCAGCTATTCTACTCTTAGATAGTTAGACACATAAAATCCTATGTACACATAAGTTTGAATATAAACGTTTATAGCACAATTGCTCATAATTCACAATTCAATGCCATTTAGTGAATTAATGGGTTTAAACCCCTCAGTAAATCAATATAATGAAGTACTATATATCAATAAAAGGTATGAAATTATATAAATAATAAGTATGAAAGTATATAATTCTAGTTAAATTACATTGCAAAGAGATAAAATTGTGGTGAGGAGGATAGATCAATGGTTTCCTGAAGTTAAAGAGGTGGAGAACATGTCTATAATGTATTAATCAGGGCCATCTCTTTGTAGGTATCTCCATTTTAGGGAGGATTTGATAAAACACTTTTGTACCCAGAAGGAAGCCTTCAGTGTGTGTGTGTGTGTGTGTGTGTGTGTGTGTGTGTGTGTGTGTGATGTATTAGCATCTCTCTGTGTGTGTGTGTGTGTGTGTGTGTGTGATGTATTAGCATATGTGTGTGTGCTGGCTGGTTTTGTGAGTCAATTTGACACAAACTAGAGTCGTCAAAGAGGAGGGAGCCTTAACTGAGAAAATGCCTCCATAAGGTCCAACTGTAAAGTATTTTCTCAAATAGTGATCAGTGGGGGAGGCCCAGCTCACTATGGGTAGTGCCCTCCCTGAGTTGGTGGTCCTGGGTTCTATAAGAAGGCAGGCTAAGTAAGCCACATGAAGCAAGTCAATAAGCAGCATCCCTTCATGTCCTCTGCATCAGCTCCTGTCTCCAGGCCCCTTCCTTGTCTGAGTACCTGTCATGATTTCCTTTGATAACAAATGACAATATGGAAATATAAGTCAAATAAACTATTTCATCCCCAACTTGCGTTTTGGTCATGGTGTTCCATTACAGCAAAAGAAACCCTAAGACAGTGCTTTTAGCCATCTTTCTCTATGATGTGCCATCTTATTCATTCATTTATTTATTGATTGAAACACTATCTCTAACTGAATCCAGAACTTTCTGTTTCAGCTAGGCTGCCTGGCCAGTGACCTCTGGAATCTGCCTGTTTATCGGGCACAAACATAGGGTTACTGAAACGTGGGTACCATGTGTGTGCTGGGGATCTGAATCTCCCCACCCCAAAGAAGCTTCCAATTTTAACTGTCATATTTAACCAATATGGCTTTTTGTCAAGATGGATGTTAAATACTCTGCCTATGGGGGTCTCTTCCAATAAGCTGCTCTTAGAGTAGTTACTGGGAGGTATAAGAAAAATCAATTCCAAATTAGCAAATTTCATTCACAGCCTTGGGAATTGTGAATAGATAGACATTTATTTCACAATTTTGAGACAGGCGGACTGATGGAAGAACTAACCTTACCTCGAGCCTTGCTTTTTGCTGAAGGATTTGTCTAACCCTGTTGTCAAATTTCTGAGGACAACTAGGTAACTTACAAATGAGACTGGCCACAAGGTGGCTACCATAATCCCCTTTATTCTCTTTGCTGCAATAGAAATTCCCAGTGTCTTATGACACCAAGCCATAACTCTTCTCTACCTTGTTTGGGCACACAGTGGCATGATCCTCCACATTGTTTATGGAGTCATGTAGAACAGCAAGCAAACAAGAGCATGGGGAAAGCGTATCATTACCACAAGGTCAGCACATGTTGAAGCTTTTCCTGCTCAGGACAGATGTGCAACCATGCTTTGCAGAAGGGACTCGAGACCTCTAACCCCTGGCTTAAGAACAAAAGATAACAGTCGCTGTTGTTGCTATCACATGTGTTTTCCATGAGAGGGGCCACTCGCCAGGGCCACCCCCATGTGTCAGCTTGTCCTCTGAGCACCCCCTGGTGGTCACTTACGTTGAGTGGCTCTCTGTTCCTTGTGTCCAGGAGCGCTGTGGTCTGTGGGAGTACTGTGTATCAAATAAACAAAAATGTTCTGGTACATTTTTTTGGAGCATCTACAAAGGAATAGCTGGCGACTAAGAGAAGGGACAGAAGATAAACAGTGAATTGTGACAGAGTGGTGTGAAAATGTGACCATTCGAGCTAGGAATCCTTGTAATATTTTTCTTCAGCTGTATCAAGAGCCTCTGCAAATGCTTCATTGTACCTTCATGTCCTCCAAAATAAAAGCCTTAAACTTGGCTGTTGTGAGATGTGCTTCTGGCTTTAAACTTTTAGATATCTAGTAATATATTTTATCAGTGTTTTCTGTGGCGGTGGTGATGATGCCATATCTGCCATCAGACTTGACACTAGTCTTGGAGATACTTCATTTTCTCTTACTGTAACACAATCAGTTGAAGCTAGATAATGTATAAAGGTGATTTACTAGACTTACTAATCTCGAAGTTCAAGAACATGACACCAGTACTTAGCTCAGCTCATAGCCTCTCTGGATAAGCCAGCACACAGTGCTGATAGCTTGGTAACAGTGCCTATGAGAGCTAGGAACTGTGTGAAAGTCCTGTTCCAGCACCTTTATACCCAACATTTCCCCGTCCACCACTAGTAATATATTTCCTTGCTTGTTATCTGTAGCTCTGTCAGTTCTTAGAAGTGACCTCTTCCATTTGGATAGATCCTCAGGGCCTGTCTTTTCTTTGACATGTTTCTTCAGTATGTGTCTCCTGCTTGATATGGTCACCATAGCATCCTTTTAAACAATAAATTTCTGGGGATTGTAGCCCTGATCCATGGAGATCCAAATGCTTCCCTGGGGATCTCCTCCTAGGGGTCTGCTTTTTACTGCCAATTGTCCTGACACAATGCTTGTGAAGCTGGGGTAAATACTTGTGACAAGTGGCTGAGTCACACACACACACCACACACACACACACACACACACACACACACACACACACACACACACCACACACACACACACCACACATACACACACACACACACACACACACACACACACACACACACACACACACACACACACACTCCTTTTGCTCTCCAGAGAATCTGCCTAGAGACAAGCATAGGAAGCTGCCTCCTCCAGAGTGCCCACCTAATTGCTTTGGGATCTGGAAGCCAGGCTTTCTCTGCCTTGTCCTGTCCAGTTGTGGCTTCCTATAGGAATCTCAGGATTCTTTCATCCCAGGTTTTTATTTCAAATGGAATGTTAAGAAGGTTCAGATGCAGAGAAACAGGTCAAAGGTGGGGGTGGGGCAGGGAGAGGTGTGAGTCTGTCCAGATCTGTGGCTTGGCCAGGACTGTTTTTAAGTTGACACAGTGCTAAATAAAAAGCCTCATGCTTTGATCTCAGGGACTTCCTGGGCAGACTGTCTGATTAGATAAAGATCACATATCACTGCTCCCACCCTTTAGGAAGTAATCTAAGCTTTGCAGTCTTCCCCTTCTGTGTTCCTGTCTCTTTAAAGATTGACTCTGTCTCATTGGGTGCCTTTTAGGGATCCTGGGTTTTTCTTCTGTTTCAGCAGGAAAGGGTAGGCTGAGAAAATCGGACACCTCTTCCTCCTTGAATTCATCTCAAGTCGTTTAGATACAGAACAAAACTGCTCTGAGACTCATCTGGACCTCGTCTGGCCTTGGGCATCAAAGGAATTTGATCTCTGTTTGCCAACATGGTCAGCTGTAAAGATGCTGTGAAGCAGGCAAGTTGGCAGGTGGATCATTTGGAGAAAGAACAGCGCCTGTACTGGGTCATCAACCAAAGAAAGGGTGGGTGTCTTTTCTTGTAGAGTAACCTGAAACTCTTTAAGTCACATCCAGACTTCCCAGAGGTAGATGGGCTACACAATGTCTTCAATGACAGCAAACTGACTTACTCTGGGCAATTTACATTAATTGCTTCAGTATAAAGAGCTGCCCAGCTGAAAACTGGACTAGGTTGTAACTTCCTGCTCAGTTCAGGAAGAAAAGTGCTTTGAGTTGCTAAAAAATGGCATTGCAAAAAAGTAAAAGCTCTGTACCCATTGTTGTTCGAAGTGCTGCACATTCAGTTTGCACCAAGTAGGATGATCATATGAGCAACAGCACTCTTACCAATGCTGCCTCACCCCAGGAGGTGGAGGCCAAGGAGCACCTTTCTCAGAGTCACACAGCAAATGTGTCACCAACTAGAGAGCCCATTCTAACAGGCTGGCTGAAGAAACTGTGTCTTTTGTTGCCTGAACACCCTCCACACACACGCTCAGTCAGCAAGAAAGCACCCAGAACATGAAGGTAGGAATTCACTGTTTTCAGAAAACATTTATGGACACATGAAAATAGTCACGTAGCTATGTGGAAGGTCGTGGAATGCAGTGGCTTATTCATCGGTTTCACAAAGGCTTCTTTGAGAGCCGGCAGTGTGTGCCAGGCCTGGGTGGGTGCTGGGCATGGACTGGTGGAGAAAATACACCAGCTGCCTGTGCTCCAGCTGAGAGGCAAGTACCATTCTTCCACTGAACTGCAGGGCCAGGGCTCTGGAACTCCCTAGAGCTTTTCTCCCCTTGGGTCCAAGCAATAACTACTACTTCCTGGAGGGGCGGCCCTGATGGAGGGAGGCAGCCTGGGTCTGGCCACACATGGCACACAACTTTGATTGCAGTCAAAGCTCACACAGGGGTTGATCCCTGAGACATAGACTGCTAAGTTCTTGCTTCAGCATCATCTTTATTTGTCAAAGAATCCTCATTTTTTTTTTCTAACGTTAGGAGCATAGCCATTACAAATCAAGATAATTTCTCTTCTGCCTCTCTACCCCATCATCTGTGTTTTGAAAATAGTTTGAGGCATGCAAACCATACTCCTGTAGGTGTTGGTCCTGTAGAAAGGTGTCCCCTTTCTATTTTCATGATCTACAGAAACATATTCACACACACACACACACACACACACACACACACACACACACACACACTTTTCAATTTAAGTTTTGTATATGAGAACAAACACTATTGATATTTGCCTTTCTGAGGTTACAGCTTCAGCTATTTAGGTTAACTGAATGATTTCCAGTTTTAATTTTTATGCAAATTTCATGCTTTCATTTTTTTGAGGCTGCATAAAGTTCATTGTGTGTATGTATTACTCTTTATCCGTTCATCTGTGGGTGGACATCTAGGTTCCATCTTCTGGCTATTGGAAATAGTGTAATTGTTAGCAGAGGTGCACAAGTACTTTGAGGGATCGCTGACTCAGGCTTGCTCAGGTGTGTGCCCGAGCATGGTAAAACTGGGTCATATGCAGGTTCTAGTTTCAATTTTTTGAGGGACCTACAAGCGGCTATACCAGTTGAAATTCTCATCAGCAGTGAATAAGGGTTCCTGTTGTCATTTGATTTTTCAGTCTTAACCATTCTGATTGGGATGTGATGGAATCTCAAAGAAACTTTAATTTCTATTTCCATGATAGCTAAAGTTGCTGAATACTTTTTTGAATTTTGTTTGTTTTTTGAGATAAGATTGTTCTGTGTAACTGTCCTGGCTATCCTGGAACTTGCTTTGTAGACTAGGCTGGCCTTGAACTTACAGAGATCTGCTTGCCTCTGCCTTCTGAGTGATAGGATTAAAGGTAAACACTACCACACCCAATACTAAAGTATTTATTGGACTTTTACATTTCTCCTTTTGAGAACTGTCTGCTCAGTTTATCAGCTCATTTGTTTATTAAGTTGGTTAGTTGACAGTTAGTGTGTGTATATAGTGCATTTTATTTATTCTCACCACCTCCCTGCCCT
Source organism: Phyllotis vaccarum (assembly GCA_033318265.1). Lineage (NCBI taxonomy): Eukaryota > Metazoa > Chordata > Mammalia > Rodentia > Cricetidae > Phyllotis > Phyllotis vaccarum. The sequence goes on along the minus strand of JARWLC010000001.1, from coordinate 167,755,690 downwards.
GTTATCTCCCTCCTGTCTCTGTCATCTCCCTTCTCCCTACTGGTCCCTATTTCACATGTATTTTAATCATGGCCACCTGTTGTTACCATAGGATTTGACCAGAGAAGTCTAGTTGGCTCACTATTTAGCACACGAAGACAATTGCCCACAATCAGTTGCTAATAGTTGAACATATATGGTTATAGTCACTTCTATGCTGTTGACAGGCCCAGCCTTAGGCAGGCCCAGTGCAAGCAACCACAGTGGCTATAAGATAATGTTGACAGTGGCCATGTCTTGCCCAGAAGATGGCATTTCACACTATATCTCCCTATCTTCCAGTCTTGTATTCTTTCTGCTTCCTCTTGTTACTATCACTGTCTTGCTAAAACAGCCACTAACTGCCAATGGCTTGTCATCTAGGAGGAGCCTCAAGAGCCACTCCCCAACCATGTTGGAACTACCGACTAGCTTGATCTTGTGTAGGTCTTAGGCAGGTAAACTGTAGCTGCCATGAGTTTACGAGTACAATAGCCATGGTATATCTAGAAGACAGCTTGTCACAGAAGTTCTTACCATCTTTGGACTCTTACATCCTCTCCTCTTCGTCATCTGTGATGTTCCCTGAGTCTTTGAGAAGTTGGTATAGATATCCTATGTAGGGATGCGCACTCAGCAGTCACCTATTCTCATCACTTTGACCAGTTGTGACCAATGCATCAGAAGCTTCTCTGGCAAACACTGAGAACTGTGCTAAGCTATGAGTATACACATAAATATCTGAGAAACAGTTTGAGTATGTATGTTTAGCAAGATGTAGGTTCTCTCAGACCTTGAGAGATGGCTCAGTGGTTAACAGCACTGGCTGCTGTTCCAGAGGACCTGGATTCAATTCTCAGAACCCATATGGTAGCTCACAACTGTCTGTAGCTCTAGTTATACACACACACACACACACACACACACACACACACACACACACACACACACACACACAGGTAAAACACCAATGTACATAAAATAAAAATAAATTATTAAAAATGGAACTAGGTTCTCTCTTTAGGGTCTATAACTTGCTCAATAAAGGGGAGAAGTAGGCACAAGATTCCACCACTATCTGGCATTTGAAGAGAGAGTCAACTCTCTTTAATGATGCAACCTCTGGTAGATTGACCACACTCCAGGACAGGGCCCCCTCCCAAGAGTGGTTGGGCAACATAAACCAGACTTGATGGCAGGAGAAGAAGAAAACTCAGTGTAAGATGGACAAGGAAGTAAGGCTGAAGATGGTAGGATATGGGAAGAGTTGAGGTAGAGTGAATGTGATCAAAATATACTTTATGATATTTTCAAGGAATTGATAATCATATATAAAAATCAAGTCTGAATTCAAAATTATGGACATAAGACCCTTTGGAGAGCCTCTTGTCTGGCTCTCCATTTCTTTCATTACCTTTCAAACTTTTATTCAGATCATCTTTGAGATGTTAACCTCAGCTACTCCTATCAATAAATAGTTTTCTCTATTTGTAACAACAGAGAGGGAAGGAATAGTATTAGGAGTTCAGTGTCTTTCTTCTCCAAATAACTGGATAAAACTGCTAGAGGCTGGACCCATGCCTTAGGATGAAGTGGATAGTGTCCTACTGACTTAAGAGACAAGTAAGCTTAGCTATGGACAACAAATAGATGCCCTCTCGCCTCACTAAGTCATATATATACCAAAACAATAATGCTTATCAGCACAGATTCTGCCTTACTCAGTACCAAATCTTCTTTTTAGGAAAGTCAAACATCTGTAATTACAAATCCAATACCCTTGAGCATAAACTACCAAACCTGTCTTTTATCAGATGCTTAAGAATGCTTTTGGGTTCTCTGCCTCGTCTTAGCAGACTCTTCTGTTTGGATATCGTTTTACCTAAATGGAATAAAGAAACCAGAATATGCTGTAACAACTGAAACTCAAACTATAGAAAGCTTATTCTTACCTCAAACACCATTGCCCTGAAGGTAGAGCTTGTAGCTCTAACTATGACAAAGGACAAAAGACTCTGAGACCTTATCAGAGAAGTTTCTTTGTTTCTGGACAGTGGTTAATGCAGAAATCCACAACCGATGAAAGAATAGACAATGTGTATTGATGGAATGCACATCCACCAAGGACATAGCTATATCCGAACTCAATCCTCAAAGCTCAGGAACCATCATGGAAGAAGTATGCATGTGGAAACAGAGTGGAAGGTCTCAAAGTCAGGGAGAACCAGAGAAAAGTGTCTTCTCCACATGGCAGGTGTGCTGCAGTTGCAAACTCCCAGCTGCTGTGGTTGCCTGTGTGAGATCTGAACAAGATCAGTGCACTCAGTACTGTAGCACGGAATGGAAAGAACTCTGGTTTCCAGCTAAGGACCTCTGGACAACTGATGACTTCTAGGGGAGAACAGTCAATGTTCTTTGAGAGTGTGGCTCCTAATAAGTTGATCCCATTCCAGTGGGTGGCACCACATCCAGTTGTTTATGGGCAGCATAAATTGGAGCTAACTCTGGTCATTAAAAAGAAAAAAAAAAAAGACACAAAATGGGTGAGGGTGAGGGCTAGGGAGGTGGGGGAGGATCTTGAGGAATGAGGGGTGTGGGATATATTGAAAATACATTGGATGAAATTCTCAAACAATAGGTGAAATGTTAATAAATAAATAAAGGTTTAAAGAGTTAAAAAGAAATTTAAAAATAAAACATACAAACAAACAAACCTTAAACACTAGAAAATCCAGGCACAAGAGGGCTCTAGAGGAGACTAGGCCTTGCACCTTATGAAACTGTCTGTCTGGTGGTATAAAAATTGAAGTGGTGCCTATGAGGAATCACTGATTCCCTCTTGCTAAGGTATGAAAGGCACACTTCATCTAGATGGTTCTCGTCCATGGCAAATAAACTCAGGATTTTGCCATGACCTTTGTGAAAAATAAACCCACTGCATAGGAAAAAATGCCTTTAAAAAGTCAGGCTTGAAATTTTTATATCCTTTGAGTCATATTCTTGAAGCAATTGGCTGATTAATTCAAGAAATGTTACTTTCCCAATTCAAACATGACATTTTGAAAATCATCCATGAATTACATGCCTCAAGAATGAAAGGCTTTTCTGTGCCATTTAAAAGGGTTTTTAATTTTTTTTTTATTTTTGAGGGAAATCATGAATATCTATGAGGGTACATTTATTATTCCCAGAACAGATAGAAAATTAACAAAGTCATAAAATTCATACTCAGCTTTGCTATTGCAGCTGCGTCTCAATCCAGGCCCTTACCAGTTCCCGTCACTAAAATGGTTAAGGATGATGTTATTTTTGCCATTACATGCAAGACTCTGGGCCTTTGTATGTTGTCTTTCCAGATCTCTATACCAAGTTCTAACCAAATTATCTGTGTCTAAGCTTTGTTTTTTCTGGTGGTGTTCACTAAAAGAATTTTGAGTCCTAAGAATTTGTTCCAGAAAAATCTTACCTTCTGATCCTAGAAAATGTTCCAGTTCTTCTAATCTTATATAGTAAACCATTTCTACATCTCAGAGAAGCATCTGACTTTAAACTTTTTGTCCTAATTTATACTACTGTATGTGGGGCCTGTACATACGGGTACATGTTTGTGTATATACCCACCCAGTAATTACTGAGGCAAGCCTTTAATTTATCTGAAATTGTACAGGCATCATCATGACAACCCACACATTTTTCCATTGGAAACTGTAAATGGATGACAAAGAGGGAGTCCCACCCGACCCCTCCACAGCCTACTTCCTGGGAAGTTCTGTAAATGACAGCAGAATGGATGTTCACGGGTTTTTGTTCACTGTTTCTGTTTGTTTGTTTGTTTGGTTGGTTGATTTGAGCTCTGCCCAAGTATGACCCTTGGTATTGTGCTGGTCTATCCATAGTAAGAAAGTTAATTTGGAAAGAGAAAAGATTTAAAAACATATAGAGGTATTTGGTCGAGAAAAGTTTTAACTGTTGAATCTAATAATAAACACTGCAGATAGGCAGGGTGAGATTTATTTGTTACCAGTGATAAAAATCTCAACCTTTGCAAGGTCTGATGACAATAATAATAAATTTACATTTAATTAGCCTTAACAAATGTTAAAGAATAAGATGAAGTCTTGGTTTGATATCCCACAAAACTGTTATGAGAGAAGGATCAGAGAAAATAGCAGGTTTGAAAGATTGCCTAAGCAAGTACCAATAGGGAACTAGGGAAGAGAAGCCAGGAAGAACGGAAAGCCCACAGCTAATAGGCATTACCAAGCAGGTTAGTCTACGGGGGACTGGGAATCAGTTCCATGGGAGCTCCAGGAATGGAGTAAAATATGTTTCACAGGTGCACAATTTGAGAGGCAAGCCTGGTACTGTTTTACCATGTGCCGGTCAGTCTGCTGTTCAGTGTTCATGAGAGTTATGCTCACTCCCTGGAGCTGCCAGCATGCTCAGATAGCAGTGGCTGGAGAGAAACACCAGGCAAGAGCTTGCAGGACCTTCCAGTAAGAAGTGGTTGGCATATCAGACATGGAGAGTGGCAGGAGGATATTTAGAACATCACACATACTTCCCAGCAAGTAGGCGGGTCAGGTGATCCTTCCCTATTTACAGATCTGGGAACTGAGGTCACAACCAGCATAGTAATACAGTATGAAGACACTGGAGAGGAGAAAAGAATCTTGCCCCTTTGCCAACTTTATGTCTATGCAGAGACCCTTTGGCTACATTTTCCTCTCATGCAGAGACTTCCTGATAGTATCTGTAGATCAATGGTTCTCAAACTGTGGGTCATGACCCTCTTGGGGGTTGAACAATGTTTCCATAGGGATTGTATATCATATATTATTCATATCACATATTTACATTATGATTCATAACAGTAGCAACATTAGAGTTATGAAGAAGGAATGAAAATTATTTTATGGTTGGGGTGGTCACCACAACATTAAAAACTGTACTAAGGGGTTGCAGCATTAGGAAGGTTAAGAACCCACTGCCATAGACTATTTCTTTCTCACAGGCTTCCTAACCATCAATGGAGAATAGTGTGGTATGGACAAAGCTGGGGAGTGTAGATGTAATGTCAAGTGTTTTGAAGCCAGACTTGCAAAAAGCCATATAGAGATTTTCTTTGCTGTCATACTTTGTGATGATTAATGTTGTCATCCTGACAGGATATAGAGTCACTTGGGAGATGGGCCTCTGGGGGATTTTCTTGACTGTTTTAATAGAGACAGGAAGACCCACCTACTCTTGGTGGCTGACATTGCTCCCCACCTGGGATCCAGAAGTATGTAAGGAGACAAAGGAAGCTAAGCAGCGGCATGCATTCATCCTTCTCAGCTTTCCAGTTGTGACAGTGATGTGACCAGCTGCTTCAAACCCTGCTGCCACAACTTCTCACCACCATGGACTGTGCCCGACACTAACAGCCTAACACTGAGATCCTATAAAGTCAATTGTTTGGTAAATCATTAAAGCTTTTAAAGAAATATCCACTTATTGTTAGAAAGACTTCATCAGTTGTTTTAATCAGATGAAGAAAGGATTTCCAGTGAAGTTGAGAGTTCAAATACATGAGCATTTGAATGTTTCATATCATTGGTATATGTGTATTTATAAAAGATATGTACGTATGTGTTTGTACAGATATAGCCCACATCTTTTCATACATACTAACTTGTGCTGATTTTGCCCTAAGTGAGGAATTTGTGGAATACTTTTGTTTCTTTTCCTCTCACATATTGTGATATCATAACATGTAGAGCCTTATGCGCTTAATTATTTCCTGAAAGTACTTTATGTACATTTATGGTTTTGTGTACTTATGCAGAAAGGGAGAGAGAGAGAGAGAGAGAGAGAGAGAGAACAAGTAAATGAACACACAGTAGTCTTTAGTGCTAATATGAGCTCCATAATGGCAATGATGTAGGTAAAGGATCATATATGTCTGAGCTTGGAACATAATGTGTGTTATGTATTTACAACATATTTTGTAGTTTGTCTAATATTTATGAACATAACTCTGAGAAGAATTTACAATGAGTTAATTTCATTGAAGTGACAAGAGATGTAGGGGCCATGTTACTGTTATTGAAGCTGTATCTTTGTTTACTGGAATTAGCATTTCAATGTCAACATCCAAATTGTCGGTTATTAAGGTGGCAGGAATCTAACAAAATACTCTGGGGTTAAAAAAAAAAAAAAAAAAAAAAAAACCAAAAACCAAACCAAATCCTTCCTTATGTTGCTTTTGTCTGAGGTGTGTTTGTTTGTTTTTTAATCACAGTAATGGGAAGACACTAAGAGATGGTTCTGAGAAATGTGGCCATTGCTGTCCTTATCCTGGATATGGAAAGGTTGAGCTCTGTTACTTACGAAGAGTAAAGGCTCAGCTACAGAGTCAGAGAAAATTCCTCCCAGGAATAAAACATGGATGAGGCCTGATCTTCAGTGAACTTCTAGAACAAAGTCAGAGGAAGTCACAGGGAAGATCTTAGCCAGAGTTAGAAGCAGAGTAGAGAAGCAATAGTTAAATGATATTATGGGCTCAGTGAATACAGGAACGTTTCCACCAAAGTGCTGTTTTCCAAGCAGAGAGACCCACCACGGCTGCTAACCTCATGGAACTTACTTTCTTCTCTGAAAACTCAGGTAATAGTGCCCACAAAGTCACTATTGGGGTCGCGCCTACTCTTTGATCACTGGTCTGAGGACTGGAAACTCCAGCCCTCTTAAATACAGAAAGATAAAGATAGAGCCACTTTTGAGAACATAATCACGGCAAATACTGGAACCTGGAGCAGAAGAGAAAGCAATGAACTTGCACCACCCATCCTTCTTATCCTTTCAGATGTAGCAACAAGAGAGCTCTGGGTATGTCTGCTTCTGCTGGCACCATCCAGGTGTGGGCCTCAGGAGGCCTGCTAGATTGCCACAAAGCTCTTTCCAGGGAGTCTCAGAGGATCCAAGCATCCAGAGAGATGCTGTCAATGGGTGAGGTTTACAGATCACAGATGAGGCTGTGCCATCCTCCTCTGTTGCCCAGAAGAGCAATTACCTATGTTTGTACTTGGGAAGTTTGGGGCCTTGAAGTGAATTATGCATTTATCAAATGAACTGGCTTTGGGCCCAAGAATTAGCTCAATTTGACAGTGAGCAACAGATTATTGGTTAGTAAATAGTTCAGTGAATTTCCAGAGGCATGGGCAGTCTCGGTGATACATAGAAGACGACAGTCTTAGTATACTAAGAACCTAAGCAAGCTCTCCTTCTCTTAAGTCATGAGGTCAGGAAGACCCAGCATTAAAAGTTGTACAGCTCATGGGGGCAAATGTACTGTTTTCAGTTATCCTCATTGAACTGTGAAAGAATTTTCTTCTCAATTCCATGGTAAATTCTTAACAAACACACGTAGGCTATGACTCCAGGACATATCATCATCATTTTTCTCTCTCTCTCTGGTCATTACATGCTTGGAACTGTAGAACACACACATTTCCTTCCCAGCTCCTTTTCATACTGCCAACACATCACTTGCCCCTCCTTCAACTATTTTTTAAAATAGAAATTCCATTTCTTTAATTTCTTTCTCTTGCCTTATTGCTTCAGCTAGTGCTTCCTGTACAATATTAAAAATGAGCGGAGATAGTGGATGGCCCAGTTTCACTTCTGATTACAGTGGGAGTTCTTCAGGCTTTTCTTTTCTGGATGATGCTGACTGTGGTCTTCTCATAACTTTTATTATGTTGAGGTATGTTTCCCCTCTTCCCCCATTCTCTAAGGATTTTATAAGGAAGGCACAGTGGATTTTGTGAAAGGCTTTTGCTGCATCTACTGAGATGATCGTGTGATTTTTGTCTTTAAGTCCTTCATGTGGTTTATTGTCTTGTTGTGTTGAACCATCCTTGCATTTTTATTTCTACGTTCATCAAGGATGTTGTCCTGTTGTGTGTGTGTGTGTGTGTGTGTGTGTGTGTGTGTGTGTGTGTGTGTGTGTCTTTACCAGGTTTTAATATTGGAGGGGTCCTGGCTTTGTAGAAGGAATTTGAGAGGCCTCATTCTGTTTCTATTATTTTGAATAGCCTAAGAAGAACTGGCTGTGGATATTCTTTGAAAGTTAAGAATTCTGCTCTGTCTCCATTTGGCCCTGGATATTTTTAGTTGGAAGGCTCTTTATTACCATTGCAATCTCCTCATTTGTTACAGGTCTTCTTAGGTAGTTGGCTTCTTCTTGGTTTAATTTGGGTGGCTTGGTGGAATTTGAAAATTCATCCAATTATTTTAGGTTTTCCAACCTAAAGAAGTGCAAGTTTAAAAAAATATTTTCTTATAACATTCTAAATTTTTTTCTTGTCTGTTGTAATGCTTCCCTGTTCATTTCTGATTTTTAAAAAAACTTGGATTCCTTTTTTCTTTCTTTTGGTTATTTGGTACAAAGATTTATCAATTTTATTTATCTTCTCAATGAGCTAGCTCTTAAATTCTTTGGTTATTTGTGTTATTTCTTGTTGACTTGATTTGGATTTGGTTTATTCTTCTTGTTCCAAATATTTGAGTTGCATCATTAAGTCACTTATTTGTCCTCTTTATGATTTTTAAAAAGATAGGCAGTTAGAAGCATATACTTTACTTGTAAGACAACTTTCTACTTTTCTGAAAAAATTGTATTAATTTACTTATTTTACATCCCAACCACAGCCTTCCCTACCTCTTTCCACACACTTCCTCCTGCTACCTACCCTCCTTCAGCCCTCCTCAATCCACTCCCATGTATTTGCTCAAAAAGGGCTGGCTTCCTATGAGCGTCAACAAGCCTGGCAAATCAAGCTGCCATTAGACCAAGCACCTCCCTCTGTGAATAGGTTCCCAAGAGCCAGTCAAAGCATCAGGGACAACTCTGCTTCCATTGCCAGGAGTCCCACAAATAGACCAGCGTACATAACTGTCACATATATGCAGAAGGCCTAAGTTGATCCCATGGAGGCTCACTGGTTGTTGGCTCAGACTCTCTGAGTTCCCATGAGTCAGGCTAGCCTTTTCTGTGGTTTTTCTGCAATGTCCCTGACCCCCCTGGATCCTACAATCTGTCCTCTCTTTCCTCATCAGGATTCCCTAAGCTAGGCTCAGTGTTTGGCTGTGGGTCTCTGTATCTTCCCTCATTAGTCACTGGATGCAGGGTCTCAGCTACGGTAGTCACCGATCTGATTACAAGGGATGCCTAGTTGAGGTTATGCATCCACTGCTGCCAGGAATTTTAGCTGGGGCCACTGTTGTAGACGCATGGAAGTTTCCCTTGCATCAGGCTTCTACCTGACCCTGAAAAGCCTCCATTTCTATTTATCTTTTTCAGCACTCTCGTTCTTCATCCCCAGCTGGATCCCTCAAGTTCTCATGCTCTCTTGACCTCAATTCAACTAGGATATCTTCTCTCCCCTTCCCTGGAAGACCCATGTGCCCCCTCTTGGGTCCTCCTTGTTACCTAGTCTCTCTGGGTCTGTGGATAAGCATAGTTATCCTTTATAGTATGTATCTACTTATAAATGAATACATACCATTCTTGTCTTTCTGGGTCTGCCTTGTCTCATTCAGGATGATTTTTTCTAGTTTCATCCATTTTCCCTTAAATTTCCTGATGTCATTGTTTCTAACAGCAGAGTAATACTCCACTGTATAAATGTATCTCTTTATTATTATTATTCATTATTCAGTTGAGGAGCATATAGGTTGTTTCCAGGTTCTGGCTATTACAAATAAAGCTGCTATGAACATAGTTGAGCAAATGTCCTTATGGTATGGTTGAGCATTCTTTTGAATATATGCCCAGGTATATCTGGGTCTTGAGATAGAATGATTGTAGGTATCGGCACAGCTCAGATGGAAAGAGATCCTGGCAGTCAGGAGCCCAGGCATACTGAGTGCTTCAGCTTGAATGGAAACGTATTCAGGCAGTCAGGAGTCAATGAACACCATAGGCCACAGTAAGCATAGGTAGCACTTATAGGCCTGCTTCAGAGAAAGGCTTCCCCAATTTTAATGGGTCTGCTCCTGGGCAAGGGAGGACCTTCCCACTTCCCAGCAAGGTTGTTACAGTTCTGCTCCAGGGAGGGTTTTCCTTCTGCTGCTCTCTGTTCAGGGAATGTAACAACACTACTCTGCTAGATAATGTTCCCTGGGCTATAAGGGTGTTACAGCTTTGGTCTCTCAGCTGTTCTCCATTCAGGCTCCATCACTGCTCTCAGACCAAAGAAGGTCATCACCCAAACCTCATTCAAGAGATGTATTGTGAGGGAAGAGTACAGGAGAGGGTGGGTGGTTGCCTCAGCACAGGGTGGGAGAAGGCAGTTGAGGGAGGAGGGGAGTAGTGGAGCAAGAGGGTCTATATGGGGGGGGAGCTTTCTAGAGAGGAGACTCCCAGGTTGGGGATTGGTCAGATTTTTTTTTTTTAACCCTGACTTGGTTTTGGTTTCAGGGTCAAAACGCTTTTTCACTTGCTCTTTTGGGCTTTGGGGCTCTAATCTCAGGGACAGGGCACATTTCTTTTTGGTTCTTTTTGGGATAAAGTATTTCTTTCACTGGCTTAGGTCTCAGATCCAAGGTGTGTTTCTTTCACTGGCTATGAGTCCCGAGCCAGGGTGGACTCCCCCCCCCCCCACCCCCCTGGCTCTTGGTTCAAGGATAGGGTGGGTTTTCTTTCACTGACTCTGGTTTCAGAGCCAGGGCTACTTTGACCACTTTTTCCTACAATTATTCCCATTTTTCTGAGGAAACCACCATATTGCTTTCCAAAGTGGCTGTACAAGTTTACACTCCTACCAGCAATGTAGGAGTGTTCCCCTTGCTTCACAGCCTCACCAGCATGGGCTGTCACTAGTGTTTTGATCTTATCACTTCTGACAGGTAAAGAAAGGATGGAATCTCAGAGTCATTTTGATCTGCATTTCCCTGAGGGCTAAAGATGATGAACTTTTTTTTTTTTCTGCCATTTGAGATTCTTCTGTTGAGAATTCGCTGTTTAGTTAAGTGCAACATTTAAAAATTTGATTATTTGGTTTTTTAATGTCTAGTTTTTTTTAGTTCTTTATATATTTTAGATAACTAGAGATTGGGCCATTTAATATTTGACAAAGATGCCAGAAACATACATTAGAAAAAAAGAATCTTTGACAAATATTGCTGATAAAACTAGAACTCAAAGAACACAGTAAGATTCATATTTGTCATGAACAAAACACCCATTTCCAAGTGGATCAAAGACCTGAGTGCGAAACCTGAAACACTGAAAGTGTCAGAAGACACAGGTGGTACATACACGATATGGGAAACAGCTTTCTGGATAGAACTCCATTTGCCCAAGAACTTAGCTCAAAAATCGGCAAGTAAGACTTCATAAAATTAAAGAGTTTCTTCATAGCTAAAAAAAAAAAAAAAACAAAAAAAAAAACCCGTCAACTGGGTGAAGAGGAATCCCAAAGACTGGGAGAAAATCTTTGTCAGCTATGTTTCTGACAGGGGATTAATATTCAGAATATATGGAAAAACTTCAAAAATTCGAGAGTTAAAACAATAGCCCATCAAATACCCATTCATAAATATATGCCTAGGATTTGATCAGAGAATTTTCTAAAGAAGGAAAACATGGCTAAGACATATCTCAAAAAATGTTCACCATTTCTATCAATTACGGAAATTGAAATAGAAACAACTTTGAGATTTCATCTTACCCCAGTCAGAATGGCAAAGATCAGCAAAACAACCGACAACACATTATATAGGGGATTCAGAGAAAGGAGAACCCCCATTCACTGTTGGTGAATCGCAAACTGGTCCAGCCAATAGCCATATTAGTGTTGAGAATTCTCATAAAGAAAACTGTTTGAATCTAACATATGACCCAACTATACCACTCCTTGGCATATGCTCAAAGGACTGGGTACTCTTTTCTACAGATGCTTGCTCAGCCATGTTCACTGTTGTCCTACTATGCTCTCCCCATAGGCAGGGGCACTATTAGGAGTTGTGGCTTTGTTGGAATAGGCATAGCCCTGTTGAAAAAGTGTGTCATGGTGAGGGCAGGCTTTGAGGTCTACTATGCTCAAGCTCCACCCAGTGTCGCAGACTCCTGCTGCCTGTAGATCAAGATGTAGAACTCTCAACTCCTTCTTCAACATGTCTGCCTGCATGCTGCCATGATGATAATGGACTAAACTTTTGAAACTGTAAGCTAGCCCAGATGAAATATTCTCATTTATAAGAATTGTCATGGTCATGGTGTCTCTTCACAGCAATAGAAACACTAATTGAAATGAAAGCTATTAGTTGAAGATGCGCTAACATTCATTTATGCTGTGGAATATTTGTTTAATGCTGCAAAAATGTGTTGCATTCTTTTATGTTGTTTAACTCTGTAGAGCTGTGCTACTTTGTCTGTCTGTCTAAAATACACAATTGGTCTAATAAAGAGCTGAGTGGCCAGTAGCTAGACATGAGAGAGAAATAGGCAGGGTGTCCAGGCAGAGAGAATAATAACAGAGAAGAGACACAAGACAGGGGCAAAAAAAGAGGAGAGGAGGAAGCCAGGAGCCAGTCACCAGCCACCAGCCACACAACCATCCACCAAGTAAGCAGGAAAGAACGGTATATAGAATAGAGAAAGGTAAAAGCCCAGAAGCAAAAGATAGATGGGCTAATTTAAGTTATGAAAAGCTGGCTAGAAGTCAAGCTAAAGCCAGGCATTCATAAATAAGAATGTCTCTGTGTATTTATTTGGAAGCTGGGTGGCAGGCCCCCCAAAGAGTAAACCAAAACAAAATAAAACAACAAAATACTGCAAATTGATGATTAGGGAATGAAAGCGTGGTACAAATACACTATGAAATACTATTCATTTGTAGCAAAGAAAAATAATATCATGAACTTTGCAGGTAAGTTGTTAGAGCTAGAAAATATCTTACGGAGTGAGGTAACCCAGGCCCAGAAAGACACAAGTCACATTTTCTCTTTTATCTGAGGGTCCGAGCTCTAAATCTTCAGATATAAATACATATTCTGGAATAAGTGCAGAAACAAGAAGAAAGAAAAAAGATGACCATTGCTGGGTTGAGAGTGGGGATTAATAGAGAGGGGAATAGCAGGACATAAGTGATGGTGAAAATGGAAAAATGGGAGCCAGGAGGGAGGTAAATATAGAGTAAGGAGTAAGGGGGATGTATAATAATAGTAAGCATGCCTGAAGAAGTCATAAGGAGCCATATTAATAACCATCTGCCCATAATATACTTTAGTTGGCATACAAACATATGTATGTAGGTTAAATAAAATTTCACATATGGGTTGACAATGCTCAAGAGCTGAAGATCATCCAACAAGAACCTTGACACAAAGAGTAAGAATCTCTCTTTAGCTGTTGGTCAGTGTTATCCGAGGGACTCCAAATATATTACATTCTATCACTGATGCCCCTTTTTACATCTAAAAGTAGAAGGTAAGCCCTATTGCCTAAGATACCATGTATTTCAGTTATACGGTTGAGAGGATCCTGAGCTGGAATTGTCCTGAAAGCTTCCTCACTTAAGGCTAGCTTTCATAGTACCAGAAGGCATCCACCAAGTTTCCAAAGGAGGAAAAACTAGTCCTATTTAGCTAGAATGCCTATAAACCACAACAATGACCAGTGTGGCAGGGCAGGATAATCTTAAGGATGCAGTAGTACATGCATATCTTGGCATAAGTGGACTCAAGACCCACTCAACAAGACAGAAATAATGGCTGGTTACTGGAAACCTAGCCAACTACCCAGATCTAATGAAGTCATAGATCTTGGAGGAGATTCCACAACTGCCATTTACTAAACCAGTACAATCCCTAACCATATTCTAAATATTTGTCCTTATACCTACAGATAAGTGTAGTTCTCACCCTCATAAAGAAAATGTCTCTTTGGAACAGACAGACTGTTAGAGAAAATTACAACCAATCAAAATGCAGCATTATGGAAACCAGACCCAATGGATATGTCCTCAAAACACTGTAGTAGGAGGTTTCTGGCCCTGACTTTCAGGCCTAGCCTCAAGGTTTAGGCCCACAGACCCGCAGAGACACACAGATGCCTACAATAGCTTTAGGCTGATCGGCCTAAGGCCCAGGCATATAACTTGCTAGCTCTCTACCCTTCATCTAACCCATGACTCATCCTGTTCACCCATGGGGCTCAGTACCTTTTCTCACAGCAGCATGGTTGTTCTCTGCTTCCTTTGGCTTCTCTCTCTGGCATTCTGCTCTGTGCTTCCTGTTCTCAGAGTTTTCTTAGTCTGGTAGCCCCGCCCACACTTCCTGCCTGCCTTTGGCCAATCAGCGCTTTTTATTAAACCAGTGGGTGGGATAATTATTTACAATGAAACAACACAATCTCCCACAAAACACTCTTGCACATAAAGCTCAGAGATCCTTGTGGTAGAAGGGAAGGAAAGTTTGTAGGAATCAGAGGATGAGGGAGATAGCTGTGAGATGGTGTCTCCTAGGAATGCCAGAAACTACACCCATAAAGTCTCACCAACATTATTTTCTAACCATGAGCTCAACAAAGACAGCAGAAATAGACATGTCAGAGTGAACAGGGAAAGGCCAAGAGGTATTAACCCTATGCAAAGAATGCAGAGTGGAAGAAATAAGCTTCCCCAGGGAAGGGCACATACGGTACCAAATAGTCAGCCCTGAAAACAGACTGAGCAGGTTGTACTTCTGTATTTAGTAACACACACACACACACACACACACACACACACACACACACACACACACACACACAGAGAGAGAGAGACAGAGAGAGAGAGAGAGTCAATGACTAATTAATGAACAAGAAAACAAAGATGATATATGAGACAGTTTAGAGGGAGGAAAGGAAAGGATGAGAATTATGTAATCATTATAATCTAAAATTAAAATTACTAGAAGAAAGTTTCACCTCTTTATTGGAACCTTCTGATGTATTTCTTTTCCTCAGAAGGATTTCTCCACAACCTTGGACTTACTCTAAGACACCCCTCAGGTCTTGCTGTAGAACATCCTTATCCCTCCATGCTACTCAGGTGACTTTCCCACACGCCATGTCTCAGGTTTATTTGTATGTATTTCTTGACAAGAAACTGATCAGCTCAGAGGCAATTCATTCTCGTTCCAGACAATTCTCTTTTTGAAATGTTTTCTTCTATATTGCAAACCAAACCTTCTTTCTTCTCTGACATTTGGACCAGTTATTCTTTCTACTGGCTCATTTGCTTAGCATTCCTTCAGATGTGTACAAGATGTGTGTGTGTGTGTGTGTGTGTGTGTGTGTGTGTGTGTGTGTGTGTGTGTTACTAAATACAGAAGTACAACCTGCTCAGTCTGTTTTCAGGGCTCTGTTATTTTTTATATATATGTATGATTGTCTCCATGGATGTATGTGTAAGATGCATGCCTGGCGTCCACAGAGGCCAAAAGAGAGTGTCAGATCCCCTGGAAATGAGACAAATGGACCATGTGGATGTCAGAAAATGAATCCAGGTCCTTTGCAAGAGCAGTAAGTTTTCTTAACTACTACTGAAACATCTCTCCAGCCTTATTATAAGTCTCCAAGACTTATTATTCCATCACTAGATGTATAACATAAATATAAGTAATATAATGGATGTGTCCTCAGCAAGCAATTCATTCAAAAGTATAAAAAATTAATAAGGGCTTTTCTATAAGAACACACTTTCCACAGAACTTGAGTGTGTGCTCAAGAATATCAAAATTATAAGGAACATGGTTTATGTTTTCTGACCTTTGGTTTCTCATGTCTGGCAAAAGAATAATTGGCATTATAAGTAGTTCTGTATATTACTTGTATTTCTGTATTTTGACTGAGAGTAGCCTTATTGATCTTAAATCTTTGCTCTAGCTTGGTTTTCTTAGTTCTTGGTGAGAAAGAAAAATCATATGTGTTCCAATTAGCTTGAGCTAATTGGGGAATAGAAAGATGCACTTGATGCCAATGATCTACTAATGGTACCCTTGCCACCGTGAGTTTATTTTTGAGTCGGTTATTCCCACCTGGGTTGACGCTTTCTCCCATTGAAAGGCTTGCTTCTCTTAGAGTAGTTACAATGTTTGTATCAGGTAACACATTTTATTATGTGATTTTATTATATATCTCTTTTCCTGGAGTTTTGCAAGTAAAATTGCTTAAGAACCAACTTCTCATCTGGACCATCTTATAACTGTGCGATGCACAATATCCAATGACTCAATAAATACTTTACAAAAATAATGCAGTATTTTTCTTTCTTAAAACATAAAAAATTAGGATTTCCCAGACTTCAGCTCCCACCACCCCTTTTACATTTATTTACTGGGAATATATTGGAGGAGAAAAGTTGTTAAATTAAATTAAAATAGACAAGATGGGGCCCGTATTATTTTCCTATTTGTTTTGCTTTTTTGTGTTGGAAAGTGCCACTTCTGGCTTTGCTTCCTTTAGCCTCTGAGCTTGTTAAGGCAGAAATGCTGCCCCTGGGGCTCCTTAGTAGCATCACACTGGTTATTTATTTTAAAGCCACTTAAAACCATATCTTATATTTGACTCTAAACATCCACTTACTACCCACCCCTTGCCTAGTCTAAGGCAGGAAAATGTTGGACTTTGTGACTCCAGCAAACCCTATGGCTAAAGAGCACCAGGTGTAAGTAAGGCGCCTGCTTTCTTGTTTTGATGCATTTTCACTGCAAAATTCCCTTTCTCTCCACTCCCCTAAGCCCTTTCCTTTTTGAGATCTCTTGGAAGTGATTAAATAATTTTTACAAGGACAACTCCAGAGAAAAGGTTAAGCTTAAGCCACCTTCATATTAAATAAGTTATATATAAAAACTGCTTATAATGTTTACAACTTCAGTCTCTGTACTCCCGTGCACTGGATGGAGGTGGGGATTGAATCACACCACTATGGCTCCCAGGTCCCTCTTCCTGCCTACACAGCCACGAGGAGGACATCTAACACGCTTTGTAGGCAATGGGCATAGCAGGCCCCTGGACCTGGTGCATTCTCCTAGTGTACTTAGAAAAATACTCATGTGGAATATACAAATATACAAAAATGTGGATAAAAAACTTGGTGACAGTTGGCAGATCAGTGCATTTGTGCCTATAAACAGCAGTACTTTAGTACTCCCTGGCCTCCTGGAACTGTTTAATGTAGTCCTCATCAGCAGGGCTCTCGGTGCACTTCTGTCCGTTATTGGGAGGCCGGGCCTCATTGTACCTGCTCCAATCGCCCTTACAGATAATCCAAGGCAGAATGTCCACTTTGTAGTGGAGCTCAGCAGAGAACTCGGTGCTGATGAGATTGGGTGTGCCTGCCCCTTTGCCCCTGGTGATAAGCTGCATGTTGTCACCATAGCAACAGTGCTGGGCAGCCAGTGTGGTACTCTCCAGGGACAGCATAGATCGAATGCAGTACCGGGCAGTAGGCTTGTAGATCTCCAGCTTCTCTTTGGGTCCACTAGCATCCTTCCATCGGAAGTCCTTGCGCTTGATGCGGTCGAAGATGTCGGCTGTGCTGTATGCCACCTCGGTGGGGTATGAACAGGGACAGCTGGGAAGGTCATTGATCACCTTGTGCATGTATTTCTTTAAGAACTCACTTTTGCAGCTCATCCATCGCTCACAGCTGTCCATGTCTGAAACAGACCACAAACAAACAAACAAACAAACAAAGAAACATGCTAAGCTTGCTGGGAGCATGAGGATGTCCTCCCTTAGCATCAGACACCCAGTAGGTACCCATAACCACCACATATAGTGGCCACCCTCATCACCCCTGAACTTGGCAACTTTGTTTATAAAGCATTTTCTCAGCTCCTTACTTTATAGTATAAGAGATTTTCAAATTCATAACAGCAAAGAAAAGTCACTGATATTCCCTCACTTGCATTTAACTATTAAACTGCATTTGATTCACCTTCTAAAATTTTATGTAGAAACATGTTATTATCCCTAAATTTAAAGCATCTTCAAAAAATGTTCAAACCCAACCAGATCTCAACAAAACCCCAATAAGACTATCAAATATAAAACAAAACAGAATATCATTGCAGATCACTATAGCCTAATTATACATCTTAATACAATTAGCTAATTCAGAGAGCTGTATTGAACTTTTTAAGTAAGTGGCAATGTGGTGGGAAGTCCTCAAAGAATCGTTTGTAGGGTTGAATTTATTTTATTTCTGCCATTCTCTGAGTGGTTTAAAACAAAATTCACTTTCCAGCTGCTGGACCTTGATTATCACTATATGCAAATTCATAGGCTAAGAAGCCCCAAAGGAGAGTGTAACCTAGAGCCCAGAGGTAATATGTTTGGTTTTCAAAACATTAAGAAAAGATTGAGTTAGTTGTAAATACTTAAGAATTTATGGATTCCAACTCCTCCTTTTATTTGGCAAAGTTTGGTATTTTATTATTTTTATTTCTTTTGGATGTGGTTTTATTTTGCTTTCTTGGTTTTTGGGATTTTGTTGTTATATTAGGTTTTTGTTTTTTGAGAAAGAACTTAAGGTTGGATGGATAGGAAGAGGAGATGACCTACAAGAACTCGGGAGAAAGGAAGAATATGATCAAAATATATTTAAATTTAAAGTTTGTTTTAAATAACAAAAATAAAATGTAAGTTATGGATTCTAATTCAAGTTGTGCATTCCTGGATTTCTTAGGAACTAAAATTTGAACATATGCTGTTATTGTACCACCCCTTGGGAACAGCTGGTCAGGGTGTAGGTGTACAGCAACACTTTACTTGGACAGGGCAGGATGTTCCCAGGTCATCCTGGTCCCTTCCTGATCACTCATAGTGGTTCTCATGGTCCTTCTGTTGTTTGGGTCAAGGACATTTGATTCAGCATATGTCTTATGTTTGGTGTCTGTCAGACTTTGAGGCCAAGATGAGCTAAAAACAGACATTGGGGAAATGGTATTCAAAAGGGTGGGGACTTGATATAAGGTAGGAATAAAACAGATGTGAGGAAGAAATATAGAGTCTCACTATAACCCAGCAACTCAGAAAACCCTTCTTAAGATTCCCATTCAATGACAATGTCACACTTTACTTAAAACCTTTATCCCAGATGAGACTTGAACATAAAACCTGTAATTCCAGCAAATAAGGAGGCTGAGGTAGGTTAATTACAAGTTCAAGGCCTGCTCAGTCTGTAAAATAAATTTAAAGTAAATCTGGTATAGAGAATAAGTCCAAGGCTAGCCTGACATGAAGAAGGACTTCAGGGTCAGCCTGGGCAACTTAGTGAGACCTTATCACAAAATAACAAGTAAATAGGGGCAGGCATTTGAGTAGCCCAATGCCTGTGAGTCAAAGAACTTTGTCCTAGAAAACAATAATATTAAGAATCTTTCTCCCATCTTTACCTTTCTGCAAAGAAATTCTTTTCATTCACACAGGTCTTAGAGACTCGTGAATGCCCCATCTCCATTTATGGATCATAAGCTCAGTCACAGACCGACCTTTCTTTGTTCATGGTTAGTTGAACTACTTGTCCACGCTGACTGAATGTATCTTAACCAAATGATACCAAATCTCTCTCTTTCCTCAGGCCTCTGGACTTGGATCTTCATCTGCTTAGCTGGTGTACATCTTTTTCATAAGGGTCCCCTCCTAAAGCAGGTTTTCTATCCCCAGGATAAAAGATCATTTGACGTGCTCTTCTACCTCGCCACACATTCATTCCATTTCCCACTGTGATAGTTTGGATCTTAAAAGTCCATCAATAGCCCATATATTGATGGCTTGGTCCCCAGCTTATGGCACTACCCGGAGGTGGTTGAACTTACAGGAGTTACCAGTGTGTGCCATCGAAAGGCATCTTGGGATTACAGTCCCTTTCATTCTCTCCCCTTTTCCTTCCTGGTTGCCATAGATAAACAGGCCCCTGCAACACCTGCTCACCAGGCTTTGCCACAGGTTCAAAGGCAGCAGCCAAATACCATGCACTGAAACCAGAGGCCAAAATAGATCATCCTTTTAAGTTGTTTTCTCTGTCGAGCATTTTCCCCCACAGTGACAGAGCTGTCTGATGAACACACCATCGATTCTTTCAGGATTTATTTACTTCTCCATTAAAAAAAAACAAAAAACAAAAAACAACCCTGTTTACCTAAACCTAGACATTCTTTTGTTGCTGTTTTTGAGACAGTCTTATTATGTGTCCCAAGCTGGCCTGGGACTCACTTCAGCCTCTGAATTCTGGGATTACAGGCATGTACCACAATTCTTGGCTCTCTTGTTAAAAACCAAAAACCAAAAAGCAAAAAACAACAACAAAGCAAAGCAAAACAAACAAACAAAACCAAAACATTTTAAAACTGGAATGAAATGTTACTTCTAATAGGGTAAGTCAGGAATAGTTTTGGGTGCTTGTGACATCATGCTGATTATGCGCCACCGTACTATGGCCGGACTTCCACTTCAGAGCTCCTAGAACAGAGCCTGTTATGTTTACTTTGCTGACCACCTCCCATCATGCAGCTAGCTCTTACTTGCCTTGGAAGTCAGTGACTATACATGGAGGAAGCACTGCTGTCTAGCTCCCCTCCAGGTCCCCAGAGCTTGGCACTCCCTATTGGACAAGGCTCTGAGGTGTTTGGTTTTCTTCCTTCCTGGTTCTCCTTTTCTCCCTCCTTAGGTGCCATACTGTCACCTTGTATTTTAGTCCCATCTGGTATGTGCTACTTTGAGAATCCAAACTGATGAAAGCTTCAGTGGCAGTTGTAGGAGGAGGCAGGGGGAGCCTTCCGAAAAGTATTAAGCAGTAATAATATCTGATAGGGGACTGGAGAGATGGCTTTAATGTACTTGCTGCTTGCTAAGCATGATGACCCAAGTTCAAATCCCAGCACTGATGAAAAAGCTTGGGGCAGCAGAATATGTTTGTAACCCCAGCACTGGGGTGGGTAGTAGAGACATGTGGGTCTAGGAGATGTCGGGCTAGTTAGTCTAGCTGAAATAATAAGCTCCTGATTTGGTAAGAGGCCTAGTCTCAAAAAGTTAATATGAGAACATCTGATATTGACCTTTGGCCTCTGTATGTACACACATGGGTAAACACACACACACACACACACACACACACACACACACACACACAAACATACATACATACACACAGTACACAAAATTGGATGATTGGGGTCTGAGGACACCTTCTCTGGAGTAGATGATACAAGAGAAAAAAATTTATTGGCATCAGGCAATGGAGATCTTACTCAATTTAGGGTTGTTCAGAGGAAGCCGCTGAGTACAGCGAAATATGTATCAACTTAGCTGTATAACAAACTAATTGACCCAGTGCTGAATTCAGTACAGTTTATCAACGGTAAAAGTTTGTTTGGTGGTAACAGCGGGTTGGATCAAGAGGAATCAGAGTCTAGGAGTAGAGAGAGTAAGGAGAAATAAATGACTCTGGCCAAATGCCTGGGAGGCTGGCATAGTTATGAATGGGATCGTATGGTCGGGACATAGAGTCAGCATATTTTTCTCATCTTATGGGGAAGGGCGAGATGGGACATTTCTCCTAAGTCCACAGAGCTCTGTTGTAAGATTAGGTTCTCATATGTAGCTTGGCTGGCATTAAAGCCCAACTTCTTAGCAGCTTTGTGGTCATAAATAAGGTTTCAACTTGCTGGGCTTCTATTTTCTAATTGTCAAGTTGGCATGAAAATTCTCTGATGAACTTGGGATGGAGATTCAGGGTTAGGGGGTGTGAAGTGAACAGTGCCATGTCCTGGGTAGGGCCAGCTGGCATGCACAGTGGTTCCTTTCTTCTCTGAGTCCTAGGATTTTGTGGCTAACTCCTCTTGTCTGCACAGTCTCTCAGAGTGGGACAGTCCCTGCTTGGGCAGTACCTGGGAAGTCACAGGCTTTCCTTGGAAGGGCAGGGCCTTCAGAAACAAAGTTCAGAAGGCCCCCAGAAAATAGCATTATATTTGCCAAGGTGGGAGGCTACTGTAATTACTGTGCCCATAGGACATTAATTGACTCTTTTTTTTTAATTTTTAAAAATGTACTTTTACAGTGTGATGGGCATGCTTGAATTTGGCAGACATTAACATACTGGATTTCAACATCTTTCTCTGAGATGTACTAGTTCATGCCCTTCTATAGATGAGAAAACTCAAGATAGTGGTAGCTTAAGTAACTTGATCATGTGGTAATCCAGTATTTCCAGTCTCTCTGATTTTTTCATTTTCTGTTTTTTTCTTCCATATCTTCACCCCATGATACTCTACAACAATAGGAGGTTCACCACTGATTTCTATTTAGATTGCCCAGTAGGAAGACCCATCAGTGGACCACACAGAAGGAAGGGAGTAAAGTTAGAATGGTTCCCTGGTTCCCCTCTCACTGCACATTGTTTGCATCTTTGAAGAGCTGGACCTGTGACCAGGTGGCTCTCTCTATGAGCTGTACTTGCTCCTACCCTGGTCCCATCAGATCAAGACTAATGCCAGTTTTGGGGTCCCTTCTTGGTTTATATAAACTCTTCTTACAGTTTTACAAATAAACTGTCCTTCACCAAATACTCATCAACTGCCTACACTGAATGCACTCAATTAATTTTTGCCTGGACTTTGGCTGATATAGGTCTACTTAGTTCTGGTATCCTTAGCTTTGCATTGTGCCTCACCCTTTACAAAGAGTAAAAGGTGCTTGCCTATGAAATGTTTCTATGAGGAAACATGAGAAGTTCTCTGCCCCCCACCCCAAGACCACATATTCTGTTCTTCCATTTTATGTAAAACTCACATGTTTAAAATCAGTTTATAAAAGAAATCAGATGAACCATGTTTGCAGAAGACTCTTGTTAAATAAATAAAATTTCATTATATATGTGAGGTGAGGGGAGGTAGAGGCCCTTCTAAAAAAGAATTTCTAAACTTTCCTTAGTTTGGCTTACAGACATCTTGGAATGGATTTTTTTTTTTTTTGTAAAAATAAAGTATATTTTAGCTAAACCAGATTTGGGATCTGTCTTGGAAAATCAACCTACCTCATTTTCCAGTCTGAGGAGATGCCATAGACTGAATTTACCAAAGAATTTTTGGGGATAAAAAAGGAACAGAAGGAGTATGACTCTTTTATAACACAGTGGTGATCGCTTGATTTTCACCTCACAGTGGTTAAGGCTGGAACTGTCTTCTAGAAAAACTATTATGAGTTCTTTGATAGTGTTGGGCAATATGTACAGTATAGTTAGCTTCCCAGAGCTTCCCTCCTTCCTGACTGTCCAACGTACTCTTCCTCTCTCAAGAGCAACTTGTATCATCCATCTATTCCTGGCTGTGTTGTCTTCAACTGAAGCAGCCTCAACTTACCAGAGGCTACAGTCTTAGAGAAAGCTGCCTGTTCTTCTCCCTGCATTTTTCTGCTGTCAATACCTCCTCAGCTGGGGGATGGGGGTGACTGTCACTGTCCTACCCATCACTGCCTGCTGCTGCTCTAGCTGTTTATAATTTCTTTACCTCAGAGTGCTGACATCGCTCTTTTCCGTATTTCTCTGTTTTTTTTTTTTTTTTCCACCATTCTACTCAGATCTTTGCTCCTGTAGTTCACTGAGTAAGAGAAAATTAAATCTCAAAATAATTGGGCTAGTAAACTAAGAGACACTTAGGTCTGCCCAATTTTGTCTGAGGAGACATGGAAGGCTTGAGCTCACAAAAGAATTTTTGGGGATGGAAAAAGTAGGACTGAATGGTATCCAGGAGTAAATGAAGCTGTGCTGAAAGGCAAGCTTGCACCTGAGTGTGTACTTTCTGTCGCTTCTGAGCCAGCACTTTCTAGTCGAGAAGTGAGAGGCCTAAAACATGTACTGAAGTCCCCCTAACCAATGGGAAAGTTTTGCAAAGGAGGGAAGTATATAACAATGAGAAAACTTCCTCCCCTCCTTCCATTTGCTGGAGACTTGGTTGTACTTGATGCTGGGCCCTCATTGGGTAGTGGTTTATGCTGTGCCGGGGGAGGGGGAGGGTGGGCTCCACCTGCTCTCACTTCCAGACTCTGTAGATTGCTCACAGAGGTGCTCTGTGCCACAGCTTAGTCTAGAGTAAGAGGGATGAAGTTGCTCCATCTTGCCTGGAGTCTGCTCAGCAAGCAGGAAATCTGTTGGGAGCACTGGACCCTCAAAGGGAAAAATGCAACCTTTTAATGGGTCCAAGGATGGCACTACAAAATGAATCTCCAAAGCTCTGAACTAATATTTGGATTTAAAAAAGGGAAAAACTCTTACCGACTTCAAACAACTTGGTGGCATTAAACTCCTCACTTCCCGCAAGCAGACTCACTTCGGTGGCTGCTGTCCTGAAAGTGTCTTCAATTCCTAAACACAGACAAGAGCTCATTTTCCCCTGGAAATATTCACCACCAACCCCCCCAAATACAAAACAAATATACCTGAACAAAGACTTTTTGTATTCATTACTATTCATGGGTAGAAACTTGCCAACAGAAGAAACAGTAAAAGCAGGTAGCAGTGCATAAAACATATTAAAACTCCAAATACTATTCACAGTGCAAAATCAGATCCAAATGTGCCTGCAACGAGTCCCACAGACTCACCCATTTGCTGTGGAGATGAAGGGAGGGAGGTGGTGGGGCACTTGTCAAGGTGGCTATCTGATGAGTGACAAACTAAGCCAGAGGACCAGCGTGCTCAAGACCTTTATAATGGCTGACTGCCTGGGTTTAAGTCATTACTAGCCATGTAGACCTGGGAAGGGCATTTCATCTTTGTGTACCCCAGTATTCATTTCTCTAAATTCAGGAGGACTAAGTGGTACCCCTTCCCTGCAGAGTCAATTGAGTTACATGAGTGAAATGCAGAGCGCATCACCGAGAAGGGGAGGTAGAAGTTCATGTCTCCTGCTTTCCATTGGTTGTCTGGTGCTATTCCTATGGAAGGTTCAGAAGGATGCACAGAGAAACCCATTACTTACGCTAAGGAACTGAATCCAGTTCACTTCAAACCTTTCAGTTCCCTTTCAGAATTACCACCCCAACTTAGATTCAGAAAGCTAAATCATGGGAAAGAGGAAAGAATGGAGACTGGTAGCTCTTAGGGGTGGGGTGGGGGAACCCTAGCTTCACTGATGAGCATGACTGTATGTCCTTTAAGAAATCACTCTGATTTTGTTAGGTATCTCAAGCAAGAGATGGCTAGGGACAAAGTTGTAAGAAATATTTATTTTCAGATGTGTGGATGAGTGTGTGCATGGTATTTGTGTTCAGGTTCCCAAGAAAGCCAAAAGAGGACATCAGATTCCCAGTTTTTGGTGGTTCTGAACTGTCAGACAGGTACTGGGAACTGAAGGAGCAGCAGGTGCTTTTAGCCACCAGGCTGTCTCTCCAACCTCCAAGGGGACATGCTTGTATAGAATGATTATTACCAAGCCTAGAAGACCTTGTCTATTCCATAGTTACTCCCAGAAAAGAAGAGATTCAACAAACCAAATAAAGAAGGAGCCAAAGAAAGTAGTTATTTATATCCAAAAGGAACCCTGGAAGCTGAAACCTCCTAAAGCAGAAAGACTGGAAAGGCCGAAGCGGGCCCAGGCATGAGAAGAAAACTCATGAAGAGGGATGCCGACTGCAGTGTTCTAGTGGTCCTGGTACCCAAAAAGGAAACATGCAAAATGGCAGCAGGGAAGACCTTTCCCTGGCGAGAAATCTACTGGCTTGGCTCTGTATGCTAGCTCTGAAAAGGGAGTATGCATGCCCCTACAACCCAAAGTAAGATTCTGTCTGTGTCCACGTGTGGCTGAGCACAGACCTTCCTTCTTGGTGAAGCTGAAGGAGTATAATAGTAAAGGCCATGGCCTCTCAAGTCAGGCAGCACAGATTCAAATTCCATCATTATCATTTGTTGCTGGTTTAGGGTCTCAGTTTCCACACATGCCAAACAAATACAATAATAAAATGATGTCCCACGAGGTGGTTTGGGCAATTAAGTGAAATACACCTAAAAGCCATGAAAGTCTGACTGATACTGAATTATTAACACTCCCCTTCTCTTTACCACCATCCTTTTCAGGGATTCTCTACCCTCTCGTCTCTTCTCCTCCCCCTTCCCTGCTCTCTCTTTGTTTTGTCCTCTCTTCTTCCTTCCCTTCTCTTGATGGTTCTAGGGACTCTAATCCAGGACCTCATATGACTAGAGAAGCCCTCTCTCACCCCCCACCCCTAGATAGCCTTCCCCTCCCTCATCTCAACATCCTTTGACTTTCTATTTTTATTCAGTCTTTTGCTTTTCTTCACGTTCTTCCTGAATGTTGCTTCCTCTTATGTTATCACGACTGCTTTTGCACCTACCCATCCCAGACCTGCTTGCCAGACTTCCACCCTGGCTCATTTCAAGGAGTGCAGGGGAGATTAGTGGAGGTAAGATGTCTGCAGTGCTGACATGGAGCTGGAGCCACCACTCCATACATTTCAACCCCATTTTCTTTGCATGCCCTTTGCCAGCATACAACTCATTTCCGTCATTCCCCCCACTTCAGAATCCCTTTATGCTTCCACTCTTGTTTTGGTTCCAATGTCCTTGGTTGGACACTAGAATGTCTAGGAGTAGAAAAAAGAAGTCAGAAGCATTGGGATCAGATTTTCAGTCTCTGAAATTTCTTTTCAGTGAAGCCATTTGGAATGTGTGGTTTCATAAAAGGGCCCAAGATATTATTGTAGGCTGCATTCTGCCTGGCAATGGCAACACAGTAAAACTACAGGCCAGGGTGTGATAAGCTCTGTGTAAAGGACCAGGAGGCACATAGTTCAGGCTTTGTGGGCCTGAACTCATGGTCTTCTTTGCCTCTGTTACTCCTGTTTGATCTCTTTGACAATAAAGATTTTGACAAACCGCTATAATCTTGACAAACACAGTCAAAATGATTATTACCAACATGACTCCTCATCAAGTTATCAATTAACTTAATTTTCAAGGCACTGGAACTACAGGATAGGTCAGAGTTAAATGTTAAGTTGCACCAGTTAACATAGGAAGCCATGGGGCAACCCTCAGCTATTACTGACAAGGGTAACTCATGGTTTTCATGAGAATGAGAATCCATTCATGCTGGTTTCCTTACGAGACTTAAATAACTCTTTTCAAATGAGTTTTTTAAGTCATTGCAATCCTACATCAAAGTTCCAAACTGACTAGAGTCCCTCCTTCAAGTGAAATAAGTACAATATGGCACTGCCCTTTAGGTCACAGCCACTCAATTGTGTTTAGGACTTAGAAAATCTATGTTTTCCATCCACTAAGTCTACCAGCTATCACTAGTTTCCCATCCTGGTCAAAAGATTTATGAGGAAATGCTTATCTTTTAAATATTTTTTCAAGTTTTATAATATAAATTACAAACCCCTCCCTTGAACTTGGAAACAAAGCTCCACAATTACCTGGGCAGTTTGGACGGTCACAAGTCCTTGATTCTGTTGCGATGCATGCATAGCCACAAGAACGGGTCCGTTTCTGGTTGCCATTTCCACAGGTGACGCTGCAGACAGACCAGAGACTCCAGTCACCCTCACCGTCTGTAGAATCTGGAAGGGAGCCAGGGAGATGGTCATCATCCCCACCAGAAGTATTCCCAGGTCTCCTGTTCAAGTTGCCTATTGGCCTTGAACTCATCCACTTAATGTCATTTTCACCCCAAGGGGTTGGCTGCAGCCTGAGCTCAAAGGCTTATAGCTGTAGGTTCATGTTAGAGCTCAGCTTTGTGAAGACTGGGAAGGCTGCAGCACTGTGTTGATCTAACTCTTGAGACAAAACTTTCCTCCTTCTAGGGGCACGGGGAGGGAGATGAATAAGAAGGAAGATAGAGAGGGGACAGAGGAAGAGAGAGAGGGGGGGGAGGGGGAGGGGGAAGCAGAGGAGAAAAGAGAGAACAGAATTCTACAGAATTTGGTCTTGCCTTCACCATATGGTCCCCATTGGCTTCCAGTCTAGTTTACTCTGGTAAATTAAATTTAATCACCATCAAAGAAGTTCAGGCTGAACAAGTTCAAGGATGGTGAGATGCCACCAAAAATGGAGTCACATGAAAGACTAGAAAAAGATTTAGCAATGGCAGGGAGACTCCCAGTGCTCTGCAGAAAAACAATGTAGCTGAAGCCATCAGATGTAGGAACTGCTCAGTGGTCTGGACTTCCTGAACCACTAAATCATGAGAAATAATGACTCTTGTTTTTTTTTCAGGTGCTAAGTATAGGATGGTTTGTTATACAGTAGCAAATAGCCAACATATTAATGGGTAAATATAGAAATATCCTTTGAAGCCATTATTAAATATCTGGCCAATAAATATTAGTTGAATTTGCACTAAATGTCAACCAAAATTCTAAGTCTGTGGGATATATTATTAAGAATAGTTCTCCTCACAATGGTGGAATGAGCAATGAACACAAAATAGTGAATTATATAGTATGTTAGAAGTTATGAGTGACATGGTAAAAGAAAAGTAGACCATACTAGGCAGGGCTGAAGAGGGGTGGGGATGTGGGTACATTATCGCTGACTTTCTCATATCAGAAGTAAATATTAACAAAAGTCTTAGATTGTTTGGGGGTCCTGTCCAGGATTATCAGGTTGACAGAAAGAAAAGTATGGGCTTCAGCATCAAGCACTAGATCTCTAAAGCATGACTTTTCTCCAGTAACACCACCCCATAATAATTTCTCCTGGCTTATGCACAGCTTCCAGTAGCCTTGGGGCCTCTGTGAGTGCCAAGCATGGGGCTACAGTCATGTGCCTTGAAGGGATGGGATACCCTTCATTCATAATAGCTTGTGGTGGTTGCTATTACATAGACCCAACAAGAATGTTCTCCACACGTTTTCACCTGAATATTGGGTCCTGGGCCAGCAGTCATGGCTGTTGTTTACACAAGGCTTACTCTGAAGGTACCCAGAGCTATCACAGGGCTGCTGAGCCTTTTCAGCCTACTATTCAGAATTGGTATTCAGAATGAATGTGTGTGTGTGTGTGTGTGTGTGTGTGTGTGTGTGTGTGTGTGTGTGTATGTGTGTGTGCGTGTGCACGCACGTGTGTGTTCATAACATTGTGATAGTCTCTTCCCTAACTGAATGTAAAGCTTCTCATGGCATACCTGCCTTAGGAAGCATCATCTCTATCTTCTTTCATCAAAATAATTTTTTCAAACTTTGATTTCCTCTAAGTAAAAGTTTCCCAATCATACAGCCAACCAGATGTCTGAAGTTTCTGTTTTACATTAGGGAAGCGGGCACTGTTTTCCAATGTTAGCCTCTCTATTGTCTCCTCTGGGGCATCTACCAAGCAGGGCTCAAGAGACAAGTTGCTTCCAGAGGAAACAAAGTCTGAGACAGAATAGTCACTGCTCTTTCCCAGAACTTTGCAGACATGCCTGGAACAATTGTATGTTTGCCAGTGATGCCATCTATATGCAGTGAATTTTATTACATGTGAACATGCTACATTTTTATCCTGCACACACAAACAGGGCCAGATTTTCTTAAAGAGAGCAACAAGAGGCACAAGCAAAGATTCTCATATTTCATACCATAGAAGAGATGATAAGTTTGAAAAACAAACCTCATGACATGCAGATAAAAAGCCATGTCACTTGTGAAGGGAATAGCAGCATTAGATAAAATCCAATGAGACCAACCTTTGCACTGCTGGACTTTATAAGCGCCAAGGGGTCTCTACTATCCAGAAATCTCCTGCAGCCTTTCCTTTACATTCCTTCAGGGGTGACAACTCATGTAGGTCAATGTCCCGCAACTCAAGGGCTTAGAGCTCACTATGAGGCCCATATTTGAATCTCTGTATGAGCTGGACTTCTCGTTTTGGTTTTCTGTATCTAAATCACTATATTAGTTTCCTTTTGTTGCTTTGATAAAACATTGACAAAAATCAATTTAGGGGAGGAAATGGTGGATTTCATCTTATGTCTCATAGTTTGTAATCCATCACTGAAGAAAGTCAGGACAGGAGCTCAAAGCAGGAACCTGGTGGCAGGAACTGAAGCCGAGACCAGGAGGAACACAATTTGCTGGCTTGCTCCCCATAGCTTTCTCAGTCTGCTTTCTTAATCAATCTAGGACCACCTGCTCACAAGGCACCCTTCACATCAATCATTAATCAGGAAACGCCCTCACAGACGTGCCCACAGAGCAGCCTGATGGAGACAATTCCTCAGTTGAGGTTCCCTTTCCAATTCAATTCTAGCTCGTGTCAATGTAACAAGCCTACATAGCATAAGGACTGAATGCTGCTGCTGCATCAGAATGTATGAGAAATGATGCACCATAAATGCTTTCTCCCTGTCCACTTCCTTAGCTGCACCTTTTTAAAGGCTGCTTCTGAACCATGTGATTTGCTTCAGCCAATGGGATGATGGTAAATAAGATGTAAGCAAAGGCCTGCCCATTGTCTAAGCATATAGACGTATCTTTTTTTAACTGGAGAGAACCACTCCACTATCATGTAAAGAGCCCAAGAATGTTAAGGGCCAGGAGGAAGAGGCACTGGTTATCTCAGCACCTCTAGTTGAGGTGAACCCCATCATTGTCACTGAGGTCACCAGAGACTGTTTAGCTCCAGCCAAGCCAGCTCATCTCAGCTCATATGAACATTCCAGTCAAGCTTCAGACTTCTAAGAGAGAACCCTTCTATTGTTTGAAGCTGCTTAATCATACTGGTCTTGGTTTTTCTGTTGCTTTTGTTAGTTTGCTGAGACAGGAGCTGTCTATGCAGCCTGGGAAAGGCTGCCTCAGCCTCTAGAATGCTGGGATTGATGACATAGTTTCCTCTAAAATCTGTTGGAAATATGCTATAAAATCCACACTAAAATATGTTATCTACAAGCAGCCATCAATAACTTATTCTACCAGTAGGTGGCTTCTTGCAAGTCCTTAACTTCTCACAAATTAGCTACATAATTAATCATTTCTATGGGGGAGCAATTTTCTAGAACAACCATCATCCTGAGGCCATGCTAGTCCAGATCAGCATCCAGCAAAGACCTTTCAGGAGATTCCTGTTTCATGAGGTCAAAGGGCAGAACAAGGATCTCTGGCTGGAACACATCTTTCTGTGGAGAAATCCTCTTTGTTTCAATGACAGATGAGGAAGTTGTTATATATGTAACAGAAGACAAACCTAATTTATGGTGCTGGAAACACGAGTCAGGACACCGTATGTGAGCATAAGCAGGAGGGAGTGTGGCTCAAAGCAGAAAACTAGCCTCAGCTACAATAATTGCAAAGACAACAATGACAAGAACAAACTGTTCCTGAAAGTATTTCTGTGGCATTTTGATAGTTCAGTGGCATCACAGGGCTCAAGGAAGGAAGACAATGCTCACCATTGCAATGAGCTGAGAGCTGGTGTTCACAGATGCTATTTGTGATGGTAAACTCTTCCTTTTATAGTGTCAGGCCCATAGAGCTTTGAGGACTAGTTATAGCATAGGGGCCACTGAACTGGCTGAAACTGGTCTGGAAGTGGTCATTGGGAATCCAGCACCACCAGTCCTGGATGGTCGTGGGTACATTTAACTCCCGGGATAAGCCCGCAGCACGAAGAATTTTACTCCTTTGATGGGTAAGGAAACAGAGGCCAGTAATAGAACTTATGAATGTCTACACAGCTCAGACTCAGCACTGCGGGAGTTATATCTGGGGTCTGTATATTTCCACCAGTCTCTGTTTATCTGTCCTGCCTTCCAGCAGCATCAATTTGGGCTAAAGTTAGCCCACTCTTTTCTAAGGCACTAGCAATTCAGCCATAATGAACATTCCAAAGTCAACTCCATGAAAAAAAATGACTATGAAATATTCTGTTAAAACTACACAATGTCAAGCTAGAGAATTTCAAAGAATTGAATTCTAGTGAAGGTGGGTACCAATTACACAATGGTCAGTTTAGGGAATGGAAAGCTACCATGGACAGAAAAGTACTCGCTTAGATCTCTGTTTGAAACTCTCTGTATCATTCTCGGATGTGGTGACACTGTATATCTAATAAAGTTTGCCTGAAACTCAGAGGACAGATCCCCCACAGATTTAGCTGTGAAGGTCAGGGAGTGGTGACCCATGCCTTTAATCCCAGCACTCAGGAGACAGAGATCTGGATCTCTGTGAGTTTGTGGTCAAATAGAGCCTGGCGGTGGTGGCACATACCTTCAGTCCCAGCACCAGGAAAGTTGAACTAGGGAGTTAGATAGGTGGATGGAAAAAGTGGAGGCAGGGTTGGGTTCAGCCCTTCACCTACGACCCCCTGCCCTGTTTGCTGAGGACTGAGAGGCACTTAGTAGAGGATTCACGAGGAGTGGGCTGGGTGAGAAGTGGCTGTGGTTTGTGCCTCTGTCTCTCTGATCTTTCAGCTTTCCCCCTCAGCATTTGGCTCCAGTTTTTAATAACAGATAAAGTAGAATTCATGCAGCACTTGTATGTGATGCTTTTCTTTTGCTGAGTTAAAACACCATGGCCAAGGCAACAAGAAAGAGCTTATTTGGGGCTTACAGTTCCAGAGTGTTAGGGGGTTAGAGCACACAGCGGAAGTAGCAGGCAGCAGCAGCTGAGAGCTCAGAGACAAGAAGCAGAAAAAACAAAGTGGAGGGTGGTGGCTTTGTAACCCCAAGTCCCTCCTGAATGACATGTCTCCTTCAGCCAGGCCACAACTCCTTTTTTTCAGAGTTGTCAATGAGGACCAAGTGCTCAGATATCTGAGACTTATGAGGGGCATCTCACCCAAACCTCTACACTCCCCATTATGTAATGTTGATTCCTTAGTCTGTTGATGGGGAAGCCACAAGAATATAACTAGGGGCATTTGTGACACATCAAGTATTCATCTGAAGCAAGAAGGAGGTGGAATCATTGAGTGACAGAGTGGATCTGAGATCCTTCCACCTTATCTCTCATCTTAACTGAAGAAAAGAACATTTATTATTTTAATAAAATAATTTAATAATCATTTAATTTGGAAGTTTTCCATTGTCTTATGAACCTAGTAGTCTCACCTTTGGGTTATAACATTTACAGTAGAGGAGAAAGCTTGCTCTGACAGCCTGTGACACAAATTGTTCATGGTGATTCCAAGAGTTACTCCACTGTTAATATCAGATCTGACATAGCTACCTGGTTACAGGAAGCAACTGGACACATCCCTTCTATTAAATTGGTTTTTAGCATAGATCTTAACAGCTAACGGATACAGGGAAGGTGATTTGATGGTTTATTCATCTTTAGAAATAAAGTTAAATTTTGGAGAAGACAAGACAGCAAAGAACCCCAAAGACCCTAAAAAGTATCTCAAGTATAATTTTAAAATTATAGTCTTCCCAAAAAATGTGGCTGCAGATGGCTCCATAAGGCTTCTGTGAACACAGCCTTTATGAGGTAAGCCTCATCGAGGACTGAAAACCACATACTGTAAACTGGGTTTTGCTTGGCCCCACGTCTGTGAGGCTTTATCATCCTCATTTATACTCCCCACTAAGTTTATATTACTGGGTAGTAAACTCACCATATTCTGGTTGCTCTTTGGTTTCAAAAGTCCGGTGGCCTGGCGCTGGACGGTCCCATCCCCTAGGAACACTGAGGAAGTTGCTGTCATCTGAGGTGCTGTCATACTTGTAGTCTTGGTCCCCGCTGTTTGTCCTGGCCAAGGACAAGGACCTCTGCCACCAGGCTCGCCAGTCAGGAGCTGGGACGGACCAGCTGGGTTTATTCTCTGGTTGCTGATCTTTTTCTGCTTCAGAGTCAGGACCATCGACCACCTCTATGGTGACCTGAGAAATTCAGAACAGGCCAGATCAATGACGAATTGGTAGGCTCCAGGTAGGAAGAAGGTCTGAGAGACCAGGAAAAAAGGATAACTATATATCTTGTGAAATAAAGCTGCAATTACATTGTGAGAGAGAATGCAAGACATCCAGAAATGGCCTCCTTGAACTCCATGACCAAAAAGAGTAAGGCCTCAGATAGGCAAGAAGCTAGGTGTGACTGGGTTCTTGTTTACTGATGACCAAATTGTTGATAAGCCTTACACTGAAGGAATGCTGTCTGTGTTCCTGAGGTACTAAAAGAATAGCTACAAGCAGGGACCATATCAGGTACTATTCTAAATGCTCTGTCCATGTGAATTTATCAAATCCTCACTATCCACATCCTTGTACATATGTCACACACACTTCCCGTCAACAAGTGGAGTCTATTTTCACTCACTGGCTGGCTCACTTGATCCAGTTGAATGGAAATAAGTGACACTCACTGGGTTGGGGGAGACAATTCAGGGAGGGCTAGGAAGATGGATCAGTGGATAAAGTCACCTGTTGAGTAAGTGTGAGGACTGGGCTTCAAATCCTGAGTGCCCACATACATGTCAGGTGGACATGGTGGTCTGTTTGCCATCGCAGCTCTTGGGAGGCAGAGAGAGGGCATCCTCCAAAGCAAACTGGCTAGCCTGATTAACTGAATTGGAGAACTCTTGGTTCAAGTGAGAGATTCTGCCTCAATATAAGATGGTAGTAAGTGACTGACAAAACACCCAGCATTAACTTCTGCACGTGGGTGCACCTGCCCCCACACATATGTGAACATGTGTATACACCAGCATGCACACCACATACACATGCCAAAAAAGTGAGCTGAAGCTATAACAATGTATTGGAGATTCCATTTTCTTTTCCTTGCAATATTCTCATAGTGATATAAGGAAGCCCAGCTTTGATCACTGCATAAAGACAGCGAAGATAGAGTGAGACTATATGGAAGAAAACTGAAGCAAGGGACTCATGACTGACACTATCATGGATTTCTCCCAGTGGGTCACGCCCAGTGATACTGCATGAAACCTGAAGAACTCTTGGTTGAATTCTACCACAGTTCCTGTTCTAGAAGACCACAAGCAATGGTCATTGTTCCAAGCTATTGAGTCTGTGGCGACTGCTAACCGAGAGCTTTTTATAGATTATGGAAACTGGCGCATAGACATTAAAGGGGGCCAAAGGTCATAGGGCTAGGAAGTATCAGATGAGGAGACTATGGATCCAGAACCCATGTTTTTACCAATCTTGCCACCCTGCCTTTCAAAAGTAACTAATAGATGTATCCCCTCTTCCCCCTATAAGATTGAGGGAGCAGAGAGGCCCGGGTACTAGGGGCAGGGTAGATGCTACAGGCCTTGCATAGGTGTGAGCTCACGGCCCTCAGGACAAGGCTTTTCCAGCTATAATACTTCACTCCTCCCATTGTTCAGCCCAAACAGCAGGGTCAAAGCACATAGTCCCCGAGCTATGGTTAGAACTTGTTCTTTGGATTAATGAAGCCTACTTTTGAAATCTGTCACAGGTCTGGAAGAACACAGATTCTTGGCTCTGAGAGACAATCAGCATAGAAATACTTGTTTAAAAAAATAATAAAAGACTCATTGGGTTCCTCTGGCCATCACGTAGTTCTTGCAACACCTCCTGGAAGAGCTGCATGCAAATGAATCAGAAAAATGCACTACAAGTAATCAAGGCAAGATGTACTGGGCAGATCTATTCCCAGTTTTGCCCTGACCCGACATTTGAGGAGTTGTTGAGATACTCTGCCAAATTGCACTGGGGTGTGCCCATCCTTTAGATAAACAGCTTGAGGGTTGCTTGCATTGTACTCAGTCTGACACTTAAAGAAGCTGCCAAGATAATAGTGGTCCTGTCCTTGAGATCTAGATATGGTCTAGAGGGTGACCTTAGATCCCATAGTATATTGAGAATGTATCAGGCCAAGTCCATCTATCTCTCCTGTTGTGGGATTCTTAAAAGGGCACCATGAGCTTTAGCCTATGTTGCCATCATTCCTGAATTTGTGAGCAACCCTTGTATTCTTATAATTATGAAGAGTTTATGTGATTCAGCTTTAGTTTCAAGATTAGGAGAAAAAAAGAAATACAACATTCATGTTCTATCACTGTCTGGTGGAATGGACAGTTGCTAGGGAATAATGACCAGTAGGACCCTCATGGAACCTTGAAAGGAGAAGTGAATAAAGAGCAAGCCACTGGATGGCATATATAAAACTACCATGGCAGGACGGATAAGGCAAGGTCTTTGAATACATAGCCTTTCTCCTTTGAAGCCCCATCCCCCTCTGTCTACAGATAGAACTACCGAGCTGCAACAGTTGTCTGCAAGGATATTAAGGGTCTTGGAGGAGAGAGACTGCCAAGAGCCAGGGGAGCCAGGCAAGCAGGCAATTATGGTAATGAAGTCAGTCTCTGAGTAGAAGATAAGAGAGAACAATTTGCCCAACAGTTTCGATACTCCATTTGTATTCAGACTGGAGTCAAAAGGATTGCTTAAACAAAATGTGCCCTGCAATTTCTCCAAGCCGGGAATAAAAACAATTTCATGTTTCAAGCTATTACCGTCAATACGATTTTTTTCCCCCTCTCAAATTGCTGCTTGGATCCAAACAAAATAGAGCCCTTGCCTGGCCAGTCAATGGGCAGCAAAATAGGAATTTACTCCAAAAACTATATCAATGACTAAATCTCAACAGCTTCGAGGTTTCTTTCTTCTCTTTAATTTCTAGCCACTGCTCCAAATGAATTACAAAACAAAGCAAAACACAACAAACCTTAGGACCCACCCTTCCCCACAGTCAGCAATGTGGAAACCTCATACTGATATCAAAAGAAGAAATAGAATCTTGAACCTGAAATTTTATAGGCATCCAATTAAAAAGATGCAAGAAGCATGGCAAATGCCTTCTCAAATGGCTGGGATTACTTCTCTGTTTCCTGTTTCCCTTGTTCTACTTGGGTATTTTAGAGTCAGGGAAACCTTTGGAAAGATCTCTTAAGCAACAAACGAGAATGTACTGGAGTTATGGAGTGAGTACAGAAAACTTCAAGCTGATAAAGACCCTAGGTCTCTCCATCCTTTCTGACCCTATCATATATCCGTGAGGTACCTTAGTATACCTAATGAAAGAAAGAGAACTATTTCAAAAACTCCAGGCCTGAGGTAAGACAGAATCTCCCAGCTCCAGAGGTTAATGCAAAAATGGCTATCAGTTCTTCCCCAAATTGGTAACCCTGATCAACTTTGTTGTTGTTGTTAAATAATTAAAACTTATATTAGAACCAAACTCTTTACTCTTGCTCTGCAAAACACTGTCTGTAGAAAGACTAAGACAGACCCCCATTCTAACTGCTAATGAGCCATGGCCATCATGAATATGTAAGCTGTGTCACCACAGTGAACCTAGGGGAGTTCTCCCTCTTGAGAGGAACTTAGCTCCTCTAAGCTTTATGAGCTGAGCAGATTGGTGGGTGGATGTAGGTTAGAATCTCCCAGAAAAAGAAGGGATTCCCTCAAGACCAGAGACCATCCAGGAATATGTCTGCAGCAAAGTCTTCTGCTACCCTTCTTCCTTGACAACTGCAGCAGAGCACAGAAAATAGACTGGGAAGATATTCAATCCTCTTGTCTCAGACCTGCTGATGCTCCAGAGAAACTGTGGTATTCCCTACATAATTGCGGTTAGTGCACTGAGATTTGTAGTAGTGTGCCTGCCCAGACATTATTGTCTGTTCTACAAAATTCAGACTCAGTTTTCAGGCACAAACTTGGCGTAGGGAAATCAACTTCCTAAGATAAATGACAAAGAAAATGTAGAGACAGTTTCTAGGTACGTCTTCAGATTCCCAATTAATCTTTTAAAAAGTTATTTATACCTCCCACCCCATATGTGGGGTATGTGTGTGGTGTGCACATACTTGTTATAATTTATGTGTGGCGGTCAGTGGATGACTTTGCGGAGCTCCTCTCCTTTCACATCTATGTGGGTGGGGTTTGAATTCAATAGCCAGGTTTCTGAAATAGTGGCCTTTACTCGCTGAGCCATCTTTCTGGCCTCATTATTCTTATAGATTTTTTTTTTTTTTTGGCATCCCTAACTGCATCATCCTAATCAATCATACCTATCAGTTTCAGAAAGCTCACCATACTCATATCCCTATGCTAAGCCCTTCACATGGCTAATCTCAGCCCTCAGAGACCAATGACAGAGGAAACTGTAGGTGGAATTAAAATAGCAATTTTATAGTCAAGAAAACTGAGCTACAAAGCTGTTGAAGAACATCCAGCGGCTACTGAAACAAGAGACTAGCAGACTGAGTGGTGGAGCTAGAGTCTAAATCTTGCTTAGTCTGATGCCATAGTTCATGATGACAGCAGAAGCCTGTGAGCATCTCAACTGTCCAGGTTTATCCCCATTGGCACGTTGGTCCTTATCTAGGGCACAGACATTTCTTGGCTCCTACTCAGCCAGACTGGCCATTTCCAAAGTGTTATAAACACAGGAGGGAAAATTAGAAGTAGATGCATGTAAAACCCTGACCAATCCCTCTGAGTATATCTCGTAGCACCCCAGAGCTTTAGGGCTGTGAAAATAAGTCTGTGTGGAAGAAAGGTCTGTGGGGAACTGTGTTGAAGTCCCTTTCAGTGGAGGCAAAGAAAGAATTATATTGGTTGAAGTGAATACTGAGCTCAGATTGATTCAGAAAAGGGATATATTTGGTTGTGAATGGCTACTGCAGAAATGAATTGATGCAGTGAGTCTAATAATGAGTTTATTTTGGAATTTTTGTCTTTATTATCTGACCATCAACCGAGGAACAAAAATTCAGCCTAGGGCACTCAGTTCAAGTTGAAATTGTCCCAGTCAATTTATTTTCTTTCTTGAATGATTTTTTTTTTTTTTAAAGCAGAAACCAGTTTTTAAAGTTGTTTTAATTCTAACCTGGAAAGGCAACGTAGGAATTTGAGGTCATTTCTTTCTCTGCAGAAGTAATAGTTCTTTCTCCCCACTTCAACCTTTATCCCTCAGCCTGAAACTAGTGTTGCTGTGGAGTCTAACTCCCATGGAAAGAGGCTGCCCGACTTACGGCATAAAAATGCTCCATGGAAGCATTTTTATATATATTGGGCTTTTATAAGAATTCTCTACCCTAAAAGTTAGGAGGCCCAAGGAACACAAACTTTTGCAGATGCTCAGGAATGTCACTTTGGAGAGGTGCAGACATTTTCAAAGGAGGGACAGGATCCAGCCCTGGAGCTTTGGGCACATTTCCAGAACCTGGAGCTGCAGAGGGCTCAGGAATAGGGGTATTGATTCCTGCCAGGCCCTGGACTTCAGCTGAGGATAACTAGATGGGAGTACGGGCCAGTTTGCCTAGGGAAGAAGTACAGGAGGCCAGAGGCTCTGGCAGCAGATGACTACACATCCCTCACCTATATTCATACCACTAACCAGGAGAGAAATGTCAAGCACCCCCCCCCCCATGGGGGTGGCTGGATGGGCTAGGTAAAACCAATGGCTTTCAACAAAAGAACAGTGCTCTGAGGCCTGCATGAGGGGTGCCAACCCATAAATCATTACTACCTCCCTTTTAGGAAGCACCTTATGTTCTAAAAGACAACCAGGGAATTCTTTCACTCAAGTGTAGTAGGGCATGGGAAGGCAGAGGCTAATGTTGTACATAAGAGCATGTACACACACACACACACACACACACACACACACACACACACACACACACACACACACACACAGACTTGTACTGAGAGAGATCGAAAAAAAGAAAGACACACATATAGAGAGAAATGAACCAAGAGAACAGAGACAGCAAACACACACACACACACACACACACACACACACACACACAGAGTGACAGCATACAAGAAGACAGTAGAAGCCTTTGTTTGAATATCTTTCTGAGTGACTCACACTAAGCTTTTGTGGCCTTCTAGAAACAAAAGGCCAGAAATGGAGCTCAATTCTCTTTAGGGTAAAGAAGCCATCATATCCATTAGACATTTCTGTCTCACTCCTCTGCACCATGAAAGACCAACAGACAGGGATTATCTAAAGCACAGTGGAATAACTGGACTGTGCAGTGGGCAGACGGACATTTGGCCTTCTGTTGTTTGCCTGCCTGGCTTCAACATGTCTATGTTGGAACTATATTAACTTCAAATACATTCTGCCAATAACTCTGATATTTGAAGCCTTAGGAAACCTGTATTCTTGGCAGATATTGTGGTTTCGGGGACTCTGTCCTCTTCCCACCAGCCCCCCCCCCCCCCCAGAGCTTCCCTTTCAGAAGCACCATTGGAGATAAACTTCTTGTCACTGCAGGGCTGGGTATGGATAGAACCAAGAGAAAAGTACTGATGAGGGACTTTGACCTTTGCCAAGCTCACAGAAGCAGGGTGCTGAGAGTCTCAGTGGCATGTAGGCAAATGATGTCTACCCATAACCACTCTTCATGGTGGCCAGAAGGGATTCTATAAAAGTCCAAGGTCTCTGCCAGAGAGAACCTCATGCTGTGAGGATCCCTGGCTCTGTGATGGTGCCCTTCTCTTATCCCACCTTATTCTCTGCTACTCCACCTCAGCTTCTGTATAGTGCTTTTCTCGCAGGTTAGCGCCTTTCCAGAAGGAACCATCTCAAAAAACTCAGAAAAACAGCACAGCTTATTATGAGGAAAACGGAGTAGTTTTTTTTGGCTGCTTTACTGAATGCTTCCACGGATCTGTCATGGGGTCAGGAGAGGGCTCAGCTTTTCCCAGGTTTAACCTGTGATCCCAACAACCTGTGTGCCACTGGCCTTCCTTAACATTGGGGTGTGTCTTTCAAAGGTCCCAGGGGTGCCTGGATAGGGCCTGGGCATATGAAGACTGATGGAGAAAGCAAAAGGGCGCAGGAAGTTTGTCCCCAACTCAATTTACTACTGGATGCACAAAGATACCTAGAGGACATTCCCAAAGCCCAGTGTGCCTTTCTCCTCCATGCAGCATTCTCCTGTAACTTTACATTAACAGTCTTTAAATCCACTTCTCCAGCAGTTTAGGCTTCAACATTAAGACCCTCTCAGATTTCCTGCCTTTGGGATAAATGTTAGCCATGGGGAGATTAAGGCTGACCGTGGTCTAAGGACCTTTGAGGTGAGGGCTATTGAGCCTAGGGAGTATAAAATCTTTAAGCAATAAAAAATTCCATAGAAAGCCACAGTAGGGAGCAGTGGTGAGCAATGGTATGGATGCAAGTGTCTCCACTCTGCCATCTTGTCCCTCTCCCAGGTAGATCCACTGCTCTTTCAGAGCCACACGGCCAGTCCCAGGAAGGGCACTAGAGAAAATGGTCTGTTTTTCCAATAAATTATTACATGATAGCACTCATCAGGAATATTACTTGAAACAGGTAGTGATTTCTGAGCATGTGCTGTCAACTATGATTTCCAAAATACTCTTCTTTTTAGAGCACTCACAGAGCCCTGCCCTACTTCTTTCTGTTTTCTATTAGAGAACACAGTGTTTTTACATCCTCTGTCCTCAAGTTCCATCTGGTAGCTGCAATAGTCATTCCTGTGACATCAACAGGAGGGACTGAGGGGATATGGCTTCCTGCTTTCTAAAGTCTCCTAACCTAATATAGTGCATATGTAGCAGCCATTGCTTGATGCTCATTAATTAAGGTATGTTCTCAGTGACATTCCTTGTTAAAATGCTAAATAACCCTGATGGAGGAAAGCTGCTCTGAAGTGATATCATGCAGTGTGAGAAGAGTGAGTGAGAATGTCCATAGTAGAAGGAAGGACACACCCACTCACAACACCCACACATACATACACAACAGACATACATAACACACACACATATACCACATACATATTATGTATACATACTTATCCACATACACACCACACACAAATACAATACCACACACACACTCACGTACACACACATACATACACACCATGCACACCATATGCAACACACACAGACTCATACTATACTACACATACATACCACACACACACACACACACATACACACACACATGCATGCATGCACGCACGCATGCACGCACACACAAACACTAGAGGTATGGGAGAACCACTTAATTAAGAATGCTCTGAGCCCAAGTTGAGGAAGTCTCTGCTGCTACCCAAGCTAATAGGT
The DNA here is from genome assembly GCA_033318265.1 of Phyllotis vaccarum. Taxonomy (NCBI): domain Eukaryota; kingdom Metazoa; phylum Chordata; class Mammalia; order Rodentia; family Cricetidae; genus Phyllotis; species Phyllotis vaccarum. Next base: position 167,713,594 of record JARWLC010000001.1, on the reverse strand, counting down.
ATTTGATATGATGGTAAAATAAGGAAGAGTTGTCCTTACACAAATGAAAGGAATCAGAGCCAAGCAGAGAAATATGGAAACAGGCACATGAAGATTGGAGTGAGGTGCCAGTTAAGCAGCCCAGGGCCTCTCTGAGCTGTCAAGACAACTATCTTTAGGAAGAAGAGAAGGTACAAGCAATATCCCCAATTGGGAACTGGTCCCTGCAACATGTATTGGCGATGGGTGTTCCTGGGAGCCAGAGATCCTGGAGTGGCGCTTCATGACTACAGCTTACTAGTCATGTGGCCTTGGTAAAGCACATACGGTTCCCTGAACAGCTGCTACTGGGAGAATGGTTTTCCTTCATGAAGATGCTTGGAGGGTCAGACCAAAGGAGCTTTCCCTTGGAATGTAGATGAATGCTATTATTTTTTTAAGAACTCCTTGCTCGTGTCCCATCTTCTCTGGCTTCATTAAAATCCCGTTTTAATAAAACATATTGATCTCTCTTCTAGGAAGTTCCATCTTCACTTTTTTCCTTATTTAATTTTTTTTGTAAGTCATTTATTCCTTAGGAGGTTGTCCTCTCCCGAAGGAACTTCGGGTGTTGAGGCAGAGGAGAGTACCTTCCTGAGTGCTTTGAAGATAGATTGTGGGTTACCTGGTCTAGTCACAAGTCATGCTAGCCTCTTCCTACAGCTACCACATTTCATGACTTTCAGGGTGCATTATTTTTGTTTTGGTTTCATATCTCAGTGTCTCAAAAATCATCACAAGTGTTGAAATTTTTATGAGACTAATACAGTCCTGAGCAGGAATCACAGAAAAATTGGAAAAGCAAGAGGGAAAGACCGCAGGGCTTGTTAGAATCAGATTAGGAAACAAAAGAAGAACTGTTTTCTTTTCTTTCACGTGCCAGCTGCAGAGAGTTACCTGAATATTTGGATTCTGCCCATTGATATCAGCTTTGGAAAGGTCTGGAAAGTTTGGTAGGTCAAGGAGAAAGGATCTGGGGCTATCTCTTTGCAATGAGGGATGCCCAGTCTCTTGAGGGAATCGCTGTCTGGGGAAGGGTTGGTGGACGACTTGGTGCTTCCCTGGGACTTCTTTAGACAGAGGAAAGCTGGTTTCTGATGTGGAATCACTCTCCAGGTTGAGGTTCTTCTAAAATATACAAGCAAACATACAAGTAATGAACAAATACTTAGAAGGCAGTGGGTTAAAAGTGCTACTCTTAAAAGTCCATTAAATTAAGGGACAAGGACAATTTATTCCAGTGGCTTGTTTTAGACCAGCATCTTAGTCATTGTTCTATTGCTGTGAAGTGCCACCATGACCAAGACAGGTTTTATAAAAATAAAGCATTTAAATAGGGCCTTGCTTACAGTTTGAGAGGGCTAGTTCATTACTGTCATGGTGAGAAGCAACAGACATGGCACTGAGACAGTAGCTGAGATATCTACATTGTGATCCACAGGCCCCAGGCAGAGACATGTGCTTTTAAAACCCCAAAGCCAATTCCCAATAATCTACTTCCTCCAAGGCCACATTTCTGCCAACAAGATCACAACTCCAAATCTTTCCCAAAAGGTCTCTCTGCTGATGATTAAGCATTTAGATATGTAAGCCTATGGGGGTCAATCTTATTGAAACTACCATAGCTTGCATAGTATTCCCAACTCATTTCTCTAGTACGTGGTTTAATTTCTCCATCTTTAAAAGATCAAGTCGAGAAATGTCTCTCAGTTTACTCTTTAAGGAATTTTCTTGGGAGTTATGAACTATTTACTAAGCACCAAAGCACATCAAAATGAGAGTTATTTTAAAGGGAAAGAGGTACCCATTTAAAGCTGGAACCAACTCATAGTTTATTCTTCAGAGCCTCAACTGATAACCACCATGGCTTTAATTATAATCTTGATGTCCAGGTTTGTTTATTTGGTGTAAGCCATAAAGGAAAAGGTTTTATTAAATCAGATAAATATTTAAGTCAAGCTATTGATTACATTTATCCATTCACCCACTGTATCTCTATGTACTCGTCAATTTATTTACCTATTCATTTCTGATCAGCCATTTATTCTTGTCTATTCATCTACCTAGTTATCCATTTCACTTACATTATTCTATCTCTCTTCAATAAATAAGCCACAGCTCCAAACTAGGCATGAGATGTACTAATAAATGAGCTATCATGTGATCTGTTCTCTTTTAGAATGTATGTCTATATGTAACAAATAAAGAATATATAGACAAATAAGGTAAGAGACTACTGAAACATTAGCTAGGTAGACAGAAGAGGTAACAGCAGATACAAGATCTGAGCAAGAGAATGAGAAATCCTGAAGTGATCCAGAGGTATGACAAAGAGCAAATAAGAGCATCCTTACAGAGGAGATACTTACAGCTACTTTAAGGAGCATAAATCAGGAAGGCTGGGTATATAATGAGAAAAGCTAAAGAACCACGTAAGGGAAGGATGAAGAGACAGAGAAAAAATGATAACCCTGAAACTTAATGCCTTTATTCTTAAAATTGCAAGTCAGATGGTTTTCTTACCTAGAAACAAATGTCCCAAATTCTACTTGTCATTGGGGAAACTTGTCTAACGTAGCTATTCCTGTCCTTTTGCTCTCTCTGGAACACTCAGTGAGGGCATCCCCTCCCTTCAGGGACAGTATTTTTATGTTTACTGGTGGAAGGAGATGTGGAGATAGAATTTCCCTGGCCTTTGGGTCAGTGGTTAATGCTGTTGTTATTGTTGGGCATGTTTTGAGGTTTGGGAGTTATGTTCCAGCACATTGTCTCCACACGCATTCCCTGTCCCCACTACAGTCCTGTTGACCCAGCCAAGCAGCTCTGTCTAGAATAAAAACACTGCTGACTCTGAGTACCCGAGGTCAGGAGCAGCCTGAGACTGAAACACTGACAGACCATCTTTGTCAATCCTTAAAGTGGCAAAGAGGAGCTTGGAGCATCTCTGTCACCTCTGAAGTGTGAAGTAAGAGGTTGTTTTCATGTTCTCACTTGCCCTTCTCTTTTGCTCAGGAGATGTGGCCACGCCAGTGTCTCTGTTAACCTTTCCAGACACCTCTTTGCCACGGTTTTTGTTTCAAAGCATGGTTATAGAGGGAGCTGGACTAGTATTCTGAGGCATTGCTCAATGCAATGAATTCCTAATGTATTATTGTTTGAGTTGGGAGCTGAAGAAAGAAAGAGAGATGGAAAGGAGAGAGGGAGAAAGGAAGAGAGGATAGAAGAGAACACAGTTTTCTTCGACATAAGCCCTCTCTGTCCCAACTCCCCAAAAGGTACCTAATGAGGTTGTTTCTGAGCCTTTATAACAGGAACCCAACCCCAACACTTCCCTGGAGTATTAGAGGGTACAGTCAGTAATCCCTAATGGTATTAGAAATTACAAGTGGTAATCCCTGATGGTGTTAGAGAGTACAGTTGGATTCTCCCTGTTGGTGTGAAAATCTACAGTTGTTTCTCCTTGAGAATTTCTTGTTGTAGACTCAGGCATACAAATAACATAAGGGGTTTGGTGTTTGCTTTCTAAATGCTTTACAGATTTTTGTAATTCAAGCTTCAGCTTTATTGTATCAACTGAACATGTTCTTAACTATATAGACAATGTTCTTTTAAAGGGATGTGTTCCCCTTGGTTGCCTATGGCAGGCATCATAAAAGTAGGTCAGGAAAGCAGAGCATAGATAGGGGAGAAGGGCAGAGTCAAAGGAGACACCATCCAGCCGCCCAAGAATCAACATATAAAAGTAACACAGATAAACCATGGGCCATGTGGCAAGACAGATTAATGTAAATGGGTTGGATTAAGACACTGGAGCTAGATAGCAATATGACTGGCCATAGCATGTAGTTAATAAAAGTGTCTGAGTCATTTTGGGGGGCCTAAGCAGTGGCAGGCAGGTAGAACTCATTCTACAATCACCCTTTACAATAGCTGCAAATAACATCAAATATTTTGAGATTACTCTAAACAAATAAGTTAAAGACATGTATGATAAGAACTTTAAGTCATAGAAGAAATTGAAGAAGATATCAGAAAATGAAAAGATCTCCCATGCTCTTGGATGGGATCAACATAGTAAAAATGGCAATTTACCAAAAGCAATCCCCACACAATTCTTCACAGAACTCAAAAGAACAATACTCAATTTCATATGAAAAAACAAGAAACCCAGGATTTCCAAAACAATCCTGTTTAATAATACAACTTTGGGAGGAATAATCATCCCTGACTTCAGGCTATACTGTAAAGCTACAGTAATAAAAACAGCTTGGTACTGGCATAAAAACAGACTTGTGGATCAATGGAATCAAATCAAAGACCTCAACATTAATCCACACACCCATGAACATCTGATTTTTGACAGAGACCAAAAATATACAATGGAAAAAACATGGCATCTTCAACAAATGGTTCTGGCATAACTGGATGGTGGTATGTAGAAGAATGGAAATAGATCCATATCTATCACCCTGCACAAAACTTAAGTCCAAGTGAACCAAAGACCTCAACATAAACCTAGTTATACTGAATCTAATGGAAAGACAGTAGGAAATAGCTTTGGACACATTGGCACAGGAGACCAGTAGTACAGGCACTAAGAACAACAATTAATAAATGGGACCTCATGGAACCTAGAAGCTTCCATAAGGTAAAGGACATGGTCAAAAGGCAAATGGCAGTCTACAGAGTGGGAAAAGATCTGCATCAACCCTACATCTGACAGAAGACTGATCTCTAAAATATATAGATAACTCAAGGAACTAGAAGCCACCCCCCCCCAAATAATCAAATTAAAAAGTGGAGTTCAGAGCTAAAAAGGGATTTCTCGACAGAAGAGTTACAAATGGCTGAAAGGCACTTAAAGAATTGTTCAACATTCTTAGCCAACAGAGAAATGCAAATCATAACAGCTCTGAGATACCATCTTACACCTGTCAGAATGGCTAAGATAAAAAAAAAAAAAAAAAAAACAACAAAAAAAACCTAGATTCTGGATGGGATGTGGGGCAAGAGGAACACTCCTCCATTGCTGGTGGGAGTGTAAACTTGTACAACTACTTTGAAAATCAGTATTGTGGTTCCTTAGAAAACTGGGAATCAATCTACCCAATGATCCAGCAATATCACTATTGGGCATATACACAGAGGATGCATATTAGCTCAACTATGTTTATAGCTGCATTATTCTTAATAGCAGAACCTGGAAACAACCTAGATGCTCCTCAACTGAAGAATGGGTTAAAAAAAACCTGTGGGACATTTACATAATGGAGTACTACTCAACAGTAAAAACCAAAAATGACATCTTGAAATTTTCAGGCAAATGGATGGATCTGGAGCATATCATCCTGTGTGAGATAACACACACCCAGAAAGATAGACATGATATGTAATTACTCATATGTGGATTTTAAAGCAAAGGACAACCAGGCTATAATCCACAGATGCCAAGCAGCTAGGTAGCAGGTAGAACATAAGAGAGACATCCATGGATTACCCTGGGAAGGGGAAATAGGGAAGATCTCCTGATCTCCTGGGACCCTACAGGGGAGTAAGCAAGGGGAGGTGGGAAGAGATCATGAGAGAATGGGATGGTTGAGTTGGAGGAGCAACGGAGAGGGAGAACAAAGAAATAGATAACTTGATAGAGGGAGTCATTGAGAGGTTAGAGAGAAACCTGGTGCTAGGGTAACACCCAAGAGCCCACAAGATGACCCTGGCTAGGACTCCAAGCAATAGTGGAGAGGTTGCCTAAATAGGCCTTCCTCTATAATCCAATGAATGTCCAGCTCAATTGTTATTATAGAGCCTTCATCCAGCAACTGATAAAGGCAGAAGCAAAGATCCATAGTTAAACACCAGGTCTAGCTCCCAGTCCAGCTGAAGAGAGGGAGGAGAGATCATATGAGCAAAGGGATCAGGATCATGAGGAGGAGACCCACAGAGATGGCTGACCTGAACTATTGGAAGCTCACTGACTCTAAAATGACAGATGAGGAGCCCTCATGGAAAGAAACTAAGGCCTCTGAGTGTAGATGACAGTTTGTAGAGCCTCTTGCAGTCAGACCAGAGTTTATTCCTGGTGCATGAACTGGCTTCTCGGAGCTCGTTCCCTACAGAAGAACACCTTACTCAGCCTTGACACTTGGGGGAAGGACTCAGTCCTACCTCAACTGGATATGCCAGACAGAACTAACTCACCTTGGGAGTCTTGGCTTCCCTGGGAAATGAACGGGGGAGGCTGGAGAAGGAGAGGGAGGGGGAACAGTGGTGGGTATGGGAAAAAAACTTTTAAATTAAAAAAAAAAGAAAAATAAATAAATAAATAAAAAGAAAATTCACCACCATAGAGTGACTCCTGGATTAGCTTCAAACCAAACAAACTCCTTCAACTTTCTATGGCTTAATGCCCCTCCATGCAAAGCACAGCAGATAATCACAGTCCTATACTCTTCCAGCAAGATGGTCAAGAGTTGGGATTTATCTACACAATAAAAGAGAAGTGCAAAGTTAGGACCTTTGGCTGAGCAATGCAGGCCAGGCCACAAGTGCCTCTGCTGGGAATAGTTTAAGGCCTGGGATTCAAGTATGTTTTGAATTGAGTCTTGCACAAAATTGTGGCATTGCTCTACTGTTCCCCAACCACCCTATTCCCCCAGACACTTGCACTCAACATTTGTAAAGTATTTGGAAAATTGGAATTAATAACAAAAGGCTATTCACAATCTCTGACAATCTGAATTCTGTTTGCAACTCTTCCAAATGTAGTTATCTTGACACCATGTGATGCCTTGTTTCTAACTGTTCAAAAACTGGAAATCTTGGGCAAAAGTATTTAAAAATGGTCCCTCAAAGATGAAGTAGAATTTTACTCCATCAACAACAGAATATGAGAGTACCCATTATTTCAATGATCTGGAGTCAGGAGGATGATGGACATCCACTAAAAGTACAAGAAAAGGCCTTCCTTCATCTTTCTTAAAGGGACATGGGTCACATTGGCCTTTCAGAGTCTAGTTGACAACAACACTCTGGTTGGCACCATGCTCACCCATTGGACGTCTCACTTAAATTATTATCACGGTAAAGAGTCACAGGCTAGGTGAAAACTGTAAAAATATGTTTTCTTTAGACAAGCAAACACCCTTTTCTGGAGATGAGAGTGTAGAGATATCCAGGAATTTAAGACAAGAAACACTATGTTCCTTCCAAGATGCCATAGGATGCATTTTATGTCTGAACTGAAGTGACACAAGGGACTTACCTGCTCAGTCTGGAAAAATGTTCCTTTCTCCATAGTCAGCCTTTAATTTGTGACCTTCCATTGGCAATGCTGTAGCACAGCCCCAGTAGTCATTCTCCCTGGATAATTAATGTTGAGGAAGGAAATCTAGGCAGGTTGAATTAGCTAGCTACAGCTTCTTCATACATTCCATCTTTGTGCACAGGAATCCCTTCATTTTTCTACAAGTATTTGGACTTAACATAGCATGGTTCTAAAAATACCAGGCTCATGCAGTTAGTCGTTTGCTTCAGATGTTCTGGTTGTCTATCCAATGATCCTTCCTATCTTTTTCTTATTCAGTGTTTATTTCAGGTGGGAAGACAGCCAGCCGCCTAAAACTATTATTTCCCAAACTCGGTTGCAGCTGAGGGGTGATCACGTGACACCGACCTTTCAGTTATGGTTAAGGAGAAGTGAGGGCTTGAGGTGCTAAAAAGGAAGCAGATTCAGTTTGCCTTTGTCCTCCTCTGTCCAGCTTTCTCCTGTATAAAGAACCGACAACACTGTCAGAAATTGCTATGGCTGTAATGAAACATCATGGCCAAAAGCAGCTTGAGGAGGGGAGGTTTCATTCCGCTTACTTATGCCTTCACATCACAGTTCATCACCAAAGGAATTCAGGACAGGAGCTCAAGCAGGACAGGATCCTGGAGGCAGGAGCTGATGCAGAGGTCATGGAGGATACTGCTTCCTGGCTTGTTCCCTGTGGCTTACTCAACCTGGGGTGGCCCCAATCACAATTCTCCCTCCTGAATAAACTAATTCCATAATTAATAAATTAATCAAATAATGACTAAAACGTCCTCTAGTCAGATCTTATGGAGGCATTTTCTCAGTTGAGGATCTTCCCTCTTGGATGACTCTAGCTTGTATCAAATTGACATAGAAACAGCCAGCACAACCATGTCATAGTAGCAGCAGTGTCCCCGTCTGTAAAACCTATTGTATTTTTAGAGCTGTGACAATTATTTAAATGTTAAACTCTCTGCTCTATTAGTTTTTATGCCAGGACCATGTCCTTGGCTTGGTTGAAGAAGAAAATCCTGCCACCTGTCATTTATAGAAATGTCGATGGAATCGTGGAACTGTGTTAACTGAAATTAGCTAAACACAGAAGGACAAATATGGCCTGTTGTTGCTCATTTGTGGAAGTTAAAAATATTAATCACAATGAAGTCATGAGTGTATTGGTTTCCAGAGACTGGGGAGGTTAGGGAGGGAGTATCAGGAGAGCATAGATAATGGGGATATAAATCAGTTGAGAGGGACACAATAAACCTGTTGTTTTATAGCAACGATGTGACGATAGTCTCCAATAATTTATTGTATGCTTCAAAATAACGACAAGAGTTCAAAAAATTTCTAAAACATAGACATGATATATAAATAATAAATATCTGAGGCTAGTTATCAGAACTTATCATTGCATATGGCATACATATTTTGAATTATCATACTGTACTTTGTAAGTATGCACAATGTTATATATTAATAAAATAAAATGATCAAAGGGAGGGAGCCATGATCAGAATATTATATGAAAACATATTTTCAATAAAAAGGTAAAAATCTATTTAGCTAATTAACTGTGTTGAGTTTTTGATCTTTGTGTTTGAACTCAGTCTTTAAATGACAGAATTATTGGCAGAGCATAAGATGAAAGGTGACTGAATGCCTCGGCAACCAGTTATAGACGCTGGCCTCTGAAGCCTCCTGTAACATCTCCTTCCAAATCTGCAACCCTCTGCTGATCCCGCCTTAATTGTCGCTGTTTCTACATTCACACATTACATTCCTGGAATCTTGCTACCTGTGCTACACAGCATTTCCTTTAAATTGTACTAGAGTGTACTCAGTAGTGTTTCGGGTTTGTCCTCACTCAAATGAACCACAGCTTTTTGCACAAATAGGTGAGAGCCAAGAGCTTGGGAATCAATAGTGTACATGAGTTTGGAATATTTTGTGGTAATAGACAACAAGGACATTTTCAGTGCCTAACAGGGTTCTCTCCAAAAACAACAAGCCACAGAACCAACTTAAGGGGCTCTCAGTTAAAATAGACAATTTTGGCTGCAAAACTATGGGGCTGATGCACACTGAATCTGAAAGTGCATGAGCACGGAATAGAACCTATAAAGAAAATCCCAGGAAAATGACTATCGTTATTTGAAGTAGCTATAATTAAACTCTGAGGGGGTAATTTGTGAGCTGAGATCAAAAGGAAATACAAATGAACAGGTGGAGGGAACAGCAAAGTGGGGAGGTGAGCCAGGAAAACAAAAGCCTGAAGCTCAGAGAGCCTGCTTTATAATATTACAAAGTTCAGAGCCGGAAGGGGTACACCTCACAGCCACAGTGCCACATAGTTAATAGTGTAAATACAAGCTGGTCTCATGACTTTTCTGCTAGGTGCCACTTCGCTCCTGGCATTCTGCAAGTCAACTGGAGACTTACTGGAGCTGTGTGGTACCTGGACGACTTCAACTGTTCTATATCTTCTATCTCCCCTTTGCACTCACAACCTGGTCCTGCATTCCCCTGGGACAGTTATACTGAGATGAACAAGAGTATTTTCTGGGACAATTTCTAAGATTATAATAACTCTTACATTTTTTTTTTTTTTTTACCATTATGTTCCTTGTGCTGAGTATATTATAGGTGCAGAATCAAGGATGTCCAGTCACAACATTTTGTCACCATGTGGCTCAAACTGCTTATTGTGATTTTCTTGTGGCCGAGGTGGATTACCACAACCACGTCAGTGGCCAGAGTGGTCAGAATGGCCAGAGTGTCCCCGTTGGTCATTTGCTGCAGGCAATGAATACAAGGAAGAAAGAAGAAAGTTCTTTGGACAGCAAACCACAGGACAAATTGAGATGATTGTCATATGATGATCGCAGCAGAGGAAGAGGGTGAGAACATGGTCAGTAGACGTAGTTTTTGGAAAATGACCTAAGCATTGTTGTCCTTGTCTGCAGATAGCACCTACTTTAACTTGGCAAGAACCAGCCAAGGGCGTTTGTGTGAAAACATGGCTGCCCTGGTCCCTCCTCCAGCCTCCAGGAGAGGCACACACTAGTGACAAACTGGCTGGCTAGAAATGTTTTAGTGCTTTTCCTCTTTAAGTCTGTGGAAACTATTTCTAGATTAATAGAACCAGGCCGACTTCTCTGAGTCAGACTAGATGGCAAATTTCTGGGGGGCAAAGAAGGCTATATCTGTGATCTCTGAGTCCCATCCCCCAATCCCAACTGCTAAAGGGGCGCCAAATAAGTGCTAGTTAATGATAATGATTGCTATGTCTTGTTAAATTTTGTTTTAATTAAGCTCAGGCTGTAGGCCTCATTACCCCTAATGTAGCTTTAATGTGGGATTCTAAAGGAAAAAAACCTAAGAATCTTATTGAAGATATTAAAGAAGATATTATTAGCAATGCATTTGGTCTTATAGGCTTTGAACAACAAACAACAGAGATTATAATTAACGTCACTGTAGCCTCTCTCCTGAAAACACACTAACAATATAGCTAATTAGCAATATGTCCTCATTTGCAGCTGGACATCTGCATATTATTATCAACAATACTTGTTTCCTTTTTCCAGATTAAAGGAAGCCATACTGCACCCAGGCATATGGCTACACTTCTTCCATATTAAAACACTGTTTCCTTGTGCTGGGGAATAATCATACTTTTTTTTTTTTTTTTTTTAATCTGTGCTGGGCATCGATTTTGTCTGGAAAACTTCCACACATCTAAAAATAAGTTCAAGAATGCCACTGGTGGGGTTTCAAAAGGAAGAGCAAAAGTTCTCCATTTGGGGAGATAAAAGAATAGAGGACACACTGATTATCTTCACACATGATTGCAGAGCAGTGCTCATGGGGAGAGAAAAGCCAGGGGATGGACGAGTTTTGGATCTTAGCATCTCTTTCTCCAAGGGGCACACTTGCAGGAGATGGGGATGGGCCCTCTATGAGTGGCAGCAGTGGGTGCTAAAAACAAGCAATCAAGATCTACTAGAGAGACACCATCCAATCTGGATGTGAAGGTACCAAGGTTGACTGCCTTTGATTCTTGCTGTACATGCATGCGATGACAATCGTTCCCCTGCAGACAGCAGAGATGAAGTAAATAGCTACTTCATCAACGCCTCTATTCTAAACCAAGCATAAAAATGCAACAACTCCTTAGGAAGAATCCTGGCAGAGAGGAGACGGTCAGAAATGTGCTTCAGTCTTTGTTAGGGGATCCTGAAGTCAACCCTGGGAGTTGGCGACAGAGTCACATCATGTTTCAAGAAGGCAGGAGTGTCACAGTCCTGGCTGGGAACCAGTAGAGCCTTCTGTTTAAAGTCTGACTAATAGCTGAGGAATCTCTGGTTGTGGTGGCAGAATGCATCAGGAGGATGTTTACTTTAGGGCATGGGAGTGACCTCACTTACAATCTTAGGCACTGCTTTAGAAGAGATGAAAGATGGTCAATTCTCTGTACTGGGGCAGGAGCTGGCTCTCTGGGGGAGGGGCTGCCCAACTCTGTGCATCTTCCCTAATGCTTCTGGGCCAGATGGCAAAATGGAAGTCAGCTTGTTGCTGATTTATCTCTAATACTTCTGTTTTGCTTTGATCTTAAAACTGGGTCGATTATTAGTGGCGTTTCAAGTTATGTTTGCTCCATCACTGGCACAGAAAACAGAGGGGTAATTTTTCCAGGACCTGCTTCTTTTATGTTCTGTTAGTTAAAAAATGAACTGAAATCACCCTTTCAACTCTACGATAACATATAAGGCATAATTACAAGGATGGAAGGCCAGTGTTTCCAGAAAAGAATCTTTACTCATGTTATAAAACATCAATGGAAATATGAGGTGGAAAATTTGTATCTTCTAGAGTCCTCTTTAGGGGTAAGTAGACAAACCTAGATAATAAAGTTGGCTCTCATGAGACTGTGTCCCTGGGTACTCAAATTTGAGGCCAGACCTAATTTGCCAAGGGCTATAATGGACAGGCCTGGGCTGTCCACCAGGGGGCTTCAGTCACTGCTTTTTGATCACACTGGAGCTCAGCATCCCCTAAATGTTACACCTTGAGCAAATGTTACTGAGTATGGATTATTGGTAATGTTACAAGTTGTACTTTTTCTACAGAGAAAAGAAGACAGAGCGGTTCTGTGAATTTTAGCTATGCACAAGGCTCAGAGACCATTACAGAAGAGGGGGTGGAAAGATTGTAAGAGCCAGAGGACCAGAATGCTTGCTGCTATATGTCTGGAGTGAAAGGGAACCTGCGCCCATAATGTCACAATAATGTGGGTTCCTAAACAAGACGTGCAAAATGCCAACACCACTTGACATACCAAACAGAATGAAATCTCACAAGGTGCTCTCCTAGATAAAGATCTACAGGCAATCAATGGCTGCTGAGAAAGAGAGAGGAAGAAAAGGAGAGGGGGGGAGAGAGGGGGGGAGGGGGAGAGGGAGAGGGAGAGGGAGGGGGGGGAGAGAGGGGGGAGGGGGAGGGGGGAGGGGGAGGGGGAGGGGAGGGGGAGGGAGAGGGGAGGGGGAGGGAGAGGGAGAGGGAGAGGGGTTGAGAGAGAGAGAGAGAGAGAGAGAGAGAGAGAGAGAGAGAGAGAGAGAGAGAGAGAGAGAGAATGAATGGGTCTTCTTCAGGGATGAGCTCACTGACAGGTTATCTAATCAGTGGTTTGTCCAAAACACATGCACACGAGAGTAACACTAAATGGACTTGGTACATCCTGTGTTTGTATGTAAATGATGATGAAGAGGTCATGAAATTTTGAGGACACGTGGAGGACACTGAAAGAGTGAGAGTGAGCAGTAGAAATATGGTGTTCATAAGAGAAATTCTCAAAAATAATATTTATAAGGATATAAAGGAAAGAGAGTGATGATCTAGACTGGTGGGTCTCAACCTTCCTAAATGCTGAGACCCTTTCATATAACTCCTCATGTTCTGGTGACACCCCCACCATAAAATTACTTTTTTTGGTTATTCCATAATTGTAATTTTGCTACCGTTATGAACTATAATGTAAATATCTTGTGTTCTCCTATGGTCTTAGGTAACCCCTATGAAAGGGTCATTCAGTCCCTAATGGAGTTGTGGCTCACAGACTGAGAACCACTAACCTAGATCCATTTTTTCAGGACCCAGCTTGGAGAGGCTCTCATCCGTGTGCTCATGTGCTGGCTAGTTTTGTCAACTTGATACAAATTGGGGAAAAGAAGTTCCATTGAGGAGCTGCCTCTAACAGATTGGCTTGTGGGTATATATGTGCAGGCATTTTCTTGACTGTTAATTTTCATAGGAAGGTCAAACACACTGTGGGCAGTACCATCCCTGGGCAGGTGGATCTCGGATGTGTAAGAAAGGTAACTGAGTAAACCATGGAAAGCAAGCCATCAGGCAGCACTTCCCCATGGTTTCTGCTTTAGTTCCAGTCTCGAGGCTCATGCCTTGAGATTCTAGCCAGGCTTTCCTAAATGATGAAGTGTTAAGTGGAAGATGTAAGAACCCTTTACTCTGTGCCCTAGTCAGGGTTTCTGTTGCTATGAACAGACATAATGACCATGACAACTCTTATAAAGGAAAACATTTAATTGGGATGGCTTACAGTTTCAGAAGGTTAGTTGATGATCATCAAGGAGGAACATGTGTGCAGGCAGGCACGGTGATGGAGGAGCTGAGAGTTGCTTTGATCGGAAGGCAACAGGAAATGAACCGTTTGTCACACTGAGCATAACTTGAGCATAGAAGACCTCAAAGCCCACCCCTAGAGTGACACACTTCCTCCAACAAGGCCACATCTTCTAATAGTGCCCTATGGGGACTATTTTCTTTCAAACTACTATATTCCCCAAGTTGCTTCTTATCTTTATCACAGCAATAGAAAAGTAAATTAGGACAGCAGGTGTCAAATATCCAAGTCCTGCTTTGGATCCAGCAGGTCAATGAGGCTCAGGCAGTGAATCAGTATCTCCCATATGTAACGAAGGGTACTAAAGATCCAGGTCAAAACTGGGATTCTGATTTTGGAAGGGAAATTCAAGAAGGAAAGCCAGATCACATAGAATGCTTGTTCAGAGGCTAGGCTGGCCCTGCTTAGTTACTGTACTGATTAAGAAGGTGACTTCTTCTCAACACTTAAGGTTAACATTTTAGTTCTAGAAATCTCTCCATTCCAAGTACCTATGAATTGATTTTAAAAAGGACTGGAATCCTACCCTAGGAGTTTTAGAAAAGAGCTCGTGGAATTGTGGGGAGAATTATGGATGGAGAATGAGGCCTGTATCCCAGGGTCCACCCTTGCCTAACTGTAAGTTTGGGTAAGGTACCGTCGCTTGCATCTATGGTAGGATGGTTTTGAAGATGTCTAAAAATTCTTCCTTTCTAAATAACTCTGCCTTAAGCAGGTGCACCCTACATATAATCTTTGAGCCTGATGATGTTACTGGCTGACTGTGAGTTTGGCCATGCTACTTACTATGGCCAAAGAGAAACAACACACACAGACCCCAGAGTGCTTGTGCTTATTTTAGTTGCTCTTCGTAGTGTGCCAAGAAGCCAGGCCTAACCTGATGAAATGGGAGACATATATATAGATCAGGAGCTATATGTTCCATGTCAATCAGTTTGCCCAAGGACAGTTCTCAGCTGGAGATCCACAGCCACCCAGGACTAGCTGAGCCAACTTGGCTGAGATTAAGGAAATCATGAAGAATAATATATTTTTACGGTTTTAGGTTACCAAATTCAGAGTGGCTTGTACACTGTCAAAGCCAACTGACACAGGACCTTAGTTGTTTCTTTCTGTATACGGGTCTGTGAAGTAGGATGGGAATTTCAGAAAAGCTTTCCATCTATTCAGCTTTGATGTCCTTGGGCTGGAACCCCTTACTGGACAGTTGTCTGGAGAAATCTTATCAAAAATGTGGGTTAAAACATTTCAAAAATGTTCACTATTTTAAAATTGTGTGTGTGTGTGTGTGTGTGTGTGTGTGTGTGTGTATGTGTGTGAGAGAGAGAGAGAAAGAGAGAGAGACAGAGATAGAGAGAAAGAGAGAAAGAGAAAGATGGGGTATACGAAATGTACATAAGTGTAGGTGCCTGTGAATGCCACAGACATCGAATCCTCCTGGGGATGGAGTTATATAGGTGCTTGTAATTTGCTTGATATAGATACTGGGAACTGAACTCAGGTTTTCTACAACAGTAGTACATGCCCTTAACTGCCTCAATGAGTTTTGTTTGTAAAACTTTTTGAAATGGCCAAAGCATCAGAACTATGGGTAGCATGAATAAATAAAAACCCAATGGCCCTAAGTGCATGAAATGCAGATGCTGCTTTCAGTGTCTTGAACACCAGCTGTCTCCTTTCTCCCATGAACCCAAGACTGGTGAAAGCTATTGCAAACACCACCATTTACTTCCTTCATTTACATGTACTTTGTGAACAGCTCTATCTCCAGCCTTTCAGAGATTCAGAGTTGAGTTGGTCACAGTTATTCCTTGCACTTTCCTGACGCACCTGGATAATTCTGTGGGCTGCCAGAAACTATTCATACTCATTTACTAGAGAGTCAGGCCTGGTAGCATAAGCTGATTATAGAGCTGTCATAGACCGAATGTGGCCAGAGGTGAGGAGAAGGCTGCAGGCCACCGGGACTTGTTCCCCTCTTACATGCATGCCTATCCAGACAAATCTGACTAAGTTTTTATTCTCCTGTCTGTATGTTACTCTGGTCCCTGTAGGTGATGCAGCTGTTGGTATCTTGACTAAGTTTGGGTAATCTGGGGTGTTTGTTAGATCCCAGAGTTCTCTCGACAAACACTTATCCTGTCCCTATCATGTATCAGGCATCATGTGCTGGACTGTGGCAGTTCAGAGCACACATGCTTCTCTACTCATTTCAGCTTTGTAATGCCTTGGGCCAGCATTTCCTGGTTTTATTCTCACATAAGATAAATTTCCAATCAAAACTCCTTCAGTTAGTTGAGGGTCAAGAAAGAGAACTGCATGTTATTTAGAGGCTGTCAGAAGGCTGTGGAGAGTGGGGCGGGAGGCAGCAGAGAAGATATTAATCTGTTTACTGCTCTTTCCAGTCATATTCGTTGCTTCTCTAGTTACTGTCATCAAATAGTTAAGAGAATCCATTTAAGCAGAGGGCTGGGGTTTTTTTTTTTTTTTTGGTTCTCTGTATCAAAGGTCTCAGTTTTTTATGGTGAATAAGGAATGTCAAAGCAGAGCAGTTCACATCATGGCAGTCAGGAAATAGAAAAAAGAGATACAGGAAGATGTCCGAGAAGGTAGACCCCCCTCCCCCCGTAAGGACAGATTCCCAGTGACTTACTTTATCCAACTATACTCCATCTCCTACATCTCCTGACTGCCCAATGATGCTATCATATAATGAGTCCATCAAAGGATTAACCAATCCACTCATTAGGTCAGAACTCCCATGATCCAACAGTCTCAGAAACTCTTAGAGGTGTGTATATTAATATAGTTGTCTTTTAACCCAATCAAGTTGGAATTTAAGATTAGCCATAACATAGGTATTAGCATGAGCATATTAGGACAAATCAGTCTGAGTATGAGCAGAAAACTGGTGGTGATTTTAAGCTTGATAACTGAAGAGAACTCAATAAAAGAATGGTGTATACACTTCTGGGCAAAGAGGCCAGAAACTATCACCTCTTGGTCAGCAAAACTATTGAGATCTTTTATTACAGACCTGGTGATATATAGAAAGGGAGAGGTTACTGTTTTTATAAGGAAAATAGAGAGCTATGCATGAGAGTGGAGTTGGATATAGAAGGGTTACCAAATACTCTCCCCTGTGCTTGCCATGTTTCACATTGGCAAAGCCAACCTGAAGCCAGAGCAAGGAGCTGTTGCAGTGCTTAGTTGAGTCAATGCATAGATCACATGTCCATAAATTTTAGCAGAAAAAAAGTACAAAGTGGATCTAGAGAGGGAAAATGGGAGAGTCTGGAGAATAATGGAAAATGGCACCATGTATTAAATGAATCTGTCATTTAAGTGCATTTGAGTTTAGTGTGAGAACTCCAGTTCTAAAAAGAAAGTGGCTAAGAGGTCCCTTGCTAGGAAACATGCCCCAAAGCCCTAGTCTTTTTCACAGATCGAAATTGTCCTATTTATTCCTCTGGAGGTGTTGTTTAGCATAAGTCTTATTGTTGTTTTGAATTCCCTAACCTTCCCTGCCCAGAGTAGCACACTATGAATTAGAGTCTCACCTCAGTTCCTCATTTTCATTAGTAATGGAAAAATCCTGGCCTCCCTTTCTTAGAGAAACTCTTATGTAGATCTCATGTAGCCCAATGTATGATTTGTGCGATCCGAGAACTATAGGGAAAATTAGATCTGGTCAATAAAGGCAGAAGCTACAAAAAGGAGGAAACCAGACAGATGATGAGCAATGCACACACAGAGAAAGACACAAAATGCCACAGAGCACTTCGTGCAAACATGAAGAGAGCTACTCCAGGGGACAGATGCAACAATGGGTCCCAAATTTGTGTTGCTTTGGATATTAGCAGGTGGGGCCGTCCCATTTTATTTTGGACCTGCTAAACACACGGGCTGAATTGTAAAAATGACAGGAACCAACTGGCCACCGGTAGTTGAAGGTGTAAGTAAAATGTATACCCAAAATATAGAATGAATCACTATACAGCAATGAGAATGAACAAACTCTAGCCACATCTAACAACAGACAAATTTCACAAACATCATAGAGAACAAAGGAAGTCAAGTACAAAAGAACATATGACTTAAGATTCTATTTATATAAAGTTCAAAAGCAGGCACGACTAACCAATCGTCTTAGAAGTCAGGACTGTGACAGCCTGGGGGAGCTCGTGAAGGGAAGGGAGCCTTTGGGACGCCCATGGAGTACAGCTATATTCTACTACTTGATCTGGGAGATGGATTCAGGGATGTGTTGACTTTGTGAAAGCTCACTGGGCACAACATGTATGATTTTCACTCCCTCTCTCTTTGTAAGTTTTATGTACAGGATGTGTATAACTACAACAGCCACAAAAGAAACCAGGAAAGGAATCAAAGAGAAATCGCACATGGAAAGGTCAAGTATGCTTCCCAAAGAAGCCAGGTTTCTGTTCTTGTTTGTTTGTTTCCTGAATAAAAGAATACAGGGAGATGCAGCACGGGAGAATGGAAGAGCAGCTACTAGGGATGTGGCCACTAGGAGCATCTGCCTGGCATGACCTTTAGTATCGTAACCCTAATAAATACATATATAAGTGCCTTCACATTGGAAATATCATGTTCTTTGGGCTCACCTGTGAGACGGATAGCAGCTTAAGGGGAAATACTCTGTTTCTCTTTTCCAGTACCTCTCTGTTGTTTGTCCTCATGGTACTCTTACACTGGCTTTTCTCCCAGGCCTCAGTTATTTCCTTTCCTTCTTCCTCCTCCCTTATAAAAACATCTCTCCACTAACTTTGACCTAAACACGTTTTATGCATTGTTATAATCAACTGCCTTTCAAAGCTCTTCATCAAATGGGCATAATTAGCCATTGTACATCTGAGAAATTGAAGTTTTATGTCCAGTTAAATTTGTCCACTTCATCAAAGGTCAGGAGGGCCTTTGACTGTGTTAAGTCCCATACCATTCATGTCACTATTATCAATAGATATAGCTTTCCAGGATGGCCATGATGTAGCTTTCAGGATTCACAGCTGAGTGACATTATTGATGTCTTTTCTCCATCAGCCGCCAGCATAGGACTTTCCAGAACTGTGAACACTAGCCCTCAGGGAAAACGCTTTAAGGCTAATATCAGCCTGGTTTCTCTACATACTTTGACAAAAGCACCAGGTCTCTCTAGCAATGTCTTACAATCAAGTTCCGGAGAGAAACCAAGAACAGTATCAGTAACCTATACAGTTTTGGGATCTATGGGAACCCCACTGACCCCTTCAAAGTTCAGGGGTTTTTGTGAGATTGCCGTGAGAACAAAGTTGTGTGACTAAGTCACTCACAGACATCCGTGAAAATCAAAGAGCTAGCAAAGAGAAGAAAAGAGTATTTGGGGACAAGCCTGGAACTCTGCACCTGAGCTGACCCACCTGCATCCCTCTTCATCAGTAGAGGCTGGTAACCTATGGCCCAGCCTTTTCTCTGCATTCTAACAGGTTTTTGACACTGTGATCACTGGAAAAGGTATTTGATATTCACTAACAGAAGCTTCCTTCTGACAATTTTGTTGGCCTTCATCTGCAAGTGGCTGGCTAGACTTAACACAGTATAAGGGTGAGTTAGATTAGCCATGGCAAGTTTCTCAAATCCATTCCTATTCACTGGCAACAGAAAGAACATTTTAACAATTTCCCAACTCCTCTGCTACCATCCTGGTCCAGGTAATATTCCTTTCCTCTTTTTAAATGTCATTTTCAGAGACAACAGATCTTCCTGGTCACCCATGATGCCTTACTATCCTCAGAGCAGAGCAATCTCTATCTTGGGGAGCTCAACTGTACTCTCTTGTAAAAGGATTATCCCAGTTAAGCTTGTAGACTTGGTTGTTTACAACCTCTCACATAGAGGCAGAGGGCCAAAAGACCCCTCACCTGTGTATCCAGCTGCTCTCTACCACCTGTTATATACAACTCAGCTTCAATTGTATGTGGCTATGGAAAGGAGGGGCTTTACTATAAAGCTACAGGGAAGTACTCATCTCTGTTGGGTGAAGGCTTTCCAGGTGCTGCTTGTTGGGGTGGGAGACAGACAGACAGACAGACAGACAGACAGACAGACAGACAGACACACACACACACACACACACATACACACACACACACACACACACACACACACACACACACACACACACACACACACACACACACACACACACACACACACACACACCCTATAAGCAACCCCCTCATCTATGCTCTGGAAGGAAGCCTAATACTCATTGGTTCCCCCATAGTAAACTTTGATGAAATTATGCTTCAGTTTGTCTTTTAGATCTTGGAAGAAGGGATAGATATTGCCCCTGTCTCCCCTCTGGGAAGCAATTTTAACAATATCACAATATTATAATTAGTGGCCCCTCCCAACCCCTCAGTAATTCCCTTATCTTTCTGCCTATTTTCTCTGAAGATATTTTTACTAAAAGCTAATATTTTATGGGCTGCCCTATTTGTGATAGTTCCCATCAGAGTATCAGTTCCTTAAAGCACATAATAGATTTTGTTTTGTAACTTTATATACCTAGTCCTTAGCCAGGCATCTGACACACAATAGGCCCTCACTAAATGTCCTCTGTATGAATAAATGGACCATGGAATAGACAGAGAAATGGAAAAATGGATTAAGGATAGAAGGAAGGAATGAACAGACCAGGGTTTGAAGGCTGATAGGTGTGGGCATGGTTGAATTATCCTGTTATCTATGGAACAGAATTTGGGTGGAAGGATGAGGTTTTCTTAACGAGGTAGGACATAGTCTTTTCCTATTTTTCTGTGTCATGACTCCAAGACCAGGTATAACAGCATAGTCAAGTGATATCACGATCAGTGTCCCTTTTTCCTAGAGGGACAGAAAAAATTACTATGGAAGGAACAGGGGCTACTGCTTCTGTCTAAATCATACCCAACATGCAGCTAGTGCCTAGAAGAACAGCCCTAGTAGAGGAACAGGGGATGGCAGGGTTTGAGATGTTCAAAAGATATATATGCACAGTTGTATATTTATAAATGTATGCATTTAAGCACGTAGAATATGTATTTGCATACATATATCTATGAATGTTAACACATTTATATATGCAGATAACAATATCTATGCTTTACTAATTTTTGTTTTAACATTTAATTTTAAGATAACTGAAATAGCCTTCCCTGACTGATAGACTGTCTTGCTATATAGCCCAGGCTGATCTTGAATTTATAGTCCTCTGTGGTGATATGTTTTATATTTAATAAAATCGGTCTGGAATATCAGAGAACAGATCCATTCACAGACAAGCCAGGAGGATCAGAGAGTGGTAACTCATGCCTTTAATCCCATAACTCCAGAGACAGTGATCTTTCTGTGTTTCTGTGAGTTCAAGGCCAAATCACAGTAGCACACATCTTTAATCTTGACTCTATAATTATGAGGCAGAGTTGATACCTGAAGTGAAACAACTGGGTGAAGAAGGCATTTAAGGAGGCATAGGCAGGGGGCATGGTATTCTGTAGAAGGGACAAAGAGCCAGGCAGAGGTGGCACACGTCATTAGTCCCAGCACTTTGGAGGCAGTGGCAGCGAGTTTGAGGCCAGCCTGGTCTACAAAGCAAGTTCCAGGACAGCCAGGACTGTTACATAGAAAAAAACCCTGTCTCAAAAAAAAAAAAAAAATGAGGGGTAGGGTTGGAGAGATGGCTTTGTTCTCTGATATTCCTGGTTGATTTTATTAAATATAAAACATATCACCACAGTCTTTCTTCTTTAGTCTCTGAAATCCTCAGATTAGAGTCATACCCTACCATGTCCATGCCCTAATCCATAGTTTTCTTAACATTCCAGAAAACCTGGAAACCTCAAGTTATCACTTTTAACCCAGCTGTTCTAAAAGCAGCACCAGTATCATCTGGACATGTGTTAGAATGCTTACTCTCAGACCTTCATGAAATTAGAGTTTCAAGTTGGGGTTCCTACAAGAAGTCTGGTAATCCTGCTGCAGACTCCTGCCTAATGAACTCTGCTTGCTCCTGGAGAAGGAACAGGTGGCCAGGGACCAGTTAAGACATTATTCTTCCAGGACACACTATAGCAAAGGGATGGGGCTGCTAGAATATGAAAGACTCTCAAGCTGTTGGAGTGCTTTATCTTGTGAAAATATAATCAAACAAACAGTGAAGAAACACAAGCTATTAAGCCCAGCCAGGGTAAGACACTCTGAACTGTTACTCATTGCTTAAGGATCCCTGATAATGCCCCTCAAGGTAAGAGATCACAATCTGTAAAGACAGAGAGTGAACTCATCTCTGCTTATTCTTAGTGTCAACATAATCTGGCCTTTCTGGGAAGGTTTAGGTAGCATGAACTCCATACAAGGCATCAAAGTGCCGCCAGCCTCCTCCATCCTGTGCATCTTTCTCTATGAAGACCCCAGGTCCCAAAGAAGGACAGGCATGCCTTCACACAGCTACTGAGAAGGAGAGCCGTTCCTACCTTGCCTAGAGGTACCAGATTACGAGGGTCCTGGGGCCTCAGACAGGCTAAGAAGAGAAAATGATCTGCCAGGACATGACAAAGATGGAAATGAACTGGTAGGAGACAGAAGAAAGCCATGAAGATTACCTTTTGGTGTCCTAAGCTTCACAGACAAGGACAAATTATGCCAAGAACCAGTCCCAGGAAATGCTCTTGCCAAAGAGATTGCACAGGCCCCAACTTGGTGCCAACTGTGGTCCCCTCTTTCAGCAGATTCATAACTTACCCTGCAAAAATACCCTTTTCTGGTTCCAGCTCAGACTCTCCTACTTATTTTCCTGGTCTGTAGATACAAAGACTGGCCTTTTAGATAGAGCCAGGCCCATTTTTTTTTTAAACCAATGTCCTAGGTATTCAATTACTAAGAGCTGAACTCCCAGCTTCAAATGTTCACCCTCCCCAGTGGTCCACAGAAAAGTCCCACGGTAAACAAAAGTTCTGCCACACAGCATGTCATACACACTTATGAATGGCTTCTTTCAAACTCCCAACATTTGAAAACAGGCCTGAGAAGTTCAGAAGATAGAGTTTGTTGCAAGTGAATTCATTTGCTCTCTGACCAAAGTAAATATATTTCTAACTCTTTTTATTTGTTAGTTTTACAGAACATCATATGACCCTGCCCCTACACATCCCACACTGGTCCCCTCTCACTCACTCCCTGTACCTCACTTTCTCTCACATCAGGTCATGATCCCAGGCTTTGAGCTCAGCTCACAGAGGATCCTTTTTCTCTGGAATTCGTGCCCCCCACCCCCAAAGTGGAATTTCTCCTATTCCAGGTCTTGAACAAAGATTCCAACGCGCATGTTTGATCTCTTCACGCTCCATTTTCATCAGCCCTTCACACTCTCCATCACTTAGAAAAATACAAACAGCACGGTTCAGTTTTAAGGTTAAGAACTGACAGTCTCCATAAACATTTTAATAATAAAAGCTGATTTATCCACTGCCAGAACCTGGTGTCTGTGGAAGGCAGGCGAGATAGAATGAAGGCAGGCACTGGGAAATGGAAGCCTTCAATGTCAGAACAAGTAAAAGACACGCCAGCGTTTCACTGGCAAAGACTGACCCAGTTGATCCACCTCTGAGTAACTGAGTATATTATCGGACAGGTAAGAAAATCCCAGAAGGAGAAGAGCTCGGACATAAATTCCTCATTCATGGAGGAACAACAGTCATAAGTTAGACATTGCCAGGGAAAAAACAGAAAATACAGACTAGAAGAGGCTATTAAATTCATTCTTGGGATGTTTTAATTTGTGTGAGAGAGCCAGAAAAGAAGGCCCAAAACTTAAGCCACACTTACATTCAACCATCCCAATGATTAAGAGCTGAAATCATCTAATTAGCTAGGATTTGTTTTGATGGTGTGTGGGCAGATGAGCTACAGGACTCTTTTTCACGTATTCAGTTAATTACTGGGAGCTAATGATGCAAGGGCTGGGGATTCAATGGGAAGCAAGACAAACATGGTCCTTTTCCTCATGTTGCAGTCAGCAGCAGCCAAAATGGTGGTGTGGATCTTCTATTCTAGGTAAGTCGGAAGCTGCTTAAATCAGGGTGTCTTCGGTAGGATTCTAGGTAAAACTAAAGCTGCTTAAATCAGGGTGTCCTTAGTAAGGACCTACAAGACTAGTAGAAATTTAAAAACATCTCAGGATTGTTAGCTGATTTTCTTAACCTCTTGACCTGTGAGCCAAAGCCTTGCAGTGAATTCCTCTTCCCATGACCGGCCCTCGTCACACTCTGTTTTCCATACCTCCACATGCCCACAAAGACTCCATTCCAGTGTCTTCAGAACAAGTGGGAAGTTCCCTGAAAGATAATTCAGTGCTGAGGTCAATGAAAAGGCATTCCTGACCCAAAGTATTTGGTAACATCCTTGAAGGGTGTTAAGGATAGCTTTTTCTTGTCTACCCTAAACTGATGCACAGTACTCTGAGCTTTACCTGATATAGCCCAGGCCATCTCAGAACCCTTAGGTCCCTGAACACTCTCTACACTATAGTCCTTTCATGGATCCTGGGAGCAGAAGCTCATCAGGTTTAATCTCCAAGTTTCTTTGTTAAGGGAAGAAAAAAAGGAAGCATGCTTTCCAGCCTTGCCTCCAGTCTCCTGAAGCTTCACTATCCCATTCTTCTGTAAGCTATGAGAAAAATCCATTCCAAACTTTCTTGGGACTACTTCTGGATTTTCATTCATTTATAAAGGACACATTCTTTTTTTAAAAGGCCCCTGGAATTTTTGAAGAGGAAAATAAAAGAAAGAGACAAAGAAATGAACCAACTTTGAAGTTTCAATAAATGTGCCAGAAAAAGATATTCCCCCCACACACCAATGGTTCCTGAGAACAGTTTCACGAGAAATAGTTCCCTTTACTTCCCACTGTGTTTTCTGCAGGGTGAAATGGTCCTCACTTCAACCACTGAGCCTGCCACTTGGCCAACCCAATGGCATTCCACTGTAGAGATTAAAACCAACCTTATGATTGTGGTATAAATAATAAAGAGCCCGGCAGGGTTTCCTTCCAAAATGAAAGCTCATTTATTTTCCGAGGTGTATAATTTGGTTGTAAATGTTTCCTTTGGGTCAAAACATCCCAAATTGGGTTTTTGCCTGGAACATATCACTACTTTGTGGGAAAAGAATGGACCCCGTGTGGTCCCACTGTGCCTCTCTATTCAGGACACAATGGGGTTCAAGATGATCTTCTGTTGCTTCATATCTGGCAACAGTCATCATTGGACTGGCTCAGGAGGTCCTGGACTTCATTAGCACAACAACCTCCAGACCCAGATCCATCTGTGAGAAGGGCAGACTCACCACCAGTTTGCACTGACACCTGCTTCTCTATCTCTCAGTGAGGGGGAGAGTGGATCACCATGCTTTCTGTGGCACTTGGATTTTCTTCTAAGTTTTTGTGTCCCTATTCTATATTTTCAAAATTCATCCTAAAACACTCCACCAAGAAATGACTAATATTTGGATTAAAACAAAGCCAGATTCTTTCCAGGGCTTCTGGGCTGACCACATGTATTTGGAGCCAGAATTAAGCCCAAGTAGTTTAACTAATCTCACCCAAATAGAAATAGCCATTTTTTCCTACATAAGGAACAGCTCTCTCTACCTGCTATTTTCCTGTTGACTAACTGCCTCTTGTCATATTCTTTTATGGCGTTTTCCATTTGCGTCTTTAGGTTAAAGTCACTGCTAAGATTTGCAGATAAAATATGTTCATTCTACTGTTTCCTTCTGTACAATGTAGCAGATCAGGCAAAACAAAGAACCATCGATCAAGGAAATGAGTCAAAAATCATCATTTGAGTATGGAGTGGGTAGATGAATATACATGCATAAAACTGTCAGAATGAGAGCCATTATGAGGCCCACATATTAACATATATATCAGAGGAGGGAGGGAGGGAGGGAGGGAGGGAGGGAGGGAGAGAGAGAGAGAGAGAGAGAGAGAGAGAGAGAGAGAGAGAGAGAGAGAGAGAGAGAGAGAGCGCGCATGCGTGCAAGATAAAAAAACGCCTGATCATGTGTTACCCTTTCAGACTATTTCAGATTTCAGATTGTTGTCCGACTGCTATGATTGGGATGGAGAAGTAGACAAGAGGTGGGAAAATAAAGTCAGTCCACTCTAACAAGGGCACACAGAAAACAGGAGAAATTGGTGGTATGGGGACTGGCTCAAGACAGAAGTTCATGATCCATCAACTGTCAAAATTCTATCAAATTTTCCAGTTGATCACATTCCTTGGAAATAGTTCTTGCTAGCCACACAATTTATGCTCAGCATTTTGGAATAATCACTTACTGTTGGATATCCTAGTTCATGCAGAAATAACAAGCCATGCCATGAAAGGAGATGCAAGTGAAGAAATGCTATGGAATGAAGGATTTTGATAATTCCTGTACAAAGAAATACCCTAATGGAAAACAGACTATCCCAGCCTTAGTTTCCAAGAAATCCGCTGGCTGAAGCTAATGGCTTCAGCACTTCTGGCTGTTGCCATGGCCCAGAGCCCACCTGGAACTTGGAAAATCGGCTTCCAAGAGCATTTGGAAACCACAATACTGACACACGATGAACGAGTCATAAAGGAAGTCTGACTTTCCTGTGTATGAGACCCACTAAAGCCAGGGATTCCAACCATCTTGTTCCATGAATGTCACGTTTGCACTGTGGTTAGGGGATTTGATTCAAGGACACACGCATCATACTGAGATAAAAGAGAAGCCAAGATCTGACTGCTCTTTGAAAATCATAATTTCCTACTTCACTGCCTTGTGTCAATACATCTGAGCCTGCCAGCTGTAAGTCACTTCCTGTCCTGGTCAAGTTTCATCTCCTTTATGAAGCTTTCAATACTGCTCATAGTTCCTAGGTGCAAACAGGATTTAGCTGAAAGTCGTTTTAAATTCAGAATATTGCCTGTAGAGGTCTGGACAATGGCTTTGGAGAAATAATTACCTTTTACATGTCAGACCTCTTTGTAACACAGACACAGACACAGACACAGACACACAGACACAGACACACACACACACACACACACACACACACACACACTCAGCTTTGTTGACAGACTTGCCTGTGGTTCTAGCTACAGTATCTAGGTGTCCTGGTTCTTTAGAGTCCTCCTAACTGTGTAGGCTATGGATACTTTATAACATCATTGCATGCCAGAAATGAGTCTAGGGTAGTAGGAGACACACTGATATTTAAAAAGATGGCATTTCTGGACACTCTGTTGTTTTGGTTAACTTGAAAAGGTTAGTTCACAAATGAACAAGAAGTAGCAAACCTGGGCCTTCCTCTTACCCACAGAACTCTTTTTACTTTAAAAATCTTTGTCTTATTTTCTTTTTCACTATGAATGATTTTTTTGAACAACAGTATGAGGATTGTTGAATGACTCTACATTGTTCTATTAAACAAAAAAAAAATTCAAAGATGGGTGGGAGAGATGGCATAGTGGTTAAAAGCACTTACTGCTCTTATAGAAGACCTGGGTTCTATTCCCAACACCCACATGATGCCTCACAACTGCATATAACTCCAGTCCCAGGAGACCAAGCACCATTTTTTGGGCTTCCATGAGCACACACACACACACACACACACACACACACACACACACACACACACACACTTACCTCCTCCCTCCCCACTACACAGGTACTATACACACAAGCATATAGGCAAAGCACTCATGCAAATAAAATAAAAAGAAATGAATCTTTAAAAATCATCAAAGGCAGGCTTGGTGGTACAGACTTGTAATCCCAGAAACTCAGACAGATAAGGCACAGATATCATAATTTCAAGGATAATTTATTAAGACGTTATTTCCAAATTAAAATAAAATTAAGTGTGGGGCCACAGCTTAGGGTTAGCATGTCTTCGGAACAGGGTGAAGCTGTAATTTTAATCTCTGGTAGACTAAATAAACAAATATATATCAGGTTAAGTCATATGGTTTTGCACTTAAAAACAAAGTAAGATGAATTAATGCAGTATTCCAAATCAGGGTCCTTGATCTACTCTCAGATGAGCAGGTAAAGCTATTTCCTCATTTATAACACGAACATAATAAAATGAGTGAGTCTTCCTAACTGTGAGAAAGGCATGGTTGGGACCCAGTCACCACCAGTCTAGACTTTACCAAGCCCTTGCCATGTGCACGGAGCTGTCTGAATACCACAGATCACTGCAGAGATGGAGCCCACTACTGCGTTCTTAAGGCCCTTCCTCTGACTGGCAAGCAGAGTAGGGACCAGCAGTATTTATGCTCTATGGTTATATGGGAACCAGAATATCGTAATCGTTTAGTGATCATGCAGTGGAAGAGGCTCAGAAATGAGTCCATGGAAATCTCAGCACCGCACAGAAACTTCTATGATATGTTTAGCATTTTCACAGTTGGCAAGGGAAAGAATGTGTTAAGCTAAGGAAAGAACATGCAGACTCTGACTTGCCTATGTTGAAATGAAGGGTAGGAAATGAGGTTAATCCAAGATATAGACATTTTAATACTTGTGTTGAGCAAAGAAATAGGGAATCATCAAGTGTTCTTTCTCAAGGAAGAACAATTTAGAGCAGGAAATCGGGAGTACATAGTTCGAGCTGAGGTTAGAGGACAGAAACTGGAAATAAAATCGAGAAATCTGGAAAAGTAAGGATCAAGTTCACCACAAGAGAGTACAGGCGTACTGTCACTATCTGGGGGAACAGGAATGAGCACACATACAGGGACTTAGTGGTCTGGAAATTTTACAGGAAGATTTTGAAATGCCCTTCAGTGTCCCCATTCCTAGAATGCATGTACTTGTATGATACCTTTCTTTTGGATTTGCTATGGATCAGGAGACTTGCTTTTAACAAATGGAATGCAATAAAAGTAATAGGGGTATCACTAGGACGAGATTACAAAACACATGGGGTTTTGTCTCACATTCTCTTTCTGGCTCTACTCATATCCTTATTCTGTAAACAAAACAAAACAGCTCTCTTCTTGTGAGCCGCACTGTGGAGAAGCCCTGTGGTAAAAGAATGGAGGGAATCCTCCAGCCAAAACCCCATGGGAAACTGAATTCTGTGAATGTTCCCCTGAAACAGGTCTGAGCTTGTCCAAGAAGATTATAGCCCTGTCTTATACCTTAATTGTAGCTTGTGAGGGCTGACCTCCTGACACACAGAAATGCTGGAATAATAAATGTGGATGTTCTTAATTGTCTAAATTCTAGGGCAATTTGTTACACAGCAGTAGGTGTCTATAACCTGTATAAGATATTTAACGTGGGAGCTGAGAGGCAGAGTAGGGAAGAAGTGTTCTTTAAGAGAGCTCAAGATCATGTCTCAATGCTGCACACTTTCTTCTAGGCCCGTGGCTCTCAACCTTCCTGATGTTGTGAACTTTTAATACAGCTTCTCATGATGGAGAGACACCAAACCATAAAGTTATTGTTGTTGCTACATCGTAACTGTAATTCTGTTACTATTATGAATTAAAATATATTTTTAAATAGAGGTTTGCCAAAGGAGTCACAACCCACAGGTTGTGAACTGCTGATCTAGGCATTATTGATTCCAGGTATTTTTAAATAAAGAGGTCTCTGCCATTTCTTTATCTCACAGTTTCCTGGAATGACTCGGGGAGACAGTCCAGTGGAAAATGGCAGGAAAATTATCACCTTGGCTACAAGACAAAGCAGAGACTTCTGACTCTGACACGGGGGAAACATACCTCTCTCTTTTTGACACATCTTCCCCAAGTGTGATTTTTACATCAGTAACTTAAGTTTCTTCAGAACTGAGGAAGGTTAAATATGCTCTTTATATGAAAAAGGTAACCACACCAATACATTAGCAGTACCCCAATGCCTAAACGTTAGCTAATAAAAAACTCAGCTGGGAGATTTGGGAAAAACCAAACCAAACCAAAACTACATTATCTCCTCATTTATGTTTGATTTATAAAACTGAACAGCAAAGTTAATACCATATTGGTGAATTAGAATAACTCCCAAGCTAAATCTCTTTAGCATGTTTTTATGTTCAATGCAATGTCTATAATTAATTTTTTTCAATAGTCTTACTTTGAGAAACAGAAGAAAACAAAGTACAGTTTCAAAACTGCATTGCTATGTAATCTGTAGGACCGTAGGACATATAATGCTCAAGCAAGTAACCGTCCGACATTTGCATGATGATGCCATAGAGAACAGTCACACTGCAGCTTGACACCGTGGAGACCTATGCTCACCATAGTGGCTGAGTCCCTTTGTCTGCAGCAGCAAACTGGTGAGAAGAAGCTGTTCTGAATTAAGGCTCCTCTTGTTGTAGGCTTTTAATTTAGCCTCTGAAAATGTGAACAGGTCTTTGTATTTATCCATGATTAAGGAAAAAATTCTGTCTGCCTGTGTTTATCTTGCGTGTCTTGAGGGAAAGAGTGAATGTTGTAGTTTGAATCTGAAATGTCCCTCACAAGATAATGTGTTTGAACACTTGGTCTCCAGCAGGTGGTGCTGTTTTGAGAGGTTACAGAACATTTAGAACCTGGGGAGGAGCCCACACAAGTAGTCATTGAAATCTACTTCCGGTTCTTCTGCTAGCTCTCTGCTTCCTGATTCAACAAGTTGTGAGGCAGACATTGTCCCAATTAACAGACCTGCTGCTGTGCTTACATACAGCTGGCCCAGCCTCAGAGCTGTCATGTATAGCCCCCAGAAGCATGGGCCAAAATAAACCTTTCACTCCTTAAGTTGCTTCTGCCAGGTTTCTGTTTGCATTATGTGTGTAAGGCCCATGGTTTACATTATCTCTCTAGCTGGCAGATGAGGCAGCAGCTGCCGAAGAGAGGGAGGTCGAGGTTGAGCACTCCCTTGTCTAACCACCAAGAGCATAAGGAAATGCATTCTCTTAGAAACTGAGAAGGAAAGCCATCTTCCCTCCCAAGACCTCACCCTTTCAAGGAAACTGACAGCAGCTCACCACCTTCCAGCCCTCTCTCACTTCCGGTTTCAGCAGCTCACCACCTTCCAGCCCTCTCTCACTTCCGGTTTCCTCTATGTTCAGTACTAGCCCCTTACGATAAGTATCTATGGCGGCCCCTCTTGGTTCTCTTCTTTCTCCCTCTGATCCACATGACTGGGGAAAAAACACTTAACGTTTAAATAAACTTCACAATCTAACTGTTCTATGTTGGGAGCCAAACAAATGGGAGAAGAAATGAAAGGAAAATCATTCAACCTGGCAAATGAACCTTAATTTTGATCCATGCTCTTAAACCTCACACAAGTGAGGGCTTATCATTGTCTGCGAATGACTCATCTTTCCTCCCACCTCACCTCCCACAGGGTCACAGATAGCTTCCCATCATTCTCCACATCTCCTTTTTGTTATTCTGACTCCAGTTTTACAGAAGAAATAGCTTTTGGTTTGCGACTTCATACTCCCATTGTATTCACACTTGTCTGCATGGCTCACCTTTTCAACAGCTACATAAACTGGGCTTTGCTGCTTCTATCAAAAGAAATTCTAAATGAGAAAGTAAAAGCCACTTTTCACACTCAGGCTCAAGCCTTCCTGAAGAATGCACTTTCTTCTTTATAAACACTACAGTCTAAATCTCTCTCTACTCCTGGATCTTTCTCACCACCATCCAAAATGTCTGGTGTTTCTTATCTTAAGTGAATCATTAAACTCACAGGACTCCATATTCACAGTCCTCCCTTAAGACAAACATTTCCCAAGTCTTACATAGGTTTCTTTATCTCCACTTTCTCCTCACAATTCCTTTTCTAGTGATGTCCTTTCTCCTTTCAGTAGCAACCAGTGTATTACCCACTTTCACACACATTTTTCTGTTAGCCTTTGTCATGACAGCAGCATTGGCTAGGTTATGGACCTTTCTCCTTAAGACATACCCCTCTCCTGGGTCCTATGATCTCACCATTTTGGCCATAGCACTTCAGTCTTAATTCCTGGCCTATCTAGACATCTCTCTCTTCACTCTCCCTGCTTAGACATCCAGCTCGGCATCTCATACTGTAAAAGTTCAATAGAAATCTACCCTCTGAAGTTCAGCCATCTACACACCTTTCTGTGTCTGTCCTATAACTACATCAAGTGCCCATGTCCCATCATCTATTACTTGAGTTGAGTTTACAAGACTTTCTATTATATCTGTGCTCTTCTTTGTATTCTTTGCATAGTAGCCAGAGCCATCATTCAAAATCTCTTCAGTGGCTTGCTTCTTTCTTGTCAATCTAAGAACAGTGTGGCTGTTTAACAGGGACTACTAAGTCCATGCTTTTTTTTTTTTTTTTTAAACAAGTTTATGTGCTACATTTTTTTTTCTTGAAAACTTTTCTTCAGTCTTTTCTCCTCATCTTAGCCAAGCAAAATCCTTTCCTCTCAAAACTCTGGAGTAGTGGAATCATATTGTTACATTGTAAATAATTGTCCTGCCTATTGGTTTAATAAAAATGCTGATTGGCCGAAGCAGACAGGAAGTGTGGGCAGGGCTACCAGACTAAGAAAACTCTGGAAACAGGAAGAACATAGCCGAGATGCCACAGAGATGCCAGAGAAGCCTGCAGATGGAGAGGATAACTATGATGTTATGAGACAAGGTACCAAGTTACATGGCTGAACAGGATAAGAATCTTGGGTTAATTTAAGATCAAGAGCTAGCTAGCATTATGCCAAAGCCATAGGCTGATCAGCATAAAATTAATATAAGCATCTCTGTGTTTCCGTGTGATTGCAGGTCCTGGCCATGGAGTCAGGCAGAAAAGTCCAGGCCAGAAACATAATACAACACTCTGGGACTTCTGAGTTTATCTGCCTGAGTTTTTCCCCAGCCCCATTTCTATGTGCAACTGGCCTTTCCTTGTCCCTCAGCTCAGGATTTCCCTGCCACTTTCCCAGCATGCACTTCTTGGTTACCTTCTTTAGTATCTACCCCATGGTTATTCTGTATATGTGTCCCCATGACTGTCCTGCTGAACACCACAATCTATAATGATGACTTTCAATATGAACAGTTCTTAATTTCCTCTTTCTAGAACATAAACTTTTTCTCTCTTGAGTTTTTAATATTTAGTGTAATGCTGTTCATAACAGCAATTTGATAGACCCCCATGATGCATGAATTAATTCAGTTATGAGAAGGTTTGGCAATCCTTTATGCACATATATATATATATATACATATATATATTCTTTAATTTACCTGAGTAGTACTCTGAAATAAGAGTCAAAATTCTTGCTCAGTTAACAACCTCTCAGGTCCTACAATAATGTAGCATCAACTGTAATGTCACAGAATACTTGCCCTTTAGAAGTATGCATACTGTGATTACCTTAATCTAGGAGCCCAATGAGCTGTTCAGAAATGTGGCTTATCTAAGACAATTTGCTTAAGATTTAGTTAACCTATAATATGATGCTTGCTGTATGCGAAAATACTTAATGTGGTCTTTACTAAATTCTTTCATTTCTCCAGGTTTTGAACTCTTAATCAAGTATATTAGTTGGGGTTATTATCATTGTGACAAGATACCACAAACCACCTAGGCATTTCCTAATCCAATCAAAATGACAGTCATGTTAAGGTCTGATGCCATTTCCCCTTTTTTAGACTTTAAATTCTTCATTAATGAAAGGGAATGTGGGCCTTTCTTCACAATGATAAAAACCCATAGATTTGGTGAGGATCTTCAAGCTGTATTCTAAACATTGTGCCTCACAGTGATTATAGGTAGGTCCAGATGAAGGCCTGATTTAACCCAGGGAGCAGAATTGTTACCACCCCTGCCACAAATGTAAGAGTATCTGTCATGTGCCCACATACCCTCAAAGGCATTTCACCTGAAGAGTTGGGTTCAGGAATCAGACCTTTCTAGGCCATACCCTTTGTAATTCTTTTACCAGCAACCACTACATGGAAAAATAACCAAAGAAAAGTTTGCTTTAAATCTCATGTGTGGTGGGCTGCAGATGGCCTCCGGATGTCACTCCAGCCTGGATGCCTAGGGTTTTGTGAGTATTGAATTTTTCTTTAAAAGGGAGCCTGTGTAGCCAACAGATGCTCTTCCCATCTGGATAGGCTCCACCAGACTGGCAGGTTGCCATGGCATTTCTATTTACACCACATTCTAAGTGGCATGAAAAACACCAAGCCAAAGGAACAACAGACGCATACAGGAGCGCTTAAAGTAAATTGAGTTAATGGCTTGAGCAGTCTTGGAGCAACCATTCAGAGGTCCAGAGAAAAGACACAGCCTCATAATTAGAGGGTAACTCTTTGAAGCTGTGACCCCATCCTCTTTGTTTTCCTTCTGCTCACATCAGGAAGGTGGGAATCCTGTTCCTCTTGGCTCCACAGCGCACAGTCTCATCCTTATTGAAGGCTGTATCATTCTTGAATTGAATCAGCTAGGTCTGGTCCATCGCAACTTCTTTCTCTTCCTGTCTCACCATTTATGAGAAAAATGAGAGCTGAGAACTTAATTTTCACTTTTCGATGATCCCAGACTCTAGAAGAGCCACTGGATGAGTTTCAGGGGTGTGGGGTTGTATGGAATAATCCAAAGCAGAAAAAAACATCCTCTGCAGGTACCTTCTGCAGAGGCTGACTTATTATTCCCATCCACTGTTCGGAGTAGAGTTTTTCCTTGAGGTCTTACTGCTCAACAGAGATTGTGAGGTTTTCTGTTTGTTTGTTTTGTTCTTACTCAGCATATTTATTTCCTAGACTTTTTTTTTTTAATTTGAATTCTTTGTCTCCATCAAAATCTTAGCAGGGGACTCTCCATCACTTCAAGTAAGTGCATTTTCTTCAATAGGCCAAAGAAATGTGAAGAAAGGCAAGAACATACTCAGTAGCCTACTTCCAATCAAGTGAGCCAGTTGTAGAGCATCCCTGCAGGAGTGATGAATTCAGAAGTAGATGGCTTATTTGCTCATTCATTTTTGGGGTCACATTCTCTTTTAGCCCAGGTTGTCTTCAGATTCATTATGTAGCCATGACTGTCCTTGAACTACTGATTCTGCAGCCTCTCCTCATGTGCACCAATACACTCAGAGACTTGGTTATTAAGAAAACGCTTTATGTTCTGTGGGCTGAAAACTTCTGCATTAAGTAATTATTTTTGAAAAGATCATTCTGCTTTATCTAGTCTTGAGCAGACTGGTGATTAGATTATAGGTGCCTCTTTTCTCACAACCTAGTTCATAATTTATGTTAAACCAAGTACACCCTTTATTAGTTTTTCTTTTTCTCCCATAGACTATTAGTAACAATCTTTACTTTTTAGAAGGTATGAAACAATTCATTCTTTTAAAATCCTGTCTCAGTATCTGAAAACACTAATAATACCAAGAGTTTTTCACACCAGGGTTATGAGTAGTGATGTCTAGCTGGCTTTTGAGGGACATCATATAATGAACACAGGAGTTTGATTTGTTCTTCTGAAGGGTATCTCCTAATAAGATAATGTGTAACAGGATAGAAACTTGCCATTTGGCCCAATTTCAGTATGTTGGCACTCTGGAATAGATAATCCTGTTTTATTCCCAAGATCTTACAGAGCCTAAGGAAAGGATTAGGGCATAAATATAATTAGTCAAAAGAGCCTCTATGTCTAATAGAAGGCTCCCGGGCCAATGGCTAGAGTTCAGTAGGTTTGGATGTAACCACAGTGATGTTTATTAAATGGAATGTCCATCTCACAGCATTCTAAAAGGTATTTTTTTTATTATCTGAAGTTATTGTTTCTCTTTTTTGTACACAATGTCCTATAAAGAAGATATATGTCCACAATTGAGCTTTCAAAGAGGACCACGGGGTGAGCTTCATTTAAAGGGAATGAAGTCAAGCAGTAAATTTGCTGGTCACTCTTTTCATAAGAACAGTATCTCAGTCGGCAGTTGGTCTTTGATGTTCTAACAATAGCAATGGGTCTCGAAAACAGAGGAGCACCCCCATAACACACAAACTAGTCTATATTCATTAAAATATAGAGAGACCAGCTTACAGGGCAGCATGGAACAGGGAATGCAGAGACTGGGCCAGTCTCTACACTATTTTCCCTGCTTACTGATGTTTTGGCTATATTTTAAACTGAGTATGATATTCACATAGTATTGTACATACATAGTTCAGTAAAACTCACGAACAGAGGCCACTTGTGTAACTAGCATTCAGATCAACAGAGAACACAATCGGCAGCCATCCTAGGCACTTGCTTGACAAAGGTAGCCTCTGTCCTTCCACCTGTGGCTCTGTTCCACCTTCACAGACTCATTTGTCATAGTTTTGATCTTGATATAGATAGCACTATGTAACTGATAGTGTTTTGTGACTGCCTTCTTTCACATAACATTATACCAATTATTCTACACCTCGGGTGTAGCTATTATTTGCTCATTCTAAGTATGTGCTCTATTGCCTTCTTATCCACTGTGTTATTCATGACATTTGGGCTAGGTCGATGTTAAGATGATTTTAAGAATGTTATGACTATTCTATTACCAGTATGACTGTGGATCCCTCACCAGAGAACTGATGGGGCAGTTGGTATGTAGGGATCTTTTTATTTTCAGCTAGTTATTTTGGAAAAACCATTTCCCACAGTGTTCGTATCAATCTACACTCCTCCATTGGGTTGCTCAACATTATTAACACTTATTTCCTACAAAGATTATTTTCTTTGTTTTACCATTCTCGTGTCAGTGATCATATATAAAAAGCCTTTATAAAATATTTTTATTGGGGGGTGCTGGGTAGGGAATGTCATTCTGTGGTAGAGAGCTTATCTAGTATGTGCATGGTCTTGGAGTCCAACTCTAGCAGTGCAAAATAAAAGTCTTTTTTTTAAAAATTTTGTCAGTGCTTAATTCTGTGGCTACTACCAAATGAATGAATTATGTAGGAAACTTGAATAAGATAGGTTCCAAGTTCATAACTGAGTCACAAAGACAGAACAGCTAATTTGTAATGGAATCCAACAGATTGTGCTCAATAGATGAGAGATGGTTCATTGAGAAGAAAACAGAACAAAGATAAACTTCTTCCCTGGTATAAGGAAGTCAGAGCCAGAGAAAATATAGCAGAAAAGATCTAAAATCAGGGTGTCCCACAAGCTGGTTAACTATAAAAAGTTAATGCTTGAACTAGAAAAGGAAATATTACAACACTGTTGGGTAGAGAGAATATTCTAAAATCTTCGTCACTTGTTCCGGAAAAGATAAGGTGAACTTGTGACATATTGAAGGAAAGAAAGCTGGTTCATCACAAGAAGAAATCCTTCTGGGAAGTAACAGTAATTAAGAAATAGAATGTAAACTCACAGAGCTGATGGGATGGCTGCCCCCAACCATGGCCCTGTTTCTTTTGTTATGTTGGGAAAGGGAAGAGAAGGTGTCCCTTCACCAGGGAAAGTGGTTTCAGGCTTAAATTGCTAAAGCTCCATGAGTGAGTGATGTAGGCACAGTTCCATTCCCATCATGCAGCACACTATGTTTGAGCACTATTATGAAGGAAGATAGGAAGAGGTGGACATGTATGCATACCTTGATTCAGAAATGATACTGGGGCTGAATCCTGTGCTGACAGAGCAACCTATGAGAGGAAATATCTATTCCAGTTCTGCTCCAGTCTAATTTCTCAGGGAAAGAATGCTTTTCCCTTCCTTCTCACTCTGCCCAAAGATACACAGAGCAGCCTCACTATATATCATTGGAAGATGTCTAGGCTCACTGGAAATTATATTCCTGTGTCTACATAGCAGAAAGAGACGTTTCTTTATTTCTTCCTTTTGTCCCACGAGAGACAACAGAAGCACCAGCTAGCTACACAGAACAGCCTCGACCACATCAGTTCTTCTAAGTGTTTCCCCTGCATGAAATGCTCTTAAGAACATACTGGTAGATCTCGATGTCATAACGTTGCTCATCCTTAGGTTCTTCAGCTACAGAAATGAAGCCACTTTTCGTGAGAAATTGGGTAAGTATAGAGGGAAACACACATCAAGTACAGACAGCAATTCCTGTGTAAATGCTCAATGTTAGCTTTTGTATCACCTATGCTACCACCACTGGCTGTGAAAGTTCACAGATTAGTTGGGGTCCACTTCCCCACCAGATTGCCTGTTTCCCAATGAGAAAATGAAATTCAGAGACTTGTGATTTGTTCAAGGTCACAGAATTCTCAGTACTACCACCTATATGCCAAAACTTTACATGAAAGTTATTGCAACATTATACGTTCCCAGTGATGTAGCTATTTTGTTCAATTTTATTGAATGGGATGCAGGGGCAAATGCTTTTGCTGAGGGCATACTCTTAAGAAACAGACCAGAAATTAGCCACTCTTTGGCCATTCTGTGAGACCCTGTGACTTGATTTGGTGTAGCCCAAGCAAGAGGCTAAATTGTGTTCCACACACATGCCTATTTTTTTGCCTTTCTGTACATTCTTATCACCATGAGATAAAGGTTTAGCAGGAAGACTGCTGGGCCCAGAGAAGTGTAGGACTCAAGGAACACTAACAAAGAATCCAGGAAATGCAAACCTGAGCCAGGACTTGAGGTGCTTGCCCAAGTCTGAACTCCAGCTGACCCACTGGCCAATGAAGGTGCAGATACACGCTAATTGTTATAGGTTTCTGAGTTTTATGTGAAGTTAATCCTGTAAAATTATTAGGGAGTGGCTGCATAACATAGAACCTATATTAATTCCTTTCTGGGTGCTCAAAAGCACATGCCTGGATTACTAAGTGCTTCTTGAATTGTGACCTGCTTGTGATTAAGCCAGGGAACTTGTCAAAATGTAAGTTCTGATTCAGTGATCCTGGGATGGACACAAGGAGATGCTAGTGCTGGTGGCCCATAGCATTCTGGAGATAACGGCTGAAAAGTCATCCCTGATTTCTCCTGGGGGGCGTCTGGGGTATGACTGCATTTGGTGAGCACTCAGACAGTAGATGGGGCACCTTCCACATAAAACGGCAATTACTGCCCTCATAATCACAATTCTGTGGGAGCCTGACACACTCCACGCTGCTCTCTCATGCATCTGGAAGATGAGCCAATGTTAACATCTCCTCAGTCTGTCTTTTAAGTTCTTATTATTTCTGTTTCTTGGAATTTAAAGCTTCATAGTAATCAGTCTGGCTGACAGTTCATTCTGAGATCACAACGCATAGTGGACTTTAAGTCACAATTCAAATGACATAGACAGCTTTCCCCTGGTTTTATCAATTTGTTGTCAGTCAGGAAAGGAGAAGTTCATGAGGAAGGCACATTGGACAGTCGTAAGAACACAGGAACCTTGGCCACATTTCTAATCTGTTTGCGGATCCAGCATCCACCTTTTGTTCCTCATCCTCATCCTACAGGGACCACCACATCACTGCCACTATGTCACCTGGGGAACTGGGTCATATGGGATTTTTTTGTACTTTGGTTTTCCTGAAAGGAAAGGAAACCCCTTTCCAAGGATACAGGATTATTTTCTCTCCTTCAGATTCTTATAATATACTAGACGTCAAATCCTGATATTTTAATTGAGGAAAATATCTTCTTGGCATTCAACTTCCAAACTCTGTGAAGTTCTTCAAAGGTGCCACAGGGTTGTTTTGAATCCTAAGCACATTATGTAAGTGCATTAAAAATATTGCCATGATTTCTTAATAAGTTAAACATGTAACATCCATATGACCCAACCATTTTTCTCCTAAATATATACCCAACATAAGTGAAAGCATATGTTTAGAGAAATGTTCACAGTATTTCCATTTTAAAACTCCCAAATAGGAAACAAGTTAAATGTTTTTAAGTGGGCCAGTGGATTAGCATACTGCAGATGGAGCCATAGTATATGGCTTGACAAGTATAATTGTCAAATTCATTGTGTGAGTAAAGAAGTCATATCATGTGTATGAATATACTAACAAAAGAATCCAGGAAATACGAAGTGAATCTATAATGATAGAAGAGTCAATGGTTGCCTAGAACTTTCTAAATATCACAAAGAAATGTCTAGAAATTTATTACCTTCATGATGGTGATGTTCTCACAGGTGTCTATATTGTCAAGATAGTTTTGTTAAATATATACAGTTCATCACTACCAATTATGTTTCAAAGGCTGTATTCTTGAAGGAATAAAATGACTATTTCTTTTTCCAGGTCATTGCTATTGAATACCTGGCAAAGGTCAATGCCAACATGAAGAAGGCATCACTAACCCTCTGTTTTCACTTCTGCTAAGTCTACAGAAATAATTTTCCAGTGACATCTGCTGGGCTGTGTTTGGGGAGTTGATGTTAATTATCAAGGCACCCTGCCCTACCTTCTCAGGCATTATTAGATGATAGCCACACAGAACTCTGAGGAGTTCTTGTCATCCATCCTCTCATTTAAAATAGACTACAGAATTTAATTTTTCAGTGGAAAATGGGCCAATCATATTCCTAAGCACGAGGAATTTGTAGTTTTTACCTAATTCTGATTTTTGTTATTCATCAGTTTTCCTGTCTGAGGGAAGGTATGAGACATTGGCTACCGATGCTGCCCATAGCACAACCTTTTTTTGAACCTTACAAACTTGATTGTTGTTAATGACAACAAATAGAGACATCTCATGGAAGCTCTCCTCTGTCTTTCCAGTGGTGTTCTACTATGGGGACATCTAGACAGGAAGTCACTCCAGTGACTAATATTTAGGTGCATAGTATGTCATTTAGTTTTGTTTCTTTTAAAAGCAAACCTGAGAGACCTCCCAGAAAAGACTCCCAGAATTCCTAGAAGAAAAGGAGAGGGCAGGATGGGAAGGGAAGAAGCACAAGAGCCTAACATTAATGTGGGAATGCCTTTCTGTATGCTGCATGTATCAGTCTTTAAATCAGGACTGTTTTGGCCTATGACAGGCACCATAGAAAAAGTAGGCAGGGAATCAGAATAGGTAGGAAAGGAAGGGCGGGGTCAGAGACAGATGGACCCAGCCGTCAAAGAAGAAACATGTAAGGAACACAGGTGAGCACGGGCCACGTGGCAGAACAGATTAATGGAAATGGGTTGAGTTAAGATGAAAGAACTAGCTAGCAATGTGCTTGAGCCATAGGCCAAACGCATGAAGTTAATATCAGTGTCTGAATCATTTTTGGGACCTAAGCAGCAGTGGGCAGCTAAACGGCCTAAGGCTGGAGGTCTATGGCCTGGACCTCTGCCAGACTGGGTCAGGAAACCATTATTGTAACATGACATTAGGAAAGTAGGTGGCAAGGACAGTAGTGCTCAGCACTAAGAGGAATGCAGACATGAACATGTCGGCTTGAGGGCTCAGTTCTTGATCTTGTTTCATGGCTAGTATGTAAGAAGACAGTACATTGCTTTTCTTTCTTTTTTATTTTATGCACCTGAGTGTTTTACCTGCGTGTGTGTATTACACCATATGGGTGCCCTGGTGCCCATGGATGCCAGAAGGAGATGTCAGGTTTCTTAGAACTGGAATTACAAAGGACTATGAGCTGCCATGTGGGTTCTAGGAACCAAACCCAGGTCCTCTGAAGAGCAGCCAGTGCTCTTAACTACTGAGCCATATTTCCACCCCAGAAGACAATTTTATGTATTTCATGTCCACAGCTTTGTTTGAACTTCATATGTAAGGCTTTAAAAGATGCAAAAATGAGACTATTCCCCCAACAACATACTCCCTTGTCATTTTTTGAACTCATAGAATGTAATACAAGATTACTAATACAGACACTCTTGCCTTAGCCCCACAAATAATCTGTTTTGGGGCAAAGGAGAAGAGGGAGTAGGATGCTTATTCTTGGTTGTTAACTTGCCTATATCTGGAATTAGCTAAAAGCCCAAACTATCAGGCACATCTCTGAGGGATTTCTAATTACTCGGATCATTTGAGGTAGGATTTATTATTTATACATAAATATACATGTGTATATATACGTGTATGTGTATATAATAAAATATATATATACATAAGTGTATATATGTGTGTATATATATATATATTTCATTCTATCCGTTTTGTTCCTCTAGAGCAGTGGTTCTTAACCTTCCAAATGCTGAGACCCTTTAATACAGTTCCTCATGTTGTGGTAACCCTCAACTATAAATTTATTTTTGTTGTTATTTTGTAAGTGTAATTTTTAACTGTTATGAATCATAATCTAAATATCTGTGTTTTCCAATGGTCTTAGGTGAGTCCTGTGAAAGGGTTATCTGAACCCCACTCCACCAAAGGGACTGTAACTCATAGGCTGAGAACCACTGCTTGAGAGGACGCTGACTAAGAAAGATTCTTTACTGTCATTGTAGAAAGGGACTTTGTCACCACCAGTCCACAAAATGCTGAACCAGGGGTTGGTTTCAAGAGAAGAATGATCTTAGAAGCTGAGAGGAAACTAGAACCAA
Source organism: Phyllotis vaccarum (assembly GCA_033318265.1). Classification (NCBI taxonomy): domain Eukaryota; kingdom Metazoa; phylum Chordata; class Mammalia; order Rodentia; family Cricetidae; genus Phyllotis; species Phyllotis vaccarum. The sequence continues at coordinate 167,671,060 of JARWLC010000001.1, read as the reverse complement.
AGAAAACACTAAAATTTTGTATAACAAATGCAAAGAAAATATGCTAATGAAACAGCTGAAATTGGAGCAGACTGTTAGACAATAATCTTCAAACTCGTGTGCAGCATTTCTTGGAAAGAGAGCAGGCACCTACCTGTGAGCACTGGGGAGATAAAACATGACCACAAAATTACATTATAGCTCAAGGGATCTAAAGGCATGTCCAAGTATGAATGTTCTGAAAATGAAGATTAAAAATATTTAGGTGACATAAAAGAAGATGTTTGGGGGTTCATTTGGAGGTTTGACACCCCAGATCTTCTTTAATAATGGACAGTTCTCAGGACATCCCCCTATCACAAAGATCAATATACCTGTTTATTTTTAGATCATGGTTGGAAAGAAATTAAGAGCTTGCATAAATAGTAGAGCTTCTGTTTTTTAAAAAATAAAGAAATAGTATTATAGTGTTTCAGTTCAACATAACCAACCAAGCGTCTGTGTTCACCTCTTTTCTTCTTTAGATTATAATGATAAGTCAAAAGAAATAGGGAAATCACCTGGGAGGGGAACAGGCTTCTAGTAGACATAATGCAAACCATCAAAAGTGAGATATTTCAGAGTCTAGAACAGTCTTCAGAAAACTTTGTCCTTGAGAAAAATTTCTTTAATAGTATCAAGAACCATTTAATTTTAATTACTAAACTTTTACTCACAAGAAATAAAAACATTTGTTTATAAAAGGAACTGTGATCTTAGCTATACTATACGAAGATCTGGAAACTTTCCAAACATCCATTGATGGGGAATGGATAAACAAAATCATGAATGACTGCATGATGGAATATCAATAATATCAATCAGCAGTAAAGAAAAACAATGTACTGAGACACTTTTTCAATGAATCTCAAAAATAGTACATTTAGTAAAAAATTGCAAATATACAGAAGAATCATGCATGGTACAGTTCAATATGTGTGAGCACTGGAACAGGCAAAGCTAATCTGTATGGTGGGCATCAGGAGAAGGATGAACTGTTCTCTAAGGTACAGTCATTTGAAAATTCTAGGGTGATGGGGAATACTATACTTCTACTTTATGGCAACCATATGGCCACATACATCTACCCAAAATGCAACTGAGCTTTTGGAATTCATACACTTTATTGCATATAAATCATCCATTGTTTTAAAGACCTTTTGAATTTAGAGAGAAAAGAGGGAGAGGGAGAACAAAGGAAAGAATGGGAAAGGAAGGGAAATGAAGAAAGAGGAAGTGGAGAGTTGGGAAAGGGTGGAGTAAGATGAGAAGGGCTGTGACCTTGGGGAGAGCCCAAAGGCTAGAGTGAAAGTACTGGTTCCTTCAGTCCTGGAGTTCAGAGTGCCTGGAGGTGAAATTTCCACTCAGCTACACTAGGACAGCTCAGGTGTGAGCAGGTGCTGGATAAATCACCTGAGAAGATGCAGCCAGGATGTAAAGCATGTTTTCAAAACAAAGGTAAGAGCACGGGAGGAAGAGACATTGAAGACAGACCTTGAAATCTCCATATTAGCTTCATACTTGGATAAGAGTCCCAGAAGAAGATTATCTGGATACTGGAAGCAAATGGAAAAATTTTCTGAGCAGAGCACAAGTTTGGGGTTTCACATGGAAAGATTATATACACAATATGCTAAAAGATCCAGAGTCAAACCCTGAATCTAAGCACATAACATGATGAAATTTATGAACATTAAGAGTAAAGAGAAAAATAGTAAAAGCTTCAACTTTGTTTTCAGTGGGCTAGGGGTTTGTTTCAGTGGTAGAACCCTTGACTAGTGTGTTTCAAAAGCCAAGTGCTAAGAAATTCTATTAAAATTTCCCATGAAACATGAAATAGCATAATAAAATGAATAATATTTTCAAAATTCTAAGGTTAAACAGTATAACTCAGCCAGCTGCCAAATTGGCATTACATATAAGAACCAAATGAAGGTGTCTGAAAATGTAAGTTCTTGGAGACTTTTGTAGTTGATAAGCTGTTTATAAAAACACTTTCTAAAGAATGTATTCAGCAATGTAAAAATAAAAACATGAGGTCTACTAAGCAACAGATAAAGAATTAAAGACATTTTACCATTAAAGCAAAATAATTTTCAAGAACATAATAAAACTGGCAAGAACTGATCACCAGATATAATAAAAGGACAAAAGGAAAAAAGGAAAATTTCAACACTAAAAGTTTAGAAAATATAATTTAAAAAAGTATCTAGAGACATCCTTCAGACAATCAGAAAAAGTCGGAACCCTGTTTCGTAGGGGACTTGAAGTTACAAGCACTGACCCATTGTCAGCACTGATAGCATATGTGAGCAAAATTACATTTTGAAGATTTTTAAACTAAGAGAAATAAGACACTTTGCTTTCACCATTTGAGGAAAGTTAACAAAATAAATTTACATTCTAAACGTTAAGCTCCAAAGCACTTTGCTAGTCCTCAAAATGGCACTAGGTTATAGTTACATCCAAGTTAGCTCTTTTGCTAGGGACACGCAGATAAACTGATGGTGAGTAGATAGTAACAGTCAGAAATTAAGAACAACAATCACCCTGAAAAATATATCTTCAAATTTGTCAGTAATAAAGTATTATAAATGGTTAATTCATTGACTTCACAGTTTAAAAAAGTGGAGGCAGAGCTCACCAATATTAGACAGTCAAAATTTTGAAAGCAGAAAAAGCTTACAACTAAAGGTTGAAAACTATATACAAATAAATGTCACCCCCCCAAAAAAAGCCAAAATGGATTCAGAGTAACAACTTAAAAAACAAAACATTTTAAATATATATGCAATAAAAGAGATTAATGGAAAATTTCACCTCAATAAAACTATACCACCCGCAAAACATTTATGTCTTAACACTGTGGATAATAGAAATGTAAATTTTAAAATAGACAGAATTTTAGGAACAAGAAGAGATAAAGGTACAATGACAGGTAAGACTATATTGATTTTGATTCAGAAATCATCAGATAAATCAAGTTGTAGAGGCTTATATAATACAATTAACAATCTCGGTCCTATAGGTCTTGTTATGTAAGACATTATATACTATTTGTGCAAATATATATTACAAAGAACATAGAACAGTTGTAAATGCTTAATTATACTTAAGTCTTATACTGTGAAAATTAAAATTCAGTTGAAAATGTATGATTTTCTTAGAAACACAAATTACTACAACCAACTAGAGAAATATTGCACAAACAGGCCATTGTCAGTAGAATCACATAGACTATGAGTCAGAGTTTCAAATCAAGGAGATAGCAAGCTTAAGAGAAGATTTTAAGAGTATCCTAACTATTATCCATGGCATTCAATTTTTGTTATTTAAAGTGCTAGTGAAAAAAAATGAAAGAAAATTGAGTCATTGCCACGAGTGTATAAAGATATCACCAAAGTGTAATACCAGCTTCCATACATACACTAAGGGCAAACTAACCCTTGCAAGCAGGTATTGTTAAGTGTTGTGTTTCTATATTCCAGAACAAAATTGATTAACATAACAAAAATTAGTACCTATTCTCTAAAGCATCTAAACTAAGAAAATAATCTATAAAACAAAAATATTTTTTAAATGTTTTTTGTAATATTTTATTTAATTTTTTTTAATTTTATATACCAACCACAGTTCTCCTTCACTCCCCTCCTCTCACTCACTACTCAGCTTCTCCCCTGACCCCCATCACTCCTCAAAGAGGATATGGCCTCCCATGGGGAGTAAACAAAATCTAAGATGTCAAGATGAGGCAGGACCAAGACTCTCCTCCCAGCATCAAGGCTGAGCAAGGTGTATCTCTAATGGGAATGGGCTCCAAAAAGCCAGTTCATGTACTAGGGATAAATCCTGGTTCCACTGCCAGAGGCCCCACAAACTGCCCAAGCCACACAACTGCCATCCACATCCAGAGGGTTCAGACCCATGCAGGTTCCCCAGCTGTCAGTTCAGAGTGAGCGAGCTCCCAGCAGCTCAGGTCAGCGGTCTCCATGGGTCTCCTTTGCTTATATAATCTGTCCTTCCTCTCTTCGACTAGACTGGGAGCACAATCTAGTGCTTAGCTGTAAATATCTGTATCTGCTTCCATCAGTTTCTAGATGAAGATTCTATGAGGGAACAGGATGGTAGAGTTGGGGGAGGGACAGAAACCGAGAAGAATAAAAGAGATATCTTGACAGAGGGAGCCATTTTGGGGTTAGAGAAAGATCTGGTGTTAGAGAAATTTTCAGGAATCCACAAAGATGACCCCAGCTAAGATTCCAAGCAATAGTGGAGGGGGAACTGGCCTTCCCCTGGAATCAAATTGATGACCACCCTAATCATTATTGAAAATGTGTGTGTGTTTTAATTTCTCTGTTTGTTTCCTAAAAAGAGAGAGAAAGAAGTCACAGAATTGGATTAGGAAGGACATGGGGGAGGAAACCATGATCAGAATATACTGTCTAAAAAAAGTCATTTCAATTAAAAAATCAATTTTGATAAAGACAAACATAAAACTTTTCTCAAGAAACAGACTCCTCTATTTGTGCTAGATGAAAAAGGTAAAAGCAGTAAAGCATTTAAAATAACTCTCATTAAAATTTTGATAAGTTAATGCAAAACTCTATATAGTACACTGGATATTTAGTATAAATTTTCAAGAATTGTTCTTAGCATTGATTGAGGTCTGTGTGTGTCCATGTGTATGTGTGTGTGTGTGGTGTGAAAGAGATCTGTGTGAAAGTGTGTATGTGGGTGTGTGTGTGTGTCTGTGTGTGGGAGCTCACACACCCCAGTATACTTTTGGAGGTCAGAGAGCAACTTATGAGGTGTTGGTTTTCAGCTTCCAAAGTGTGCGTCCCTGAGGTGAACTAATATCCTCTGAGGTCCTCAGGCTTGATGGCAGAAAGCATTTACCTGCTCAGTTATGTCAATGACACAACACCAAGCAAAACAAAACAGGATATTAATCCTATTAAAACATATTATATAGCTACATTACACAAAACGCAGTAATGCATGTATATGACTAGATGTGTGACAAGAGAAGAGGCTTCTATATGTGAAAAGCTGAGTCATGACAAAGTAGAGCATTTAACAAGTTTGATAGGACAACTGGTTATTACCTCGGGCAAAAAAAAAAGTTATATATTTAAAGCTCAGAAATAACTTCAAAGCAGACTGCTGTTCTAGAATAATTTCACCATAAACCTACTTGAACAGAATTCATTTTAAAGATTTTTATAATCTTTAACAAGAGGTCATTAGGGAAAAAATTAATCACAAAATTTAAGACAGTCAGCTATTTCATGGTCCAAAGTAGCATAAACAAATCAATTTGGCCAAGACATTTACAAAGCCCATAAAAAAAGATCAATATTGTATTTGCAATGATTCCTTCAGACTCACAGAGGCCTTTGTAATATAACTTGGTGGCTCCTCCCCAATAGAACCTGTAGTGATATATATTTAATTAAATTAGTCTAAAATATCAGAGAGCAGAGCCATCTCACCTTTCCAGCCATTTTTTTTTGTTTTGGTTTTTCATTTTGTTTTGTTTTTGAGACAGCATTTTCTGTGTAACTAGAAGACTAATTATTACATATCTATCACCACAAGAACCAGAATCTGTATCCTGTCCCTGAGAATCCAAGCTGATTCCAAGATGTGAAAGTTTGTTTAGGAGTCTTAGACCTGTTTTCATTTACTTGCTGCTCTGCGCCCACCTTGCAGAGATCAAGGTGAGAGAGTATGTGGAGAGAACAGGAGGGTGATAATGAGCAACAGCCATCAGAGTGATGTATGAGGTCATTAACACTACCTCATCCACATTATACCAACAGAGGGCTTAAATCCATAAATACTTTAAGGAGAGATGAACTGAAGAACCTGTTTAACTGAGCTAGATGCTACCCTACCAACTCATGAGCAAATAAAACCGTGGCTGCATTTAAGCCACTAAATTGTGGAGTGGTTTGTTCTACAGCAGTAGTGAAGTGAGATGATTATCCATCACTTACAAAGGGTGCCAGTGATGAGAGCAATTGCCTGACTGGAAAGTGGACATGCAAGTTGGGAAGCAAGAAACATAAATGCCTATTAACTTGAATCAAAGCTGGAGAAATCTTGTTGACAGATGGGAACAAGAGCTTAGACTCTATAGTCAGCCTGTGTAGTTCAAGTCCTGGGCCTGTCCTTCCCCTCCCCGGCTGTGTAGCTTTGAGAAAGTTATGTCAATCTCTCCAGTTCTCCACATCCTCCTCCTCTGTGGAATGGACACTCGTTCTTTTTGTCATTCACTTCCTTGGTTTTAGCTACTAAAAATCAAATGTAGTCTAAAAATACTAATGGAATGTTATCCATTAATGCCAATCTTTCCGTTTTAAATGACACACTGTGACAGAATCTGTCTTAGCTTTTGTTCTTTATCAGAGTGTGTATGTGTAGAGGGGACATGGTTTGCAGGGTTCGGCACTATCTGGGGTTTTGAGCTTTAACCAAGGTCCCAGAATGAATCCACCAAGGATAAGGAGATGACTGTCCATGCCCTAGTGTCACTGTGAAGTGCTTCACTTGTTGTATGGCCCACATAAAGCAGGGAATACATGATGCTACACTGTTTTATTGAAGGGAACAGGTGAATAAAGAGGCAGCATTCTTGCTTGTAAAGATGACAGATTAAGAAAAAATTCTTTTCATTGAAGTTCAGAGTTCAGTTTCCTTTCATGCTATTATAAAAATAACCAATTTGGCATTTTATTAAACTTTCTTAAATCTCACTGCTTTAATGAGGTCAGGTTTTGTTACTAAAAATCATAATTTTAAATTTAAATGAGATTTATTAGAAAGTACATGAGAATTCCATTTAAAAATGAGATAGCATTATTTTGATTATAATTGTTATTGTCTGTTATTATTGTTATTTTGACATGCTCTGTCTTCCAGACTGCTTTTATTATATATAATTGTTTTCTCATATCATTTAATTAAAGGCATATGAAAAAATGATTCAGAGTATCTGACCAGCACATGACAAAGTTATGCCAGCAAAACATAAGATGTCAGTTGATGTGGGAATGTCTTTCTGTATGCTGTGAATATCAATCTTTAAATAAAGGAGCTGTTTTGGCCCATGACGGGCACCATAGAAGTAGTAGGAGGAGAAATCAGAGCATCGGTAGAAGAAGCAGGGCGGAGTCAGGGAGATCGAGCCAGGAGCCCAAAGGAGCAACATGTAAGGAACACAGGTGAGCCATGGGCCATGTGGCAGACAGACTAATGAGAATGGGTTAAGATGTAAGAGCAAGCTAGCAATGTGCCTGAGCCATAGGCCAAACAGCATGAAGTTAATATAAGCATCTGAGTCATTTCTGGGGGCCTGAGCAGCAGCGATGGGCAGCTAAGGGGTCTGGCGTGGCAGGCCTGTGGGTCTGGACCTCTGGCCACCTGGGACCAAGAAACCCCACTGCTACAGTCAGTCAAAAGTCAAAAACAAAAAAAAAAAAAACAAAAAAAATTTGGCAGTTCCACAAGTTTTTATACAGCTAGTGCTGACAACTGAGGCTTTCTTACTGGATATTTTATGGCCCACTAACCAACAGAGAGATATTATGTGCTCAAAGCATTTTATTGCTACATCACCTATAATGATGGATGGAAAAGTCACAAGGCAGATAAAAAAACAAAAGCCCCCATCTCCCAAAAGTTAATTTCCTAGAGTTCCCTGCAATTACCAAAGGAATTTTGTTAATAATTAAGTGTACTTATATAGATAGAAGTTCAGATGCCTATATATACATGTATGTGTTGGTAGTTGGCACAGCAAGACTATAAATGTGCATTTGAAAATTGTGACTTGCTTAAAAGTCATCCCTATTTGTAGCCAGAATTATGAGTTTGCCGAGAACTTGGGTTATTGATATAGAATTTGAAATTCAATATAGAAATTGAAATTCCAAATACAGTAAAGTTGAGGCAAACTCGTCAGTACCTGCTTCAGAAAGTAAGGGATCCACTGAGTTTCAGACAGCTAAGAAGGATGTTGGCAGCACAGAGTTAAATGATTTAGATGGGGTTTATGGTTGGATTCAAAATGTCCAGAAAACAGAAAGAATTCAGCAGCCATGGTTTTGTCTTCAAATACACCTGCTGCTAACAAATGCATTCTTTTGCATCTAGCAGACAGCAGACGAATGTCTTTTGCAGGTTTAGTTGGTTTTGCCCATTTGAATCATACTGCCTTGAGCCCAAGAAATAACTCTGGTCAGGAAGAATATAAAACTTTTATAAGAAGAAATTACAAAAAGAATAAAGTTACAAACTAAGCTGTTCAAATCATCACTGGGCTTGGCTAAGTGAGAGCTTTGGATGCTCACAGTTACTGAACACTTGAGCAAGATAAACTGAAGCTACTGGATTAGCAGGTACTTTGGACTCCAGATATTCCTAGGAGCAGAAATCTTTTCAAATTTACCATGTCTTTTGCCTTTGGGGGTCTGTTCTTCAGCAAAAGCCCTCTGAGACTCCTATCCAATTCCACCAGCTGCTTTTCTCATTAACTTACTGTTGGGGTGTAAAAGGCCAACCGGAGATTATTCTAATGATAGCAAGCACCTCATAAAGAAATCTGCCAAATTTACTTTTCCATAGAACATCATTTTTATAGCTTTTTCATGAGTCCACAAGGAAAGAAAGAATTACATATAAAATACGATTTCCAGAGGTCTTGAAGATGTTAAGAATTATTTCTTCAGAGTTGGCATGGGAAATATCTGTCACTGTACAGGTTTACTCAGAGGGTTATGTGAGAGGCTCCTACAAAATCAGAGTGTTTTTAGAGGGAGTCCAAGAAAATTTAAGTTTGAGGTATGTATTTTTGCAGGCCTGGCTTGCATTTGTAAGGGTCACCTTGCAAACAATGTGCTTGGTATAATAAACCAACAGGGAATGTGTAAATTCTAACAAGTTTCTTTATCTCTCTGTATTTCAGTTTCAAAATCTGTAAGACAGAGAGATTAACAATCTTATGATGAGATTAAATGGGCTAAATCCTATAACACTGCCAAAACAGTAGCATAGTAGATTCTTGCTATAGAGCTATTTAAATAAGTGCTCTTTCCAACAATGGCTAGCTTTCCTTCCTCCCTCCCTCCCTCCCTCTCCCTCCCTCCCTTCCTTATATTCCTTTCTTCCTTTCTTCCTTCCTTCCTTCCTTCCTTCCTTCCTTCCTTCCTTTCTTTCTTTCTTTCTTTCTTTCTTTCTCTTTCTTTCTTTCTTTCTTTCTTTCTTTCTTTCTTTCTTTCTTTCTTTCTTTCTTTCTTTCTTTCTTTCTTTCTTTCTTTCTTTCTTTCTTTCTTTCTTTCTTTCTTTCTTTCTTCCTTTTCCAAAAAGGCATAAAGATGCAAAAATATCATTAATTGCAGAATGAATAGTTTTAGTAGGCCTGGCTTCATTTCTTTGGAGACTGGAGAATCCTGACAGTATTCTGAAGAAAATCCCTGCTCACTTCTACTAGTTCTTCAGGTTTGCACCTGTCATATTCCTTCATCGTGAGAAGGGCTTGCCCAAGTCATAGCAGAAAAGCCATGCAGACAGCCTTTACTAGGAATATTTATCTGGTACCTCAAGGTCCAATATATGCCCCTTGGCCTCGACTCTCTTGCTTTGGAGCTGAAGTGGATCAATGGAATCTTATTACTAAAGGAACCTGTCGAAGGGGGTGGTCACTGGGAGGAAGTCTCTCCTACAAGTTTAAAAGTCTCAAGTAATTCCAGATCAAATCTCTATAGGTTTCTTGACTATGACCTTTGTATGTTACAAGGGGGCACAGAAGGTGAAGGAATCGCACAAGCAAGGTTGGGGTGTTTGGCTATCCTCCGGAAATCATGTCTTGACTTCAGACACTGCTTGCACACCCATCAGAGTATTTTTCTCTTAAATACAGTCTGGAGATTTATCTTATAAGGCCTCTTTGTGTTGTGTCACCTCACCTGTATTCTTCCTTGCCTCCAGACATGTTACTGAAAGCACCCAGAAGCAAAATCATTCTTCAGCTGGTCAGCACATCCCAATAACACCCCTTCCTGTGGTGTGGCCCTGACAGATCTGAGGAGTGCTTTAGGTAGTAGACCTTTCAGCAGGTCTGTTCTCCACACATTAACCCCCAAACCCCACTATCTTAAGCCCAGGAGCTTCATTCAGCTTTAGCAGAGTTACCTAGGCACAAGTGCTTTTTGGTGGAATGAAGGACCTGCCTCCTAGCATGTAGCTTGCCTGCTACCCTGCTTAGTGCAACCACGTACGCCCCCTCCGGCAGCGCACTCACCTGCAGCTGGGACCCGTTCACGTTGCCCGCTGCCGCGTCTGGTTGGTCTGAGGCTCCAGATCCGCGCAGAACCGTGATGTGCAGAGTGAGCAGCAGCAGCCCCAGTAGCAGGAGCAGTTCCGCAGCCAGGCGCACCATCCTCTTGAGTCGCGCGGCTTTAGGACCCCGCGCGGTTGGCGGCGGCGGCGGCGGCTGCGGCGCGGGGGGAGGAGGAGTCGGAGTCCCAGATCCCGGCTGCGCGGCTCCCGCCTCGTCCCCTGCCGGGGCCCCGCTCCCCGGGCCCGCAGGGCTGACTCTGGGCTCGGCTGAGCGCGCGGGGCCCGGGGAACAGGAGCAGCCGCCACCGCCGCCCCCACACCACAGCGGAGCCACCGCGGGGCCGGGGACGTCCAAGCCAGTGGCCGAGCAATCCCAGGCGCTGTCCCGCGGCGGCGGTGGGGATGCGGGGCTGTCCGAGACCCAAGCCAGGCCAGGGTCCACCCTGCGGGCTGAGAGCTGCTGGGGCGGCGGCGGGGCGGGCGCAGCCGAGCCCCCGAGCGCACATGGGCGCCCCAGATGTGGCCGCGCTGCCGCAGCTGGAGCGGGAACCGCCGCCAGAGGAGCGCGGGGTAGAGGTGGAGGAGGAGAAGGAGGAGGAGGAGGGCTTCAGCGGCCGCCCGGAGTTACCTCCACTCTCGGTTCCCCCGCCCCCGCTGCCCCGAGCCACTCACCCTCAGGGCCACCACCTTCCTTCACTCCGAGCTCCTCGGAGCCTCCAGCCTCCTAGACCCACACGCCCAGTCCCCGGATGGGTTGGCTCCGGGTCACCGAGGTTGTCACCGTTTGAGGATAACTGGAGCGCCCCGCCGGCGCCTGTGTCCGCCTTCTCGACTGTGCTAAGTGTTCGCTGCCGAGGTCGCTGGGGCGGAGATGCTAGCCCTCTGCTCTAATGTTTGGGGCTGCGGGCGCCTGGGCCACCTGAGAAAAGTTTATGGGCAAAGTAGAGCTGGAGTTGTAGGAGTGGAGAACTGAGGGGCCCGACAAACCAGGTGTCTACAACGCCTCTGTGCACTCTTGCCTTTGAGCAGGGGAGCTTGGGGGAGTGGCACAGTGTCTGTTCCGTCCGGAAGGGTCTTGACACTAGCTGATGGGCTCTGGGCTGGCTGATCACTGGGTACCGCAGATTGCTCGACAGCAGCGCCCTAGAGAGCCAGGAAAGTGGGTGACTTGGATTCAGTTCGCGCGCGTCTATTTCAGCGCGCAGGTGTCTCGTGGGAGGCTGCACGGGACGCGGTGTGCACGGTGGAAGCGCTCGGACGTCAGCGGGGCGCTGGGTAACTCTCAGCTTGGAAGACTAGAGTCTGGGGGGCTCATCCCGGGGGCGCCGCGCCTGGAGGGGACTTGGGGGCTGCCGAAACGCAGCCGCTGCTACTGCGCCACCACCTCATGACCGCGCTGCAGCCTCGGGCTCCCGCGAACGACTCATGCCTTGCAAGTAATACAGCTGGCGAACGGAAGGGCTAGGCGCTGGACCAGGAGAGTGCAGGATCTTCGCCTCCGACGCTAGAGTAAACTGGGACAGGCCCTGCGTGGCTCTGGCTCCCGCCTTTCCGAAGAGGCTCCGAGTGGCAGGCGCTCTGTTATGCTGGAGACTTTTATACTGTGTTCCCTCCGCCTCTTTTCTCCCCAGCGCCAGCCCAGCCCTTCCCTCCCCTTGAGCCCAGCCCTAGTCAAGCGTGAGCACAAGTTCCCACAGCCCTTGCCACACATTTCCATTTCTTATCCGGACCCCAGTACTATCGGATAAATTCTTCAGATTCTCCTTAAGTGGATGAAATTAAATAAATAAAAATTTCTTACCGGGACGCCGCTCTTCTTTTTTCTACCTTCTACGACCACTAGAAAGAGATTCTTGATTAAACCACCTTTAGAGCTTAAATCTTTACTTTGGGAACCTCAAGACATTTTTTTTTTTTCACCACTCCAAACGTTCCTTGGGTTGCTGTAGAATTTTTCAGAATTTAACTAGCTGTGGTTAAGTATGCTGTTTGCAACTGTTTGTATCTAGTTATCTGCCTCTTTGCAGATGCTGGAAATATCTTTAAAATCTAGCCAAACCCAGCAGCTCATTAATAAACTGGCAGCTATTTATAAAGTGCACAATGGTATCTTTTCCTTTTCTTTCGGAGTGCGTTTTTCCCTCCCTGGCAGAGTGCTTGCTGTCGACTGTTAGGCTGCCTGGCATCCCATTGCTATCTCCAGGCTCTAAAATACCAATAATTGTCAACCAGAGCGCTGAGGGAAGAAATTGAAACAATAAACCTTGGTGGTTCAGATGGGAGATCAAAGGGGATCCTAGCAGCTTTGGAATCCCATAAGGATTCCCCTGTGTGTTTTCTAATTAGAATCACTTAAGGGCAGCAGGCAGCAGAATCAGCACACAGGTGGAATATATAAATTAAGATGGCAAACTAGGGTCCTGTAGCAATAGGTAGTGTAAGGATGGCTGCATTCCTGGCCTTTCCAGGTGGTGCTGTGGACAAATTACTCCTGTTGCCAAAGACAGGCTGGTCTAGATTAGGGCTAAGGGGATGTTGTGTTCTGTCATTTTTTTTCTCACAGTCTCCACATGTGAGTCTCAACTGCATTTCCTCTCATCCAAAAGTTACATTTTTTTTTTCTCCTAAGAAAATATGACTCAAAGCGCGCGCGGGGGGGGGGGGTGTGGAAAGAAACTCTTGCAAGGAATGTGAATTCTTATAAAATTATAGATGGAGATTTAAAGATTAAAAATTTTAAAATGTTGTAAATTTATTTTGGGTCAGAAGTCTTTATTAAATGTTGAACAAACGTGTGAATCAGTGCTACTAAAATCTTTTCAATCTGGGAGATCCAAATTCCAGATGTATTTGTTCTGGTAAGCACATACCAGTCCTCATTCTCAAAACAAAGCTATCAGCAGCACCTTGCTATCAAGGACTTGAGGAACATCAGCTTTCACATCATATGAAAGGAGAGCCATGTGCATAATGGATAAACTGTGCTTCAAGCACGCTTCTGAAATCATTCCAGTAGCTGACAAAAGTTTGAAAACAATCATACATCCTTCAAAATCTCCAAGGCCCTGCATTCACATCTTTATCTCTGCCCTTACTATATACTCCACCAGCAGAATATGTCTGTTAGCCTGTCTGTATCCCCAGCAAACTTGGTTGAGGCCATCTTTGTGGAAGACTATTTTAGAGCCCACTCAATCCCAATGTACTGTTTCCCTTTTTCTACATTTACAGCTGGAAGACATTTTCCAGCCACATTTAGATCTATGTAAGAGCATAGAACCCTGTTAGTTCTAAGACTCCTCAGTGATTATTGACATATACTCTGCCTTTCCTTTTGTCATGGCTGGTTGAAGAGGTAGAAGGAGACCTATGTAGAACTAGACCATTTGAACTAGAAATATCTACACTTGACTTTGTTCAAGTGAGAAATACAGCCTTTTGCTCAAATACACACGATCTTATAACTATCATTACCTCTAAAGATATTTATAATACTCAAAGGGTTTATTCCATCTTGCAGCTCACAGTACATAATGAAGGGAAGGCTGGGCAAACACTCAAGGCAGAGGCCATGGAGAAGTCCTGTTTACTGCTTGGCTTCCTCTGCCTTTCTTAACCAGCTCTCTTATATCTAACAGGCTCATCAGCCCAGGGATGGTACTGCCCACAGTGGTCTGGGTTCTACTTTATCAATTAGCAATTATGAAATTTCCATAGAGGCACACCCAAAGGCTCATCGGATGGAGACATTTTCTCAAAGTTCCCTCTTCTCAGATGATCCTGGCTTGTGTCATGTTGACACAAAACTGACCAGTCCCACTGAGCCCTCCTTGTCAACTTGACACACAAACACATTATTATTCATTCTTTTCAAATTCATAAGATCTCATGTATTTAAAGACGTTATTGAGGTAAACACACTTGATGATCTATATTCACTCCTTGTGAGGAGCAAGGAGTTTAGTGATGCTATGATTAAAAACTTTTGATAACTTTGGGGAGAAAAGGAACATAATGATGCTAGCTGGTTGCTTCCCACATCCTGGAATAAAGAGACAAAGGAAAAAAATAGGTTTGTGATTAACTGGCTTCAGATGCGCATGAACAGCCTAAAAGTTTCTAAGTGTGCCCTGGAAGAGGATCTTCTGCCTAGGAGAAGCTAGAGTTGTAGAGAATCAAACCCAATCAATCCCTCATTATAAGGCTGGCTGAATGACAATGAAAATCCAAGTCCCAGGCTCAGAGGGTGTCTGCAGTTAAGTGAGGGCACTGATTGATGAAGAGAGGGATTTTGTAACTTCTCATGAATAATTTTGGTTGTCAACTTGGCTGCATCTGGAATAACTGAAATCCAAGAGCCTGAGAGGAATTTTCTTAATCTGATTATTTGAGAAAGACCTTACTCCTGGTACCCATATCTATCCTAGCCAGGTTTTCTGTTTCTGAGATAAACAACATGACCAAAAGCATCTTAAGGAGGAAAAGGCTTATGTCACCTTATAGCTCAGAGGCTATTGTTCAAAGAAGACAGGACAGGAACTCGAGGCAGATGCTGAAGCAGAGGCCATGGAGGAATGCTGTTTACTGGCTTGACCTCCATGGCTTAGGGAGCCTACTTTTTTTTTTTTTGACATTTTTAATTTTTTTTTTTTTTTGATATACCAGCCACAGTCTTCCTTCCCTCCTCTCACTCCCCCCCCCCCCCTCAGATGCATTCCCTAACCCCTTCCACTTGTCAAAGAGGATAAGGCCTCCCATGGGGAGTCAATAAAGCCTGAGGACCAAGCCCCTCTCCCCTGTATCAAGGCTGAGCAAGGTATCTCTCAATAGGAAATGGGCCCCCAAAAGACAGTTCATGCACTAGGGATAAATCCTGATCCCACTGCCAGAGGCCCCACAAACTGCTCAACATTCAGAGGATCTAGATCTTCCCAGCTGTCAATATAAAGTCAGTGAATCCCAGTAGCTGAGGAAAGCTGTGGCTGTGGGTCTCCTCAACATGATCCTGATCCCTTTGGTCATATAATCTCTCCTCCTTCTCTTCGACTGGACTGGGAGCTCGGCCCTGTGCTTAGCTATGGATCTCTGCATCTGCATTTATCAGTTTCTGGGTAGAGGTTCATTTTTTTCTTTGTGGTTATGGGTTACCTCACTCAGAATGATTTTTTTTCCAGTTCCATCCATTTACTTGCAAATGCTAAGATGCTAATATTTTCCTGCTGCATAATAGTTCATTGTGTAAATCTACCACATTTAAAACAATCCATTCTTCAGTTGAGGGCATCTAGTTTGTTTCCAGGTTCTGGCAGTTACAGATAATGCTGCTATGAACAAAGTTGAGCAAATGTGCTTGTGGTGTGAATGTGCATCCTTCGGGTATATGCCTAAGAATGGTATTGCTGGATCATGAGGTTGAATAATTCTCAGTTTTCTAAGAAACTGCCATACTGCTTTCCAAAGTGAAAGCCTACTTTCTTATGCAACCCAAGACCACTTGCCCAGGGATGGCACAACCCAGGTTGGGCTGGGCCCATCTCACATTACACATTGGCCCATCTCAAATCAATCATTTATCAAAAAAAAAAAATGCCCCCCAAATTTTGACTACAGGCCAGTCTAATGAAGGCAGTTTCTCAACTAAAATTTCCTCTTTCCAGATGACCCTAGTTTATGTCACCTTCCCAGCTTTACCCATTCTTTCACATCTTTAATGGGACTCCTTTTGCTTTAATGAAATAGGTATCTTTTAAGGACTGGCTTGTTTTACTTAGCATGACAATCTCTGGGTGCTATCTAATTCTCTATCAATATGGCTTTATTCTTTGTGATTGACTAAAACTCACTACCTATACATGTATATGCATACTTATACATACATATATACACATATTCATAATATATACATATACGCATAAGCATAAATATATATACACACATATATCAAGTTTTAATTCACTTATCTGTTATTGAGTAGCTGGGTTGCTTCTGTATCTTTTGTGTTATGAATAATGCCCCAATAAACATGGATATTCACTGATTATTATGGTATGTTGATGCAGATGCCTTCAGGTATATAAACCCAGGAGTGAGTTTAACTTTGTGTAGCGTCTCCATACTGACTTATATAGTGTCTGACATATTTATCTGACTATTTTTTGTTTCCACAGTTCCTTGCCAATATATGTAGTTCTTTGTTTTCTTATTGACCGCCATTCTGATTGGAGTGAGAGGCAGTCTTGGTGTAGTTTTGACTTGCATTTTCTTGATGGCTAAGGATGTTAAAAATTCTGTTAGTGCCTATTTTGACTCTACTTAATAAATCAGCCCTTATTGAACTCTCTTTTGTTGCTGTCTAGAATATTGACACTGTTAGCTCTTCTGTCTATTGTATTCACTCTCATAAATTTTTCTACTTATTATCAGTTGCATTTACATGACAGGTCTGCATATGTGACTAGAGGACTAAGCCACAGTGCCTATAGTTATTTTCACTGATGACACTAAGGTTTCAGTATGATCTTTTTATGGTAGAAAGGTTAATGTTTCTGCATTAAATTTTACTAAAGGATGGCATAGTATATGTATTTTATACATATATGCCAAACAAAGGGATTATGTATAGTGTATCTTCATATGAACTCCATAGATTTCATCAAAGCTCACATTTTCTCGCCTAAATAGTAGTGAGTGTCCTGTCTGTGCTTTGTTTTCTGTAATTTTAGTAAATCCCAGGTCAACTCTAGTCTGAAAATGTCAGTAAAACTCAGTAAATTCCAGAAATAAATATTTAAGAAATTTCAAATTGTGGGTGATTCTGAGCAACATGATGAGATCTCTGAATGTTGCATTACATTCTAGTTGGGATGGATCATATTTTGTTCAGTCTACCCACTCACTATGTTCTTCTTCCCGTTAGTAACATAGGAGCCTCTTGGTTATCAGATCTACTCTTCTGAGATTCCAGCGTTTGTGTGTAGTTACACTAGAAGCAGGTGTCTGAGCACTTTTGGCTCTGACCTGGCCTCATCTCACTGGATAGGCCCTGTATCACCTGGCTCATCCCAGAATAAGTGGTTAAATAAAATACTCTGGGATCCTATGTTTTCATGACGCTATTATAGTATATTGTTATGCTTGTCCAATTTTAATTTATAAATTTGAAGTTTTACACAGGAATGTGTGTATAGGAATGGACATAGAATGTATCCTCTGGTGGTGTTTGCGGTTTTAGGCACCCATCGGGGGTCAAGGAGATACTACTGAGGTCTCAAAAATTTCCCAAGATTAATTTCAAGCAAACTTAATGACACTGTAGCATTTCTTGTGTACATATTTAACACATATATCAAAAAGAGAAGTACTCAGCTGATCAAAAAATATGAATGTGTACGTTTTATACCGGCATTAAAGCAGGGCAGGGAAGTCAAAACTAGTCTTCTTCTGAGGTGGAGGCTGTTATGTGTTCACAGCAACCTCTTTCCCTTCTTCATTAGCACATATTGACTTAATTTCCCAATGTCCTTTGCACTTAGGTTCAGGCAGTCATGTGACTGTGGTCTGGCCAATAGAAGATGGTCAGAGGCATGCCCTTTCCAGATGAGGTCTTTAAAGCCCTGCTGGGTGGGGTCCTCTTTTCTTCTCAGTTGGCTGCTTGTTTCTGTCCTGGTCACCTTAGGTCCGTGGAGCAGATGCTTTACCCAACCCCACGGTTACCAAAGCATACTATTGTGTGATATAAAGTAAACTCTTTTTAAAATGTTTTCAGTCATTAATTAACATTTTGGCGTTTGTTATTGGTACTTGTGGGACCTGGACTAACCCAGGAAACAAGGTTTAAAGGGGAAGGTGTCTTACTTTTCTTTAGAAGATTCAATAGCAATCATTTCCCCTTTCTCCCCATTATGTTCCTGTCACACCTGCAGATTCAGTTTCAGTGAGAAAGCAGTCATAAAAAGGACATAAACAAATGGGTGAGGCTTTTTAAATAAAGCGCACAGAGTGCGCCTTGTGATTTAGTTTGACTGCTGCTGTTGTGAGGGACTGGTGTGTCACATCTCTTCCGTTTAGGTGCTTTGAAGGTATTATATTACAGAGGAGTTCGGATGGACTCTACCTGCTAGCCATCCTTTACTTCTCAGGGTCTCAGTTTCCTTGTCTGGAAATTGGGGCTAAGGATGTCTCCTCTAGGACTGCTGTGAAGTTCAGCTGTCACATCCACGTGTAACACAAGGTTATTTGTGACTGTTAGATGAAGTAGTCCATGCTCTCTGCCCATGAGGGCAGAGGCTGGTTTGCCTCCTTCAATTCTGCATACACATAATACAGCGTATTTAAATATCTAATCAAAGAACACGACTTCACAAAACTTCTGGAAATCATAGTTCAAATGAGCCTTAGGAGTACACTCAAAGCTCTCAAGGAAACATAAACAGAAGAGCTGAAATGTTGTTCCATCGCGTCTCTCCTTTGAACTCTGAAGGGGGCAGAGAACTCGGAAGTGAGAAAATCACGCCATCTGAGGCACTCCCAGGGGCTCCGTCCGTGAAAGCAGATGCTGGGTTTGTTGGACACCTGGACTTCTAGAGTCCCTGCTTCCCAGCACTCCATCATACACACCCATCGCTCTCTCTCTCTCTCCCCACAAAGTCCACAATGTACAGGACTCCAAGAGCTCACGGAGTACTTTTCTCTGAGGAAGTCAGGACTCTGGAAGACAAGGCAGAGTGACGACAAATATGGCCGGGTTTTTGCAAGGTTTGAGATGATTTTTCTTTACTGGGAGGTCCTCTTTGTCATATTTCTGGTGTAAAGTTAAAATATACTGGATCCGGTTCCTCTACTCACTTCTTCATTAGCTAGCCGTTAAATCTCTAACCCAACTACACAGTTCTTTTCATTGCTTTTGCTTTGTTAAAGCTGTTTCCGTACAAATTCTGGAAAGCAAAATAAACCAGCAGCATGTAATAGCTGAAGGTGGAAAGCACTCATAATTAGGACTTACGTTATATGCCATATGCGTCATTCTCAAACTTCTGAAAAAGTCTGGGTCCAGAAAAAAGCATGCCATTGAGTTACAACTTAATTTTGGAGTAGAGAAGTCAGTTTTCAAATGCAGCCTACAGGATGAATAGATACTCTCAATACTGAACAGAGACTTCGAGGTAGTATCTGAACAAGAACCCAATGGCTAATGCTCTTTCTCCTTTCTCTACATGGCCCCTTCACAGAAAGAGTACATGCGCTTGGTGTGTTGCTTGGAATTCTCATGGCTCAGATCCAGAAAGTAAATGTACTACCCTTCAGAACCAGGCACTGAAACATTATTAGTACTTTGATTTCTAGCAACATGCCTTTAAGGATTTGCCTATTGAAAAGTTAGTATACATTGAATTATAGTATGCACTCTCTCACACCTGACTTTTCTTATCTTCTATTCCTCACCACAAATTTTGGGGCATCGGAGAATTTCAAACCTCTGGAGGAATTATGGAATGTAAGTGAATGCATCCTGCCCCGAGTGCCCCCCACATTGTATCAAGGCTTTTAATGAAGCAACTTGGCAGCCGTTCCCTTGCAAGGTAGGAGCATCATCTTTAACCTTACCCTGACCTTGGTATTTACTCCGACTAGTGGAGCAAAGTAATTCTCTCTCTCTCTGCTTGTTCCATCCATGTTAATAATCCACGGTTAGATTAACTATGGACTTTGCCTCCTCTGCACCCGTTACTAGGCAAACACAGCATAGCTCCAGAAATAGAGCCACAGTGTCTGATCAGAAACACAGAAGGAGGCCTAGGCAGCTCAGAAGACCACCCAGATGAGCCTAGTCTAAACAGAATAACAAGCTGAATAAATAATTGTTGTATTTGAGGTAGTTCAACACAGAGTGCTTTTCAGGGTGCCTTACTTCAGATACTTCAGTATGTACCTCCTAAGAACAAGGAGACTCTTCACAGCACAATGCTCATACTCATGGCATTTTATTTCAGTACTATATCATTTAATTTATAAAACAACCTTATGTTCCAATAATACATACATTGTCTGCCATAATTTTCTTTTCCATTTAGAAGTCTGGTGAGAAGTACCGATCATGTTACATGGTCATCGTCCTATTTCTGCACAGCGTTTAGTTTTGAGCAGTCCTTAATCTCCCTCCTTCACTTTGTGTGTCATTAATGTTAAGTAAGTCTGGGCAGTTCATTTTGCAGCACGACTTTCAATTTACACTGGCATGGTTGCTTCTCCAGGACCGATGTCAGACTATGCAGCTTGGAGAGAAGTTCTACCCAGGTAATTCTGTGTTCTCCTGAAGGCATCCCATCTGTCTGTGATGTTAACTTGAGTTGCAGAGGACCAAGGTCATTTTTGTGAGGTTAAACTGAAAAGGTCATTGATGAAGAACACGTTGGTACTGTGATTTTTTTTTAATATAAAAAGAGAAGAATCATGAATTCATCTACTCTTTTTGGGAATGTACTTTATTTTCTTCCAAGATGCTAGCCAGCTTTGTCCAGGCTCCTTCAGGGCAGTGGGCTGAATCATAGGAGAGGCTGAGTGTCCTCAGCATGAACTCTATGAATCAGTTATTTTCTTGGTCCTAATCAAAGGCCATTATCAATAGTAATCATAAATTGGCTTAAGATTCTTTGTTTATTTTTGAAAGCAAGTGAGACTGTATATTTGACAAAGAAAAAGTCATACTAATCCAAATTATCTTCATAGATTAAAAAAAGCATTTTATATATTTATGGTGCTTTGAAAAAACAAAAGCTCTAAATATACCTTATAGAAATTAGAAGAACTCAGTCTAATAAGAAAAAAAATAAAGGAAAAAATAAACCAAAATTGAAATGTTAACTCTTCTTTAACCTTGAAATCATCTTATCAATGACTGGCAAAATCAGACCCAAAACCATGCGGATACTGACTAATGTTCAGTTAGAGGTAGATTTAACCCACTAGTTCCTCAGTAAAGAAAGAAGAAACTAACACCTCTAAGATGTCACATCCGAGATGTCTCCACTCAAAATAGCATTGCAACTGACTGGCTCTAACATCTTTACTAATAAACACAAGATCTCATCATCCAGGCTGTGGTGAGGATTTCACAATGATGGAGGGTGTGGTGCCTCATTTGTGAGCCAGATGTGTCTGAGCTAAAATTGGAAGATTCCTTCTCATAAACTCTAAGCAGGATGATGAATGTGAGATGAGAAATAGTCTTGTGGAGGAATATATGTCAGTGTTGCCAATAAATGTTTGAAATGTGAGGTGGTTGTCATTTATAAAGGTCAGGACTTTGTCCTTTATTTACCTTGATCTAACTTGGTTCTGAAAGTGTAGTTCAGTGAATAATTTCTGGCTTTTATGTGTAATTAGTGACAAAGAAGAGGGCTTCCTAATATGTATTTTATTTTGGGAGGCCAAGAAAAGAAAGTAATACTTTTAAGGGGGTGGGGGTGTTTCAGTTGCTCACAGAAATGGAAGGATAAGCTATTTTCACATTGTGTGTGTTTGTTGTGTTTATGTCTGGGTGGTGTATGTTTGTATGCATGTATATGTTTGTATGTGTATGTCGGTGTTTGTATGTGATGTGTGTTTGTGTGTGAATTTGTGTGTGTGTGTATGCAGTATATAGCAATAATATAAGGCACAAAAATTTTAGAAAAAAAGAGATATTTGTAATCATCAGAGAAGAGACACTCATAACAAACAACTCCCAAATTCAGAGTTAATTCAGTAAAATCTTATTTCTTGATTATTTCATAATTTTTACAAAAATATATGGAAAGATGCTCAAGCAAGAACTCAGAGACAGTGCCTATGTACAAGAACAGTTAGGATACAGAGACAACTTGCTTAGGAGGGAAAGAAAATGTGTATGTTGAGCTAAACACATACATTTATGTGTGCATATGAATATGCGTAGGGTCCATATACATTTAAAAGTTTTTTTATCATATAAAGTAATGATTGAATTACTATTGTACATGGTTATTAAAATTTTGTAAAAGAAGGTTTTTAAAATGACAGTATATTCTTTTATATGGTTATCATAGATTACTTAGTATAGCTGCTGTGTTTAAATATTAATGTTGTATAAATTGGCTTCATTAAAATACAATTAAGAGGAATATACCCAACTAAATGAGTGCTTATAAGATCAAAAGACACATGTAAGAATATCCATAGCAACTTTCTTCATAATAGTGCACAGCTGGGAGTAATCCAGATGTATATATCAATTTTAGAACAGATAAACACAGTCCAATACATCCACACAGCGTAATACCAATGGTCAGTGTAAGTGAATGAGCAGTTGGCTGCTACATGGGACAATATGTGTGATTTTCACAGACACAGTGTTTAATAGAAAAATCAGACATTAGAATACATTTGGTATATATTTTTTATGTGAAATTAAAGAAAAGATATAACAAATTGGGAAATGAGTGATCAGAATGGGCCTTTATGGGGCTGTAACTGGTTTGGGTTATAAAGAAACTTTCTAAGTACCTAACATGCTTCATGTGTTGATCTGAGTGCTGATATATCTATATAGGAAAACCAATTGACTTGTCCACCAGATCTGTGCATGGAGTATACATAAGTTCATCTTCAATTTTTAGAAATAATGGCAAAAAATATTCTTGAGATGAATGGTTGAAGGTGGAAATAGTTTGTTCTTTTTAGCTCTTTACAATAAATAAGTATATACATTTAAAAATGCTAATTTGAATTAAAAGACATATTTTTCGGAAAGTGTATTACCTCTGTCTCAGTAATCTGATAACCTAGATGAAGGATGCTGTCTGGTGCTGTTAGTGATGACTGATCTAAGGAGAATGAACTAGGCTGTGAGTTGTGACCAGAACATTTACTCCTTGTTTGGATAATGAACCAACTAAAATATAAAATCTAAAGTCAAACACAGATAAAATTGAAGACATTCCAGGAACTGTGGTATTGAAAATGATTCTTAGTAGGATTTTTTATTTTGTAAAATTTCTTAGGATCTTCAATTATGATATAATAAATAAATAAATGTGGGGCTGAGGTACAGCTCAGTGACAAGATGCTGACCTAGCATGTTTGAAGTCCTGGATTTGATTCTCAGGAGCATTTTGAAGAATTAAAAATTAAGCAATTACAATACATTTTCAAAGATTTGGTAGTTTATGGATAATCACAGTATGTGTTCTATAGCAAATACTCTGTTACTGTCTTGGAGTTCTATTGCTGTAAAGAGATACTATGACTAGGCAACTGTTATAGAAAAAAACATTTGACTGGGGACTTGCTTACAGTTTCAGAGGATTAGTCATTATCATCATGGTCGGAAGAATGACAGTAGACAGAAATAGCTACAGTTACATCTCTATTCACAGGCAAGAGGCAGAGAGAGTCAAACACTGGGCCTGGGTGGGCTTTTGAAACCTCAAATCACACCATTAGTGACACACATTTTCCAACAAGGCCACATATCCTTTAATAAGGCCATACCTTCATATCCTTTCCAAAGGATTAGATGACTAATTCCAAGCATCCAAACACATAGCCCTATGGAGGTCACTCTCAGTCAAACCTCCGTAGGGCTATGTGTTTGGACATAGATTTGCTTTGTTAATGTTACCAAACAAAACTGGTAAAACATAGAGAGATGGATCAGTGGTTCAGAAAATTGGTTCCTCTCTCAGAGGCAGGGATTGATTCCCAGCATCCTTCATGTAGTGGCTCTCAACCAGGTTTAAAAAAAAAAAAAAAGCACCACTTCTAGGGAATCCAATGCCCTCTTCTGGCCTTTGTGAATACTGCATATATGTGGTGACCAGCTACACATGTAGGGAAAACATCCATACACATACAATTTTTTTTAAAAAGTAAACAAAACAAAACAAAATAAAAAAACAATTTCTGGGACATTAGAAAAAACACAAACTACAAAAGCAAGCATTTTATTTTATTTGTTTCTAAATAAATTTATTCACTTATTGTTGTAGTAGTAAGGTTTTTAGGTCCCCGGCGGCCAGAGGTCCGAGACCCACAGACCTGCCACCCGAGACTGCTTAGTAGTCCGCCATCGCTGCTGCTGCTGCTCAGGCCCCTAGAAATTATTCAGATGTTTATATTAACTTTATGCTGTTTGGCCTATGGCTCAGGCACATTTCTAGCTAGCTCTTACATCTTAAATCAACCCATTTCTATTAATCTGTCTGCCACGTGGCCCGTGGCTCACCTGTGTTCCTTACATGTTGCTCCTTGGGTGGCTTGCTCGATCTGTCTGCAGCTCTGCTTCTCTTACCTATTCTGATTTCTCCTCCTACTTCTTCTATGGTGCCTGCCATGGCCCAAAACAACTCCTTTATTTAAAGATTGAGATTTACAGCATACATAAACACATTCCCACATCAACTTATTTATTTTACATCCTGGCCACAGTTTCCCCTTCCTCCTCTTCTTCAATACCTCCCTCACCTGTTCCTCTGTTCCTGCTCTTCAATCTACTCCTCTGTTTTCTGTTTTGGAGGGGCAGGTCTCCCTTGAGTATCAACAAAACATGGCATATCAAATTTCAGTAAGACTAAGTACCTCCCCACGTGTAAAGGTGGCCTAGTATGAGGAGTTGGGTCACATAAACCAGTAAAAGAGTCAGAGACAGCCACTGTTCCCACTGTGAGGAGTCCCTCAAGAGGACCGAGCTACACAACTGTCACATATGTACAGAGGGCCTGGATCAGTCCCATGTAGGCTGCTTGGTTGCTGGCTTGCTCTCTGTGAGCCCCTGTGAGCCCAGGTTAGTTGATTCTGTGAGTTTTCTTGTGATGTCCTTGACTCCTTTGGCTCCTACAATCCTTTCTCCCCATTTTCTTACGGTCTTCTCAAGCTCCATGTAATGTTTGACTATGAATCTGCGCCTGTTTCCATCAGTTGCTGGATGAAGCTTCTCTGATGACAATTGAACTAGGCTGCAAGCTATGTTCATAGCATGGAGATTATTGTTATGTATCACCTCATTGACATTTTTCCTTTAGCCATGTTTAGTTCCATCCTAGATCTCTGGGCCATTCAGCCTGGGGGTCCTGGTGTTTCAGACAGTGTCAGGTGTGGGCTTACTCCTCTAGTATGGCTTAGGCTAGACCAGTCATTGGTTGGCTATTCCCTCAATCTCTAGGTTGAAGGTTATGTGGCTGAATTGAAAACCAAACATTTTAAAACATATGTGCTCACATGTACACACACACACACACACACACACACACACACACACACACACACACACACCCCTTCAGGTGAATTTTGGTTGGACTTCTCTTGGCTGGTCCAGGGTGACTACAGAATTTAAGTCTGTACATTTATGCTTGCACCCCAGGGTACATATTCCTAAGACAGGGCTTCATGATAGAGGTTGAATGTTCTAACTCACATATGCATATTTAAAATTTTGGCTTACATCACATTTTTATATAACTGCTGACCAAAATACTATGAGAAAGTCCACCATCAGCACGTTGTGCAGGCAGAAAACTGGATTTAAGGTGTTCTCTTTGTTATCAGTAATGACTATTTTTGTGTAACAAGCATGTGGTGGTTTACATGAGATATGGCTCCTTGGGCTCAGGCATTTGAACACTTAGCCCCAATTGGCGTCACTGTTTAAGGAGGTTTAGGAGGTGTGGTCTTATTGGAGGAAGTACATCGCTGGAGATGGGCTTGAAGAGTTAAAAGCTGTGCCTGCTCCTAGTTCATTCTCTTTGCATCAGGCTTATGATTTAGGATGTGATTTCTCATCTTCCTGCTCCTGCTGTCATACCTGCGGCTTGCTGCCATGCCATCCTGCTATGATAGACTGTCATCTCTCTGGAATCATAATCCAAAACCAACTGTTTCTTCCAGAAGTTGCCTTGGCATATGGTATTTTATCACAGCAGCAGAAAACTAACTAATACAAAGAAATCCTAAAATTTAACATCTTAAAACAATATGTTCTACAATTACAGGTTACTTGAGTAATTTTGCCGATCTCAACTGGTCTCACTCATGCAAATATAATCAGGTAGGTGTAGGCTAGGTATTGTTGGGCCTCAGAAAATCTCAGCTGGGCCCACACAACTCTGTTTCAAGTGGTGTCTCATTTCTCTCAGTCAAGCATAGATTTTACTTTGAGCTCTGTTCAACAGGAAGGACAAAGCTCTTGAGTTTAGGCTTGAATCATGCTGGATTCTGTGGTCTACAGCCAGAAGTAAACCAGATTCAGAGTCAGAGCATGTAGCCTCTGATGGGAGGAGCTATGAAGGAACATGGCAGAGGGACAGGAAGAGAGGAGTGGTGATTGCTTTTATGGTCTGTCACACTGGGGGGCTAATGGTATAAGTGTCAGTTAAGGGCAGAAGACTAATAGCCCAATTCAATCAACCAAGTGGAGAGAATTCACCTCTACTTGCTTCCCTGGGCTTCAGCTCCCAGAGCACAGACTTCTCAGCTCATAATTATGAGTCAATTCCTTAGAACAAATTTTCTACCCGTATCTATACCACCAATGTTGATATCAAAAAGCTTTAAATTCTAACCCTATCCGTATCCTGTTGTCTGTTTCTCTGGAAACCGTCACACACCATGTGACTTGTTTTGGGTAGAATCGATGGCATGTCAGGCCTGAGTCTTGACCTTAAGAAAAACTACAGTTTTTGAAAATTTGCCCTAGGTTACCTGCTGCCTTAAAAAAGGATGAAAGACATGTGGAGCACACATCAGTAATGCACCTTTTTGGAAACTATGAAAACCAAAGCAATTGCTTTTATGCAGGAGGCAACAAAGTGTGTTGATGAAGCCCAGTGTCCTAGTGAGAGCCACCACCATCTACCTTTTCTTATTCACATTCTTTCAGTGAGATTCTAGTGAAGGTTACTTTGGGTTGGTGAATGTGCCCTCACTGTTTTTTAGACATATATCTTAGGCTTATTCTGATCTAAGGCCTCTAACCTACAAGCCACCTCTCTCAGTTCCATAGTGGAGTTAGTTTACCTTGGAAGATACTTTGCCCATACCCTCAGTACACAAAACAAATACATTCTTACAAAACACACTATAAAAATTGTTAAAGGTTGTCCCAGAAATATTTCTGTGCCCAAGTGGAATTTTTATTTTCATTTTACATTAGAATGAGAGCCTTAAAAAAGGTCAACAGGGAATCCTGGAAATACAAAGGAAAACTACAAGCTGTAGATAGAAAATAATTGAATCCAAGTAGCCCAGACAGGCAGAACAGTTCAGACCTCTGAGGAGTCCCAGTTACCCACCTCCTATCAAAGGTGGGTAATTCTGCTGTGAGAGCAATTGCGTGATTTTACACAAAGTAAAGTGAGGCTAGGGAAACCCAAAAGCAGTCAGCACCCAGAAGATGAGTAAGTCTGTTCTTTGAACAAAATTGAGTAATATCATTTGAGTTATTAGATTCATGAGGATTCTATAAGAAGTCTTGGGCATGATTAAGCCTCATGGAAAGAGGCTTTTCGAAGCTGTGTTTGTCGAGATCAGCTCAGACACCTTTGAGCCTGTGGAGTCTTCATTTATTGTAGTTTCAAACTGAATCTGAGGAACTGGGTCAAAAACTGTTTCAAACGGTGGCTTATTCCCATCCTTTCCCCCTCTCTTCCTCCCAGGCTCCCTTCCTCCTCCCAAGTTTAAAAAGAAGATTTGACAGAACAAATCACCTTCTTTGTTTTCCATTTAGCAGAGGCTGTGGTTTTTACAGGCATATAAACTATTTTTATAACTTAATTCCCCACAAGTTGTGGCATGAAGAAAAATAGGCATTGGTCATAAAAATGTATGCTAAATTGCTTCTAATTAAAACTGTAACTGTTTTCAATAGTAACTGAATCAAATAATCGCTTTGTCATAACTGCAATCATTTTTATTGATAAAGATACATCTGATTATTGTTGGTTACTCCAAGTGCTCTGAGGCAGCTGGAAATGTAAATCATTCTAGTATCTGCACAAGATCCGAAAGTCTGGCCTGTGAAAAGTGAGATGGGTATTTGTATTCCAGATTCAGACATAAGCACCTTTATGACGGCAGAGATTTTGCTACATTTTAATTTATCTACCAACTTTAGAGAGAGGGTTCAAACTGGCATTATCAGTGTCCTAATAACCTTGGTAGCATAGTTTTTCTTACAAATTGGGGGTGACAATGGTTTCCTCTGGATGTTTTGTGCATTAATTCAGTTAGACTCTAATCTGAAACAGTGACAGTAACATGTGTATATCTGTTTATCAAATCTAGTTACTGTGTGTACAATTTAGCTAGCAACTATGAATGCGAATTCTGGTAAGAAAGACCTTTTCTAGAATTCAAAGGGTAAGCCTGATATTTTTATTTGCTGAGGGAGTCCAATGACACAGTCATGTGCTATAGTAAAATAGCACTGACATCCTGACTTTTGAAAGCCAACTGTTAAATTTCCCAAATGTTTGTAAGCTACTTTTTAAATACATCCATTTTTTTTTTTCAGAATTGAATTGAAAAGTAATGTGCAATTACATTAATTATATTAAGAGCAAAGGTCATACTCATACTTCCTCATTGCTTTACATTTTGTGATTTCTTGTGCTCTTGAACATAGCGGGAGCTGCTGTGATTGCAAACAGGGTTGCAATGTCCCACACTGCTTCCTAAGACTGTGTTTAGGAATCTGTTGTCTAAAGTCTTAAATAAGCCACAGGGGATTCAAATAGCTGTACCACAGCGGTCAGTAGTGTCACCAGCCATGGCTGAAAGTATGTTCTCTCTGCATACCTTCTACAACCATTTACTGGATATTTGTCAGCACACTCTGACTGGATTAGAACTGCAGGTGAACCATGGCCAGGAAGAGAGGAAAGCCGCCTCAGAAGCTTACTAATGACCCACAGTTTTGTAATACCCCATCCTACATTTTTCTTTGTGTTTAAGTTCTTACAGTCTATCATTTCAGAGCAAGTTAAACTCATCTAGGTGAGATGTTTATGAACACCTACATTGAAAAATCTGGTTCTATACCTTCTTATTATTGTCTTTTTTTTTTTTAAAAAATTAATTAATTTACTTTACATTTTGACTGCAATTCCCCCACCCTCCTCTTCTCCCAGTACCACCCACCCCCCCTCTGCCCCACCCCATGCTCTCCTCTTCCATTTCTATTCAGAAAAGGGCAGACCTTCCATGGATATCGACAAAATATAGCATATCAAGTTGTACTAAGACTAAGCACTTCACCTTGTGTTAAGACTGGGAAAGACAACCCAGTATGAGGAGTAGGGTAGCCAGCAAAGGAGTCAGAGACAGGCCTGCTCCCATTGTTAGAAGTCCCAGAAGAAGATAAAGCTACACAGTTGTGATATATATTAGAGGGCCTAGATCAATCCCATGTAGGCTCCTGGGCTGTCAGTTCAGTCTTTGTGAATCCTCATGAGCCCCGGTTAGTTGATTCTGTGGGCTTTCTTGTGATGTCCTTAACACCTCTGCCTCTACCTCCTTCTCTTCAGCAGAATTACCCTAGTTCAGCCTAATGTTTGACTGTGGGTCTCTGCCAGGTCAGGCTATGTATCCACTTTTGTTAGAAGACTTAGCTGGGGTCATCCTTGTAGATTTCTGAGAGTTTCCCTTGCACCAAGTTTCTACCTGATCCAGAAATGACTTCCTTTCCAGTTGGCTGGCTCTTTTAGTATCCCTCCACCCCAACACCTCGTCTCTCATTCTCAGTGGCTGGTATCCACCCATGAAATCTCCTCCCCTTTCCAGGGAGATTCAAGTGTCCCGCATGAGCCTTGGTTTCTCACCCTCTCTGGGGTTGTGGATTGTAGCCTAATTATCCTTTACTTTACAGTTAATATCCATTTATGAGTGAATATGTGCTATGTTTGTCTTTCTGGGTATGGTTTACCTCACTCAGCATGATTTTTTTCTATTTGCTTTCAAATTTCATAATGTCATTGTTTTTAATATCTGAGTAATATACTCCATTGTGTAAATGTACCACATTTTCTTATTCCATTTTTCAAGGGACAGACATTTAGATTGTTTCCAGGTTATGAACAGAGTTACTATGAACATAGTTGAGCAAATGTCCTTGTAGTATCACTGAACCTCCTGTGGGTATATTCCAAAAAGTGTATAGATGGGTCTTGAGGTAGATCTATTTTCAGTTTTCTGAGAAACCACTGCCATATTGATTTCCAAAATGGTTGTACAAATATTCACTCCCAGGAGCAATGGAGGAGTGTTCCCTTTGTTCCATATCCTCTTCAGCATGAGTGGTCACTTGTGTCTTTAATCTTAGCTATACTGGCAGGTGTATAATGGAATCTCAGAGTCATTTTGAGTTGCATTTCCCTCATGGCTAAGGATGTTGAACATTTCTTTAAATGTTTCTTGACCATCTGAAGTTCTTCTGTTGAAAATTCTCTGTTTAGATTTGTCCCCCCCTTAATTAATTTTTAATTGGGTTATTTGGTTTGTTGATATCTAATTTTTGAGTTCTTTAAGTATTTTGGAAGTCAGCCCCCAGTCAGATGTGTGGTTGGTAAAGATCCTTTTTCACTTTGTGGGCGGCTCTTTTTGTACTATTGACATCATCTTTCAGCTTACAGAAGCTTTTCAGTCTCATGACATCTCATTTATTAACTGTCAGTCTTAGTGTCTGAACTTCTAGTGTTCTTCTAATCAGGAACTTGTCTCCTGGCCAATGTGTTCAAGGCTATTCCCCTGTTTTTCTTTCTCATTGTCTTTCTTTACACGTGAACATTTGTACATTTAACTTTTAGTAGCATAAGCATCATTTGGTGAGTTTTGGTGGCAATTGGGAACTATTGGTCTTTAAGAATAATCGACAATATTTAAAGATTTATGCTAACAATTATGACATGTAAAATGCTAAGTGGCAATTTTACATCCCATACAGCCCATCTAGCATCAAGCCCTGCTTATTCTTTGCCTTCAGACAGAATTGGAATTCTCCTTTTTCTGGTCCTCTGGGCTCACCTCTCAAGCCAAGTGTTAGCCATCTCTGATGAGGGTTCCCTCAGTACTCTGATCCTCCCCATTTCCTCTCTTGCTTGTGTAGTGTATGAAGAGTGATTTGCAATAGGAGCCCTTCATACTCACCACGGATCTTTCTGGTGTATGAAAGTAGTTTCCATCTCATCTGGCTCCATTCTCCCCCAGCTTGTAAAATTCTAGGCTCAGTGTGCTCTGTATGGATTCTCCACACTCCTCACTGGGGTCTTTCTGAAGGCTTTTACATCTATGTATGCAATTAAGAACTAGGCAGTTTTTCTGAACTCCATTAAACTCTATATCCTAGACAACTTGATGCACACATTATAGACAACTCTGCACTCCGTAAATTAATTTGTTCATGGTGAAAAACTAGAAAATTTTACTCAAATGTTTCTAAATATCCAGATGCTGATCTTCATGTAGGAAGAAAAGAGAGCCATGGCTGACCGATTCAATGTTTCCCCATCTTTGTGTATTGAGATTGTTTAAACGCAATCCATGCCTTGCTTCGTGTGCTCTGGCGCTTCCTCTTTTTAATTGAGTGCTTCCTCTTTAAGAAAAAGCTGAAAAATACTAAAAATACTTATACTGTATAATAAATATCACAAAGGGAAATTCCCCTTGTGCATTTTGTAGGAAGAGCCAAGGATGAATTGCTCAAAGGACTGGCAGTCTCCATGCTGGGATCAAAGGGCAGGTGAACAGATCTCAGCCTGATAGTGGAGCACACCATGCTTGCAACTCTGTCTCCAAATTCCAAATAAGGTCAAAACTCCTAGAACTGAGCTCTGAAGACCTGCTTCCCTCTATAAATATGATACACCAATTTTGAGGGAGTAGGAGGAGGAAAACTATAGCTCATGGGTACTGGAAAAAGTCAGCTAGAACAGGGTTGGATAGAGAAAAACCCATTGAGAAAGAAAATAACACAGAAAACCATCACACAAGGTATTCACCAGCAACATCAGCATGGTCAGGAACTTGTTTCTGTAAAGACTTACCAATGTGCTGATTCAGAATCCGCAGGTGAACAAAACTCCCAAGTGATATGGATGCATAATCAAGTCTGAGTAGTCTTGTCTTAAAAAGAAATTGGGATGATAAGTTTGCTGTAGGCTACAAGGGGAGGTCCGTTTTGTTGGTTGTGTCATAGTGTTTACTTACTATGAAATATAATTAGTAAAGTTGAGGCCATTGAGGGCTATTGGAGGTGTCACTCACACTGGGTTTTGTTTATAGCTATGCTGGCTGGCTGAATGAGCCCTGGGAAACCACTTAACTTTTGATCACTGCTCACATCTGTTTAGTTTTCTTTACAAAAGGCATAATGGCACTGGACTACCCAGAGCTTAAATTAATTAATGTTTATAGTGCACTTCAAGCCTTTGGGACAATAACCTCTTTGAAAATGGATGTAATTATCATTATGCCTAATGAAGCCTCAGCCTAGCTCCTCCCCCTCACTGGGGTATGTATGGGACAAGGAGCTGCCCTGGGTAACAAAATCCAAATTGGGACAAATTCACTTCAAACGCTGCATTTTTTCTTCGATTGCTTTATTAATTTTTTTTCAGTTGTCTTTTATTTCTTTTAATTGTTTTCATTCTGTGAACTAGATTTAGATGGATTAAGTACAACTGTTTCAAAGAGGCTCAAACTAGTTACGGACAGTGCTTTTCTCTGTTTCAAATACGGCATCCACTGCTTTTTTTGCAGGTCAATGGGAGCTAGACAGCCTCAGAGAGTACTGTGTAAACACAAGGCTGGGAGATGGACAGTAACAGTTTATGAGTTGCTGAGGTCTATTAATTGTCCTTGAGATTGATGAATTCCAGGAAGAAATTTAGGGTTAATTGCAGTAGAGGAGGCATTCTCTGTGGTGTCACTGGTTTAGGAGAAGAACAGCTTAACGTGACAGGGTCTGGAGATAGAATGACTGGCCTATATAGTGAGACTCTGTCTTGAAAAGCCAAAACTAGGCTGCAGCTAAGTGACACAAGACCCTGAAATTTTGTTTTGTCACCACCAAAAGGTAAAAACATAATCTAAAGAAAATCTATTTTTTTTTAAGTTTTGGGGAAAAAAAAAACTCATATAAATGTATCTGAGAAGAATCTTGCTGATTCATTTACTTGGAGTCATTTTTAAGAGGGAAACTTTCTGTTTACTAGGCTTGTTTATTGTGACTTAGGTAAAATTGAAGAGCTCTAAGTGCAATAGCGCAGGAAGGATCACACCAGAATAGGTGGAGTCTCCACTGCAGGGCACCTTTGCTGGGCAAGAATTCCTGACACAAAGGGAGCACAGTCACTTGGCTGTTAATCCCTAGACTCTCAGGCTCAGGCCTGGCAGCTGCTAGGGTAGGCTTGGCCTATTTGGTGTCTGTTGTATCCTTCATGCCAATTTCCAAGGCTTACAGGTTACTTCTTAACTGAAAACTCTCTCTCTCTCTCTCTCTCTCTCTCTCTCTCTCTCTCTCTCTCTCTCTCATTCTGTCAAGCATATAATTTTCTTCGGTGTGTGTATGTGCATGTGTGTATCTTCCAATTTTATTTTTAATATATTTTTAGTTAAAATATAATTGAATCACATCT
The DNA here is from genome assembly GCA_033318265.1 of Phyllotis vaccarum. Classification (NCBI taxonomy): domain Eukaryota; kingdom Metazoa; phylum Chordata; class Mammalia; order Rodentia; family Cricetidae; genus Phyllotis; species Phyllotis vaccarum. The sequence goes on along the minus strand of JARWLC010000001.1, from coordinate 167,637,062 downwards.
GCCTTTCCCTATCTTTCCCCAGCCCCTCCTATGCTCCTCCTCTCCAGTCCTCCCAAGTCTTCCCCTTTTTTGGAATTGATAACCTCTTTTTATATGATTATTATTGTTCCATGTCTGTTATTTATACATTATATATATTCTCAAAGAGATAAATATTCTATGTTGACTCCATTTTTGTTGTTTGTATATGCTGGCCACTAGGTTTTGGTTAACCAATAATGGAGCTTATTTTGGAGAGAGATTAATACTTCCTCACTCAGGAATCATTAGTTGCCTGTAGTCTTTTGTTTAGAGATGGAACCCCATGAGATCCCTCCCCCATTTGTATTGGCATATCTAATGTTATTGTCGTTTTTCAGGTCTTATTTCTAGAGCCATTTCTAGGAGAGAGTCTCATGGTGGACTTCCCGCTATTCTGGCTCTTGCAATCTTTCTACCTCCTTTTCTATGACATTTCCTGTAGGCAGTCTTTCTTACCTGCCAGCTCTCAAATAACCACACAGAGACATCTTATTAATTATGAAATCTTGGCCAATAGCTCAGGCTTGTTTCTAACTAGTTCTTATAACTTAAATTAATCCATATTTTTTAATCTATGTTCTTTTACATGGCTCAGTTACTTTTATTCTGTCTTGCCCATGTTGCATCTTCTGCATCTCCAGACGCCTCTTCTCTTCTTTTTCCTAGTGTTCCCACTGCTTAGCTATTGGCCATTTAGTTTTTTTTATTAATACAATTAAAGTGACATTATCTTCATACAGTATAAAGAAATATTGCACAACAATTTCCCTCCCCGAACCACAGAGACAGGAACTGTGCTGCAGATGTATCTAAAAACAGGGAAGGAGCACCGACTGTGTAGGAAGGCAGGCAGAGAGAGAGGAAAGAGAGAGTGATGAGGGAAAAAGGGAAGAGGGAGGAAAGGAGGTCAATACAGAAGGAGAAGGAGGGAGGTTGGACAAATAATACCAAGGTTGTTTGAGAAAGCCTTAAAGAATCATATCATTTTATATTTATGTAAATTATGTATACTTATTTCTGTGTATATATATATATATATTATATATATTAAAGAAGTTATGTTACTACTGAGGCTGAAAAGAATCACATACTAACAAAACTCCCATTTCCAGCCATGAGGTCAGGGAAGCCCCAGTGCCCCAAACAATATAGGATATTGCTGTTGCCCTTGGTTGCCTCAAAGAAGATAAGTCCCTATTGCTGAAAAAAATGAATACATATGATATGAAAGACAAAGGACTCAGTGATTCAAGGTGTATCTAATCTAAAATCTTCTCACCTTCAGTCTAGCTTCTTCAGTACCAGAGAGTACTATGCCATCTGCCAAGGGAGGGAAACAGTCCTACTCAGCTGTGACATCTATGAACCACAGAAATAACCAGCATGTGAAGATATCCAGAAAAGTACAATAAGAGGTACTCACACATTGGTGGTAACCAACAGCTAGCTATCTAATTGATTTTAAGATCCACTCAACAGAAGGGAAATCATGCTTGATCCTGGACTTAGTCAACTTCCCAATGGAAGTGAGTTATGCATCTTAGAAGAGAATCTACTACCACCTCTGTGCTAGAGGAGTGCAGTTCCTAATTACATTCTAAACCTTTCCTTATACCCACAGAAAAATAAGTGTAGCTTTCACCCCTCATTAAAGAAGCTTCTCTTTATAGCACATAAAGACCATTGCAGAAAACCACAACTGGACACAGTGTAGAGATCATGGGGACTCCAGACCCAATAGATAACATTTGCCCTGAGAATCTCAACTTGGAGTTGTAGAGGCTAATATGCAAAGTCAGTTTTGAACAGGGTTGTAAAGTCCACTTAATAGTCACTGGACATTTCCAGAGGTATTACTTTAAAATATTTTTTTTAAAGATTTAAAAATTTTATTTATGTGTATGAGTGTTTTTGCCTACATGTAAATATGTGTAGAACATGAATTTTTGTTGCCTCGGAGGGCCAGGTGAGAATGTTGGCTTCTGTAGATCTGGAATTCCAAATAGATGGTGGTAATCTGCTGCATGGGTTCTAGGAATTGAACTGAGGTCTTCTGCAAGAGCAATAAGTACTCTTAACTCTTGTACCATCAGATCACCCTCCCAGAAGCATTTCTGATAATCTTCTTTGTGCTGTAGGATGGAAAATGGTCCTTACCTTCAAGAAACAAAATAAGCAGGTTTGTTTTTCTCTCCCAATAGAGTGATTTTGTGAGTGTAGGATCCAGGTCTTTTGTACTCACTGGTGGGGTTGAATGTATGAAACTGTAAAACATTGTGTATTGTTAGAATTAGGGTTAGGGTTGGGCGAATATTAGGATTGGGTTAGGGCAAAATTAGGATTAAAGATAGAATAGGTTTAAGTTTAAGGCTATGGGTAGTTAGAGTTGGGATGCATTCAAGGAAGGATATTTTTATGGAAATATGAAATAAAGTATATATCTGTTGTTACTCAGAAACCATTCATAAAAAACAGGAGTAACACTTAAGGCTTGTAGGATGGCATAGAAATTACAAGTAAGTATTTACTTAAAATTAGTCAAACAAGTATCTATCATATTAAATGATTGCAATGTATGATGGGCTGCATGCATGTACTCTCTTCTCTGCCCATATGCCACTCCACATATTCTCCCCCATGCGATGCCATTATTATCAAGGGGCTTTGGTGGCAGTTAGCTGATTCTGGAAGAGTTCTGAAGTTTCATGTATTTGGAAAAGGGAAAACCAGGACCAAGGATTTAGCTCTCTTACCTAGAACATGCAGTGCTCTAAATTAAGTTTTCAGCATTGAAGAAATGGACAATAGGAGGTGCACAGAGGATTCATTATTTTCTTCATCTTTTTCCCCCTCCACCTTCTTCTTCTATTTATCTTTCTTTCATTTTTCACTTTAAAATGCTATGATATGTCAGGAGTCTGCACCCTGGAATAGCATCATCATTGAGAACTAGACTACAGTGCTGCTCTGCTCTTGAACTTTCAGCCTTCAAAGCTGGAGAAATCAGTTCTTGTGTTTTGTAAGCCTCCCGGCCTGTGGTGTGTGCTTATAGCAGCCTTGACCGATGATGTTCTTCACACAGTTAAAGCATGTGGACATTTGCAAGCAATGGAATGTTTATTATAAAGAGAGACTAATATCAAAATGACAGGATCAAGGTCTTCAGGTTTCTAATATTTGTTCTTTATATTAATGACAGATAATAAGCTTAAATTTTTTCTTTTGAAATAATAATTTCAATCTCATGGAAGCCAAGATCATAACAGCAGATATATACAAGTAAATCCCTCTTTTATTTTTTCATTGTAATGAAAGTATTTTACACTAGTAATAGACAAATCAGTAAATAGAAAAACAAAAGGGTTACAATCAAAAAGCCTTTTGATAAGTCATTGGCCAAAACAGAATTTGAACCCTAGAAATTTAAAAACAAATTGAAAACTCTATGGACTTTCTGTTCTTTGAAGACAGAAATATTGAGTTGTAGAGAGCAAGCAAGGCAAATAGACATTATCACATGGCATATGGAGCATTGATGTTGGCCAGCCCAGGCTGGTTGTTCTATTTCTGCACAGGACACAGCCAACTCAGGACAAAATGTAAGTCTATTTTGAACTTGTCTGGACAGAGTCTTTGGCTTTGGTTTGGAAAATCTAAGAGTAACAGCAGTGAATGGAGTTTGAATTTTGCCATTCATCCTAGTAGGGTTGTCAACTCTGCATGAAGCTCAACTCTACCAATTACACAACACAAAGCCAGCCATTTTGGGCTGCTATGGAATATAGAAGCTGACAAGTAGTGGCAACTTTTGAAGTCATACCTCTACTTTCTTTATGGTTGTAATCACTGGTTGCTAGGCAGAAGATCAGCTAGAGTTAGAGTTAGTTTCTGATCCCAGTCAGTCACCTTAGTTTTTGATTCTGGGACATCAGCATCTCAGGACTGAGATTCCCTGCTGAGCTGTATCTGTGTTGGGTGGGATGAGTGAGTTTTTTCCCAGAAGACATGAAGAGCCTTACACTTTTATTGTGATTTTATAAAGAAAATAATAAAATGCAACTCATCAATGGTCAACGAACAAAATATACTTATTTTGTGTGACACGTAAGGTAGCTTATTAACCCACTGAGCACACCAAAGAAGAAGAGTAACCGGCCCTTGACCACTCATACATTTATTCTGTCTACTACTTATTTTGTGAACTATTGTTTCTGCTCTATGATAAGCCAGATACTAATGAGATACTTTATTGAACAAGCTCCCTTAAATAGCTAAACACCTGATGATTTATTTGCATCATTCCAGGAACAGATCAAGTGCTTTCATGACAAAAAGCACTGTAAGGGTGGTTCAGGAATTACTTCAGGTTTGAATTGAATGACAGCAATACAATGTTGTCCACAAATAAGAACCACATATGCATCTGAAAACAGTTTGGTGGTCATATCAAGAAAAGTAGCAGATATAATATATATTAAACTCAGTGTATCCCAAAGAATTTCAGCATATAATAAATTCAAAACTTATTCATGGGTTGGACAGATGACTCAGTAAATGAAAATGCTTACTATTCAAGCATGAAAACTATAAACTGGATTCTTAGAACCCACATATAGCTGGTTGGCTTGGCAGCTGCCTAACATTCCAGAACTTTGGAGGCAGAGACAGGGATGCCTTGAGGGCTATCTAGCTTGATCTGGACTAACTTGAAAAAGTGAGCTCTGGGTCCAGTGGGAGACTTTGCTTAGTAGATAAAGTGGAGAGCAATAGAAGAAGACATCCAATGTCAACCTCTGACCTCACACATTGGTGTCCTCAGGTACAAACTTGTATACATGCACACACCTGAGCCACACTCCTATCTTAGTAGATCTTTTCTGTATTGTTTTCAAAATCCAATCTAAACTACATTATGTACAGATATACACAGACATATATGGTACTTTGGCCATACTCACCATCCACGTATAGCAAGTGGTTACTATAGTGGAAGTCATAATTTTAGGTATTGGGAGGTCTTTCTATTATCTGAAGAATATTGAGCTAGTCATACAGACTCCAGGTGGAGGGAATATCAAGAAGAAAGGTCCTAATCTGAGGATGGGTAAAGGTTTAACCAAATTTGAATTCAATTGTAAAATGCAACAACAAATACATAGATATCCACTTTATGACATTTGCATGCATTCTTGCTGTAAATTAAATTGTACTTTAAAAATATTCAAAAAACATGACAAGCCATCATTTCTTATTTCAATTAAAAAGCCAGTTTAGTATAGTTTAATAGCTTGCTGCAATTGGAATGAACTCAGTGCAAAACAGAACTTTTTTTTTTTTTAATGGCAGCTAAGTAAATGCATCTTGAACGTATTTTCTCTTTTGCCTTCTTCAAACACACAAATTTATCACAGTCTAGTGGGTATTTTACTGATAAATATACTAATTGTAGGTTCTACTTTCTAATAACATTATCTATCTTCAGGACAGGGCTTTGAGAAAAATACATCTGGGTAGCATTGCTTGTGTTTTATCTTTCTCTGGAGGCAGGCCAAGTCTGACCTTCAGCCCAGAAACATGATGAATTAATTAGAAACAAAGGTACCCTATGAATAGACAATGAAAGCTCACTCAGAAATAACTTAACAAGAAGCACTGCATATATTGAAGTAATTGTGCAGTATACAACTTTCATGCCTAATCAGCATTCTATTATCTGTGTAAGACTAATTAAATATGTGTCTTTATTTTGATTCTTAATAAACTGACTCCAAAATCAGAATAGAAGTGTAGAACCTGATTCGGGAGTTGATTCCTAAAAGCAGGAGTAGAAGTCACACAGGGAGGAAATAATACTTTAAAAAAAAAGATATGCAAAGGATCACGACCATCTCATTATACTTTGCCACTGAAGGTCTGTGAAAGAACTTTTCATGTCTCAGAATTATCTCAGTTCTGGAGAAATACATGATTTTTAAGCTATCTCTGTCACAATATTGCTGGCCCTGAGTTAGGGAACATGACTGTCATCCTTTAATGCACATGAGCAGAATCACACTCAGCTGGTATTTAGAGAAAACATCCAGGCACAAAGATGTGGGTGCAGCTGGATTCTACAGACAGGAATGAGAAAGACATGGTGGATCTGCACATGTCACTGCTGGCAGCCATATAATGTTCACCCTGGAAATTCACCCAGAAGCTTACTTCACTGCTGAGTGTTTTACAGTTTATCAAGTTCTGCCATTTAAATTGTCTTATTTTATCCTTATGAGGCCCTTGAGGGGTGGCTGAGTAGGGCTTACTACTCATATGTTATAAAAAAGGAATCCTACTGTGCTCACAGATGGGAAAGCAATGTGGGGATCTGGCTGTAGGGAAAATCCTGTCTGCCTTCCCGACATCTAAGTACACGGCTCTTTCCTTCTGTAGAGTTGTGCAGTTTGCTCTTAGTGGGGCAGATCCTGTTCTTAGGGATGGGTTGGTTCTCGCCAATTAACTTATTGTGCCCCAATAAGCACATGACCAGCGAATTGCATCAAAGCAAAACAGAGGAAGGCAAGCAAGGTATCTTACCATTTTTTAAAGTGTTACGTATCCATGAGAAAATATTTAGCTTGGTATTTTTTAGCTGCCTTCACATGTGCATGAAGCAAGCTGACCTCCTTATGACATCAATATCACAGGAGGCATAAAAGACAGATGGATAAAGAAGATAGAAAAACTCCATAAAAATAACAGCAAGACAAACGAATTAACAAATGTTTTCTACTCACTTTAGAATTTCAGTATTGGGAAAAGTGGGAGAAGGTTGCAGCCTCACTTGAAGAAAAAGCAGGTATTGGACTTTACTTGGATGGAGATCTAAAAAAAAGTCACACCTGGAGAAGGACTAGTGGACACAGAGAAGGGGACTTCACAATATCCATTGGTGGTGCATCAATGGCATTTATGTACATAGCATAGGGCAGGGCTTGCAGATTCTTATTCCGTGCAGAATTTACATTGGAAGTCTATTTTCCCCCCATAGGTTTCTTTCTTGTGAGCATCTGGCTTCTCCTGAGTGATCCTCATCATCTGCAATCCTCTTTGGGATGAATGTGAGAACCCAGCCAAAGCATACACAAAGGTGACTATGAGGAAGACTCACTTCTATGAATATGGAAAATGGTTACCAGTGTCCCCTACAGCATAGACTCCAGCATGGCGGGGACTTAATGCACTGGAGAATAGAACAGGACTGGGGATAAGTGTTAGCGTCTTCACAGAAGTGAGGTATCCTGTCAGACCTCACAGGCAACTTTCCTGAGTAGATGGTTCTAAGGAAGAGGTTAAAAACTGGCTAGAGGTCCCATAGAATCCAAGTGATAGATCTTTGTGGAAGTTACTCTATATCAGATCCACGGTTCACTCTGATTCCATACCCTCTCTAGGGTTTCTACGTTTTTTGTCTCTGAATGCAAAGCCACAGAATTTTAAGCAGTATGGAACTACTCTCTTCAGCACTCAGCCATTGGATCAAGAAAGAATTATAAACCTGAAAGCAGCATTTTAAGTTGTCTTCCAGAAGATGAATTTACTTCATTCTCTAATTGTAGATAATTGCATATATGCTTGCATACATACACATGTATGTGTTAACACATGGACACACAGACACACATAATTCACTGACACAGAGAAAATGGGAAATGCCATTTTTAGGTCTTTTTTTGGGAATCTATGTCAATGAATTTATATTTTAGGATTTCTTTTATTTTTAAGTATGTGTATGTGTGTTTATATCAATGTGTGTGGGTATATGCATATGAGTGAAGAGGCCTATGGAGGCCACAAGAGGGTATCAGATCCACAAAAGTGGGAATTATAGGCTGTTGTGAATTATTCAAGTAAGTGGGTGCTAAGAACTGAATTTGAATCTTCTGCAAAAATAGTATGATCTCTTAGGGCTTTTTATTTTAATTGACATGAATCTGTAAAATCTAAGACCATGATTGCTTTTAGAAAACAGACTATCAAAATCAGTTACAAGATAGCCCTCTATGCTTATCCTTCATGTCACATCTCTGATAAGAATTCCAGAGGGATTTACCCAGTACTCTGAGAATAGTTATAGCTGTGTATAGTCAGTCCATTAGGATCTAATCTTTGTTTTAGATTTTACAGGATCCCAGAGAGATGCCATCACCCTTAAGTCAGCAGGAAGCAAGCTTATGAAGAACTATGCCCCCTTTCCCGATAAGTTTTGTCCTCTGAGGATTGTGAGTAATTATTATTCTGATAGAATAGTTATAAGTTAAAACTGGGGATGGAACAATAGTATAGCCTCAGGGGTATCCTTTAAAGAAGAGAAAGGGGAATAGACAGGATAGATAAAGGTAGATTGTTCTACCTACCTATAAACAATTATTAGCCAAATACATGGGATAAGCCAAAGACAATTTGCACTGGCATAGATATTTGTATATTGATACAAATGTAAATGTGAAACCACTTTATATTTTTGATCGAGATAATTTGTATATTGGTAGAAATTTAAATCTGAAATTGTTTTATATGGCCAATGCAACTGGTACATTGACATAAAATTGATTCCATAACTGTTATGTAAAATTGAATCTGTAACTGCTATATTTTACATATGCTTCTACCTCTGTTTAAAATATTTGTACAATATTGTCATGTCCACTATACAATTGCTATCCCCATTTAACTATACTAGACCTAATGTATGATTGCACTACTTGTGATATATGCACAAGTGTAGTAGGAGGTTTCTGGCCCGGACTTTTGGACCTAACCTCAAGGTTTAGGACCCACAGACCTGCAGTCCTGCAGTCCCACAGTCCCGCAGTCCCACAGAGATACACAGATGCTTATAATAGTTTTAGGCTGATTGGCATAAGGCTCAGGCATATAACTTGCTAGCTCTCTACCCTTCATCTAACCCATGACTCTTAACCTGTTTAGCCATGTGCCTGGGTACCTTTTCTTAGAGCAGCATGGTTGTTCTCTGCTTCCTCTGGCTTCTCTCTGGCATTCTGGATTTGGAGTTTGTTTGTTTTAAGAAGAGAAAAGGGGATATGTGGGAGATTGTGTTGCTATATTGTAAATAATTGTCCCACCTACTGGTTTAATAAAAAGCACTGATTGGCCAAAGGCAGGCAGGAAGTGTGGGCGGGGCTACCAGACTAAGAGAACTCTGAGAACAGAGAGAGAAGCCGGAAGAAGCAGAGGACAACCATGCTGCTGTGAGAAAAGGTCCTGAGCCCCATGGTTGAACAGGATAAGAGTAATGGGTTAGATTAAGGGTACAGAGTTAGAAAATTATATGCCTGGGCCTTAGGTTGATCAGCCTAAAACAGTTGTAAACATCTGTGTGTCTCTGCAGGTCTGCGGATCTGTGGGTCTGTGGGCCTAAACCTGGAGGCTAGGCACAAAAGTCCAGGCCAGAAACCTCCTACTACACACAAGATGTTTTATATGCCTCTGCTTGGATGATATATGTATATACATGTCTAAAATACTGTTACCATTTTGCATGGTATATATATACCTCTGGCTAATGTTTGATAGTCATACTAAAAGTCATTGTTCAGAGACTGTATACCCCTTTATAGGTAACCTAATTTTACAGTACAGGTTTCAACCCTTAGGATGATAAAAACTGCAGTCAACATTACTTAAGTTGCCATGTCACAGTCATCTCAGATACAGGTTAGAATACCATAGATAGACAGTAATCTTCAACCATTTCATAGACCCAGAGAATATGGCATTTAACATTTGTTGTTCAAAATTCTGCCATGAGAGATGCAATGACTCCTGGTGACACTGTTCCTTTCCCGAGATGGTGTTGAGCATGAAGGACACTCCTTTGGAGTTTGTCCTTTTGGCAGAGAATGGTTGGTTGGGTAAAGAACTGTCCTTATCTCAATTGTTGACAGTACACACATGATGTCCAAGCTGGATGAACAGGATGACAGACGGAGACTGATGAAATGTGCCTGGACAGGATAAGACAGTTCCTCCAAAAATGCCCTGCTTGTGGAAAGATCTGTCAGATACTATAGGCCTGTAGCTAAAATGATGGATACTCCAATGGCACAGAAAACCATAGGTGATTGTGTCCTCTCCCAAATTTTGGAAGCTACTACTTCCATTTGCTTCTGACTTTCAGTTGATATATTTTCCTTCTCAGACTTTGAAGGGGTTGAAGAATAGGTATTTAAGGTTCCTCCCCTATTATCCCTTTGCGAGGAACATTCAGGTGTTGGATTTTCACTATCCTAGACAAACAGTTTTTTTAGTAATTTATACACCCTACCATCTACCAATATTCTAGAAATGTATGATGTATTTTGTATGTGTTATGTTTTGGTTGTAGTTTGTGCCTTATCCTCTCCTAGACATTACCTCATAATAATTCCTATTGTATATAGTCTGAGTTTAGAACCTTCTTAGTTAGACAAAAGGGGGAGATGTGGTGGGATTCAGGTGTCAGTTGATAAGGTCGGAAGACATTTATCCAGGGTCCCAGGCTCCTGAAGGGGGAGTGGCCAGCCCCATTCAAGAGGGATCTTGGGGGCCCCATTTGTTCCTGACTGCTTGAGAGACTGGTTCGGCATCCATCGTCCATCATGTGGATAAACTGATCTCTCAGGTGCTTATATAAGCTGTTACCTGTTTTGTGAGTGCTGGTTTATATTCCAATAAATATTAATCTTGGATTGGTATATTTTAAGAGAGATTTGCACCATCAAATGTGCATGCATGAGTAGGTGCGTGCATGCGTGTGAAGAACAGAAGACAACCTCAGATGTCATCTTCAGTAACATCATATACCTCCTTTGATACAGTCTATCATTGGCCTGGAGCTCATCAATTAGGTAGACTGGATGGCCAGAAAGTTCCAGAGATCCTTGTGTCTTTACTTCCTTAGTGTTGGGTGTAAGTGTCCACCACCATGCCTAGCATTTTTTCTGAAGGGGGAGGAAAATTTTGGCATCAAACATAGGTCCTTATGTTTGTACTGCAAACACATTAGTAGTAGAGCTATCTTCCCAGCTCTTTAAATAAATTTTAAATATTTTTTTTAGTTTGCAAAACTGTTTATACTGTCAATGATAGTAGATGCATTTTCACAACTATTAAATAATAGGTAAATACTTTAAGCTAAATCCAAATACATCCTAAATAAAAATAATAAAACTAAAACAAGTCTCCTATTTGTAGAAACTTTTGCTTATTTCAAACATTTAGGTTTTACCCAAAATACTGTAGTCTCTATTGCCAAGTCCTTGCAATATATTTTCTTCTTTAGCTCTTATATTTTTCTATCTCACTCTCTGAGTTAAATTCTGAATGGATCTGCTTCTTTCACTTACTCTTTATTAAGATATACTTAACTTCTGTTTTAGTCACCTGTTAAGACTATGCTTTCAACCATTTCTTTACATTATTAAGCTTTATTTCATTCACCTATTCTGTTTTTCTTTGTATCTTTAATCATTTAAGTAGATTTTTTTTAAAAAAAAATCCTGTCTATTATAAGATGTCTAAATAATCTATCAAACCTGCTTATACTTCTCTCATCCATGGTGGATTGTTGCCTCAGTGAGATTTGGTCTCTTCTAATGGCATTACAGCATAGAACATATTATATGTTAATTTATTGTCACCCCAAATCCTGAAAGATATCTGCAAATCAAACCTATACAGCCATGGTTTCTCAAGCTACATCATTTTCTTTCTCTATAGAAAATATAGACAGAAAAACTTCCATTTACTGCTATATTAATTAACCTGAATCAAATAATTTTCATAGTCTAACTTCACACATTTCCTGGCCCAGGTTCTCATTGTTTTTTATTATAAGGGTATTAAAATGCCATGTTCTAGAGATCAGAGGGTGGAGTTCAGCTTTTCTATTACAGTTTAAATGTTTCCGTTTCTTCATTTGTCACCACTGCTAACTTTATAGCTTTTTTACAGGTCTCCACATTTAAAAGATTGTTACATTGATCTAACATTTCTTTTTTTTGTAATGAGAAAGTTTCTGTTGAGCAGAAATTAAGCTTTTCATAACTAAAGTTCTTAAATATTTCTTTTATAATAGTTTGAATTAATTGTGGCTTTCATTTTTACATGTGAATATAAAGTACTCTTGAAAATATTTTTTCATTTAAAATTTTTGAAGTTATAAAATAATTATACTATTTCCCACCTTTCTTTCCTCCCTTCAAATCCTCCCATGTGTTGCCCTCTTGCTCTTTCAAATTCATGACCTCTTCTTCAAAATTTTACATATAATGTAACTTGTATGTTTGCTTTTAGGGCTGATCATTAGTATTGATAAGGCTGTTTCTCCCATGCTCAGCATTTCTTAGTTGACTGTAGTTCTTACTCAAAGGTTGTGGCCATCTAGCTTATCCCCCCATCCCCAATTTATATTAGCATGTCTGTTGGTGTTCTTGTTTAGGTGATTGTTGGGCAGCCATGTTGCAGAGACTTTCTGGATGTAGCTTCTGACACTCCTAAAGGACACAACTTACAACAAGCTTCCTGGTCCTCTGGCTCTTACAATCTTTCCACTCCCTCTTCTGTAATGGTCCCTGAGCTGTATTTGCAAGAGTCATATTGTAAATTTATTGACTGGGACTGGGCCACAACTCTGTATTTTGATTGGTTGTGATTTTCTGCAATGGTCTCTGGCTATTGCAAAGAGAAGTTTATTTGTTGAAAAGCAAAATGTTTTTTAATTGATGTATTTTATCACATTGTGCTGGGTTTTTCAAAGGGCATGTTTTTACACAAGTATACATGCATACTCCTCTCTCTTAAATATATTTTTTTAAAACAAATTGCCAGAAGTGAAACTGTACATTTGAGAGGTATTCTTATAATGTATAAGATACATTAAAATGATAAATACTATACTATAGAACATTGAAAGTTTTACCTTCTTTGCACTATCTTATGATTCAGGAATATAATAATGATCATGAGATAGCTTTTAAATTGTTTCTTTACTAGATTGATCTCCCTTTTATTTTAGACTTTAACACTTTAAAAAACATCTGATTCATCATAAACTTTGGAGTATAAATCCAAAATATCTGGATATGCCCATAGTATTATGATGAACAGAAACTTTGTGAAAACATCCTTCTATGTTCTTACTTCTACAGGGTGAGTAATTAACATATATAAATTCTATTGTCATGTCAACCACATACATTCATGCTGAAAGGCTAGATGGTGAAAACAGGAAGGCACTTCGTGGGGATTGGAGCAGAAACACATTTTGTGCATGCTGTTATTTTTTAGTGTCTACTTCTCCTAGCTTTTAAACTGTCACTAAAGGGTAGCTTTGAACCAGCTACAAAACTTTGAAAGGTTGTAACTCAGGAGCAAGGGACTTTAGGAATGTGTGCAGGGAAGATGCAGATGGGTAAACAAACCATAAAATAGATTATGGTTTCTCTTTTTTAGCATTTCATTGAGAGCTGACTCCAGGCTATTATCCAGTGAAAGTGAAATTTAAAAGAGCCAATCCTAAACAATCCTCTGGCTTGCTTTTCCCATAACTAATGAAACCCAGGAGTGTCCTGAAGTGAGGTGTGACAATTTGAGACAAAGAGGAAAGATCACAGAGGTGAGAAGCCTATCACCTCTCTTTTCATATCCCAAGGAGCATATGGGGCAGACTTAATGTGCTCATAGTTCTGTTGGCCAGGGCAGCAGATGGACATTGCTGATATAGTGCCCCTCCTCCTTTCCAGGCAAACTTTTCTAAAGGTGCACATGTATAACCCAACTTGGACACAGTGACCAGAACTAAGCATAGCATTTCTGTGGAACTCAAAGGATGTATCCTAGGGTAAGGAGAAGAAAAGATGGGATGAACTTCTGGGTGAACAACTATGGGTAATAGACTGGATGTGGTCTCTATGAATGGAGGATGGAGGGAGCTCACAGGCTATCATGTCTCATACAAATAAATGAAGTTGGATACAGAAGTAGTACTGAAAAAGATGGCTGGGTCTCTAGACTGAGATATCAGAGCAATTCTTTTTCTTAGAGATCTCTGGACATTCTTTTGGATCCCAGAATCAGGGCTGATCTCCTCTCTGTTATCAATGTCAGAGTTAAGTCAGTCATCAAGCAAGGCCAATCAGCTGTCTCTTCCCTTTCATTCTTTTTTTTTTTTTTTTTCATAGACAGAATTAGCCGTACACACCAGGACAACACCATCAGGACCGGTGGAGCCACAGACTAGAGCTAACATGAACCTGAAACATCATGAGGCCTGACAGTCAGGGACATAAAATCAGAATTATTGTATTTGGAGGATAACTTAGCCCCTCCTTTTTTTGTCACAACACTGATTAATTTTCCTATAAATGATTATTCTGAGGAATCTTTTTAGGGACTGGTAGTAAATTCCTCTCTGCACTGCCTATGGCACCTTCCTTTGGCTTGGAAGTATTTTTTTTTTGCACTAGTTGCAAGTGATTTTTTTTTTTTTGAAAGAAACTCATAATCTTCAAGTACTTGATGTTTAAAAGTCCTCGTTTTTACTTAGGCATGATGTTATAAGCCAGCAATCTCAGTTATTGAGAAAGTCAAAAGAGAAGAAACATAAGTTCAAGGCCATCCTAGCTTTGCAGAGTCAGTTTTAGGCTTGAGCAAATTATTGAAACCTTGTTTACATAGAAAAAATAAATAAAAATTGAGCTGTAGCTGTGGAATCATCATAGACGATTTCCTTGCTGTATACACCACACCACACACACACACACACACACACACACACACACACACACACACACACACGTTTCTATTTTCCTTTCCTATTATTAGGTAGATATTTCTGTATGAAGAATTTTCCATTGGAACTTGCCTCGCTCTAAGTTTTGAAGACATTACTTCCCTTTCTTCTGGTAGCAGATTTTGTCATACAAAATGTGTCAGGGACTATAAAAAAGGAAAGTGCAGAAGAGAAGCAGGCCACACACATAGAAAATGGGTTATCTCTGGCAACCAGACATTTATGAACGCCACTTTTCCCACAGTGACTGAATAGTGGTTACAGAAGGTTAGTAGCATTGCTGCATACTGAAGAAATGGCTGCTCTACATGATGCAAAGGGATGAGAATGTTGATATGAACTGTCTGAAGGTCATGCTTGTAATTTTCAGTAGTAAAATCCATCGTGTCTACCTTTGTATTTGTGATTGTTTTGTTGTTTCTCTAGTTGTAAACATTGGAATCCTTCTGTTTATTCGTGCTGGTATATACTTCCTGACGACATATTCATGTGAAAACCTGTTAGTACTTATCTTAGCACTTACTACCCTGGTTCTTTTTCCTTTGTTCCAGCACCAGGGAAATGGTTCTTTTATTATTTATTTGGTTTTCATTTTTCTTTCTGTGTTCCATGCTTCCTACTCATCCAGTTTAACTTATCTGTTGGATGTTGGCCTTCCTTATGGATAATTTGCATCTTTTATGTCTTCTTTTATTTATTTATTTTTTGTTTGACCTTTGCTTTATAGTCTAAGGTGTATTTAAATATATTTATTCTTGGAAGCCCCCTGGTTCACAGCTAACTAAGAGGTGAGTGACACCTGACCCCCATACCAAGCGGAGACTGTGGTCTCCAAACCCTGGCCAAGGGACACAGCGCCCGGCACCTCAACCACACCTAGCTCTGCCCTAAACCAAAGAAAGCTGGGAGAGCCTCCACAGCCCAATCCTCAGCAAAACAGAGCTTGAGGAACACCCCATGTGCCAAACCATGCCCAAATGCAGTCTGTGCTATCACACACCTCCACATGGAAACTCCGAAGCCTCCTAGGTTCATATCAGACTAAGAGCCAACTAAGAGCCAACTAAGAGCCAACTAAGAGCCAACTAAGAATGACCCCTGCAACAACAGGAGGCAAAGAGAGCCTTGGCATACAACCACCTAAGAGCCAGCTAAGAGCAGCCCCTGCAATTACTGAAGACACACAGCCCCAGGCCCACAACTGACTAAGAGCCAACCAAGAGCTGACTAAGAGTAAACTGAGGAAGCAATACGTAGACTCTAGTACAAGAATACATATAACAATATAAATAACAACAAGGCACCACCAGAAGAAGCTGGTGAGATCTGAGCATAACAAAGAGGAAACAAAAGGAAATGACCTTGAAAACAACTTTATGAAAATAAAAGAAACTTTAAAAGAGAATATTAAAAAAAAAACTCCCTTAAAGAAATAGAAGACAATACAAACAAAAAAATTGGGATAGATGAACATATTCCTGAGAGAAAATAAAGAAAACCAAGAAAAAGAAAGTGAACAGGTGAAAGAACATTCTGGGAATTAAAAACTGAACTAGAAGGAATAAAGAAGGCACAAATTGAGGCAAAGCTGGAAATGGAAAACCTGAAGAAATGAACTGGAACTACAGATGCAGGCATAACAAACAGAATGCAAGACATGAAAGAGAGAATCTCTGGAGTGGAAGATTCAATAGTGGAAATAGCTATGACAGTTAAAGAAAACACTAAAACCAAAAAAGTCATAACACAGAATGTCCAGGAAATCCAGGACACCATGCAAAGACCAAACCTGAGAATAAATGGAATCTAAGAAGGAGAATACCAACTCAAAGGCACAGAAAATATATTCAACAAAATAATTGAAGAAAACTTTCTCAACCTAAGGAAGGAAATGCCTATAAAGTTACAAGAAGCTTACAAAACACCAAATAGACTAGACCCCCCCCCAAAGTGTGCTCATCACATAATAATCAAGCCACTAAACATACAGAACAAAGGATAATTATAAAGAGCTGCAAAGGAAAAAGGCCAAATTACCTATAAAGGCAGACCTATAAAAATAACACACAACTATTCAATGGAAACAATAAAAGCAAGAATGTCCTAGTCAGATGTTATACAGACACTAAAAGAGTTTGGCTGCCATCCTAGACTACTATACCCACCAAAAATATTAATCACTCTAGATAGAGTAAATAAGATACTTCATGACAAAACTAGATTTAAACAATATCTATCCACAAATCCGGCCCTACAGAAAGCACTAGAGGGAAAACTCCAACCTAAGGAAACCAGAACACCATTGAAAACACAAACAATCAATAATTCCACAGAAGAAAAACCAAAGGAGGTAAATACACACATGCTACCACCAAAAATAACAGGTCATTATTTTGGTCATTACTATCCTTTAATATCAATGGATTCAATTCACCTACAAAAAGTTATACCCTAACACAATGGATACAAAAACAAAAGCCATCCTTCTGCTGCATACAAGAAACTCACTTCAACTTCAAAGACAGACACAGGCTCAGAGGGTTGGGAAACGACTTTTCAATCAAATAGTCCTAAGAAACAAGCTAGTATAGCCATCCTAATACCTAACAAAAAGACTTCAAACTAAAATAAATCACAAGAGACCAGGACAGACATTACTTATTCATCTCAGGAAAAATCCACCAAGTTGAAATCTCAATCCTGAACATTTATGCCCCAAACACAAGGGCACTTACATATGTAAAATAAACACTACTAAAGCTTAAACCTCACATCAAATAGCACACACTAACAGTGGGAGACTTCAATACCCCACTTTTACCCCTGGATAAAGCAGCCAGAGAGAAACTCAGCAGAGAAATAAGGGATCAAACAGATGTTATGACCCAAATGGATTTAATAGATATATACAGAACCTTCACTTAAACACAAAAGAATATACATATTTCTCAGCACCCCATGTAACTTTCTTTAAAATTGACCACATAGTTGGTCATAAAGCAAATATCAATAGATACAAAATGGGGGGGGGGGAAATAACTTCTTGTATTTTATCAGATCACCATGATCTAAAGTTATCTAAAGTAACAACAAAAATCACAGAAAGCCTAAAATTCATGGAAACTGACACCTCTGAGTCAAACAAGAAGTTAAGAAATAAATCAAAGACTTTTTAGAATTTAGAGAAAGTGAATCCACAACATACCCAAACTTATGGGACACAGGAAAAGCAATGTTAAGAGGAAAATTCATAGCACTAGATGCCTATATGAAAAATCTAGAGAAATTGCACACAAGAAACCTAACAGCAAAGCTGAAGGCTTTAGAACAATTAGAAGCAAACTCACCTAGAAAGAATAGATGGCAGGAAATAATCAAACTCAGGGCTGGAATCAATACAATAGAAACAAAGAGAAATATACAAAGAATCAATGAATAAAAGAGTTTGTTTTTTGAGAAAGTCAACAAGAGAGATAAACCCTTATCCAAATTAACCAAAAAGCAGAGAGATAGAGCGTACCCAAACAGAATCAGAAATGAAAAGGGAGACATAACAACAGACAGTCAGGAAATCCAGAGAATTATCAGGTCATACTTTGAAAATCTATACTCCACTAAAATGGAAAATCTAAAAGAAACAGACAGCTTTCTAGACAGGTACCACTTACCAAAATTAAATCAAGATCAGATAAATGACCTAAACAGACCTATAACCCCAAAGGAAATTGAAGCTGTTTTTAAAAATTTTCCAATTAAAAAAAAGCTCAGAATCAGATGGTTTTAGTGCAGAATTCTGGCAGACATTCAAAGAAGAACTAATACCAATATTCCTTAAACTGGTCCATACAGTAGAAACTGAAGGAACATTGAAGAACTCTTTTTATGAGGCCATAATCACTCTGATACCCAAGCCACTCAAAAGATGCAACAAAGAAAAAGAATTACAGACCAATCTGCCTCATGAACATTGATGCAAAAATACTTGATAAAATTCTGACAAACCGAATCCAACAACATATGAAAAGAAAAATCATCCACCATGATCAAGTAGGCTTTATCCCAGAGTTGCAGGGATGGTTCAACATATGGATAAATGTGAATGTCATCCATCATATAAACAAACTGAAAGAAAAAACAAACAAACAAACAAACAAAAAAAAAAACCAAAAAAAAAACACGATCATCTCCTTAGGTGCTGAAAAAGCCTGTGACAAAATCCAATAGTCATTCATGATAAAAGTCCTGGAGAGATCAGGGATACAGGGAAAATGTTTAAACATAATGAGGTGATATACAGCAAGCAGACAGCCAACCAAAATCAACTTAAATGGAGAAACACTCAAAGCAATCCCACTAAAATCAGGAACAAGACAAGGCTGTCCTCTCTCTCCTGATCTATTCAATATTCAAAGTTTTAGCGGAAGCAATAAAAGAACAAAAGGAGATTAAGGGGATATTACAAGTTGGAAAGTAAGAAGTCAAAGTATCTCTATTTGCAGAAGATATGATCATATTCATAAGTGACCCCCCCAAATTCTATCAAGGAACTCTTAAAGTTGATAAACACCTACAGCAATGTATCAGGGTACAAGATTAACTCAAAAAATAATATCCCTCCTATACACTAAGGATAAAAGAGCTGGAAAAGGAATAAGGGAAATATCAACCTTTATAATAGCTGCAAATAGTATTAAATATATTGATGTAACTCTGACCAAAGAAGTAGCAGATCTATTTGACAAAACTTTAAGTCACTGAAGAAAGAAATTGAAGATTTCAGAAAATGGAAAGATCTTTTGTGATCCTGGATAGGTAGGATCAACATAGTAAAAATGGAAATTTTACCAAAAGCAGTCTACAGATTCAGTGCAAGTCCCATCAAAATCCTAACACAAAATTTTACAGAACTTGAAAGAACAATACTCAACTTCATATGTACAGAATAACAGGAACACAGGATTGCCAAAACAATCCTGCTCAATAAAAGAACTTCAGCAGGAATCACCATCCCTGACTTCAAGCTATTCTATATAGCTACAGTAATAAAAACAGCCTGGTACTGGCATAAAAACAGACCTGTGGATCAATGGAATCAAATCGGAGACCCCAGACATTAACCCAAACACCTATGAACACCTGAGTTTTGAAAATGAAACCATGAATATTCAATGATATAAAGATAGTATCTTCAACAAATGGTGTTGGCATAACTTGTTGATAGTATGTAGAAGAATGCAAATAGATCCTCTAAACCTATCACCCCGCAAAAAACTCATATCCAAGTGAATCAAAGGCCTCAACATAAACCCAGCTACACTGCACTTGATAGAAAAGAAAGTGGGAAATACCCTCCAATGCACTGACACAGGAGAACACTTCCTAAATATAATACCAGGAACATAGTCTCTAAGAGCAGCAATCAATAAGTGGAACCTCCTGAAACCAAGAAGCTCCTGTAAGGCAAAGGACACAGTCAATAAGACAAAATGGCAGCCTACAGAATAGGAAAAGGTCTTCACCAACCCTACATCTGACAGAGGACTGATCTCTAAAATATATAGAGAACTCAAGAAACTAGAGCCCCCAAAACCTAAATAACCCAATTA